>CM043114.1:25972831-26572831 GCA_023701765.1 Hylyphantes graminicola | reverse complement strand
AGATTTTACTATTGCATTACAGATTTTTAGTTTAATAAAAATGATTAAGTTTGAAGACTTCCAGTAATTGAAAAGCTTTCTAAAATCATTTACAAGGCTGTTCGGCATCATCTAAATTTATATGTTCTAAGTACATAATTGATTTATAGGATACACACAATCATGTATTTTAAACTCTAATACTTACAATTCTACCATCACCGCTTCCTAAGTCAATAACTTTTCCTTTCCTTGTTTTAAGAAATGAAACAACATTTTTAATTTGATTATCAGTGGCAGGAACATAAGGAAGACAAATGCGTCGAAAAGCCGGTAAAACAAACGGTGCACATCCTGCCATAAGACCTAATGCAACTGTTCCGAATGTACCGACTGCTACAAGTCCATAAAAGTTCCTATTTCTTTCTGACATTGAAATAAGAAATTACATCGAAAAGTTTCTCATAAATTTTAAACAGCTAAACAGGAAATGTTTGCATTTTAATATTCTTAGGGTCGTATATCTATATACATAAAAATTTAAATTCTTTTTAAGTAACGTTTTATAAAAATAAGTTTCGGTTCTTTCCAAGTATTGGATTGGTTAACATATATTTTCAGGCTTGTGTGCTTGGTCGCAAGGACCCGCTTATAAACCATCGTCAAGTAGGACAGCACAAGACACACACAAACACATATGGCTGATGTTGCTATCTGTCGACAGATGGCAACATCTGTCGCCACCTCCACAATTTAGACATGTCCCTGAAGGGGAGGAAAATTTTCTCCAGGAACCTGTACCCATGGTGAACTGCGCAATGACCGACCACAGGACTTTCGGACCCAACAGATTTTACGAGCACGTACTCCGCATATACTCGGTAAGTCTTCAGTGGCACCGGGGCCCGAACTCTCAACCTTCCGATCTGAAGTCCGGGGTCTGGACCACTAGGCTCCTTACAGCCCCTTTTATCCAAGGCTCTTTGTTTGTTTACATTTGAGAAACAATGTTGCCATGTAAGTAAAAAATATATATATAAAGTGGCTGTGTAGTAGCATCACTTCACAGTTAACTTGTTTAAGGTGACGTACTTGCCAAAATTCACTCCTGCAATTCCTTGGATCGGTCGGGCACGTATCTTTGATAAACCAGTCGAGGCTCCAAAACAATTTATTTCACTCAGTATTTATTTTGCCGCTCAAAACCTGAAACGTGCTCAAATTATGGAAACGTTTGACATTTCCATAATTTTATTTCATTGAAGACTAGAGAATCTGGCAACAAGTAGAAAATGAAACTAAAATTCAAATTCAGTTTCCTACACGAATTTCATCCAAATGAAGGTTAATACATATTCATAATTATTTTTAAAAATTTAGTTTTCTTACTATTTGTTTCAAGAACTCATAGCTGCATTATTGTTGCTTCAGTATCAAAATACAGCAGTGTTTCAAACGCAATATATATATATTTTTAAATTGTGTTAAACATGTCTTATACTTGCGAGTTTGATGAAGCATTAGTATGTTTCATATGTGGAATAAATTTTGAGCAACAGGAGCCTTTGAAAGTACACCTATCTGAACACTTGCAAACTACTGAGGCCATTGAAATTCAACCAATCGGATTTTTAGAAACTGAATTAAATAAAAACAAATTTAATTATAATGATACAAACTCTTGCAGTTATGCTGATATGCCTCAACAATCTAACAATGTTAATTTGAAAGAAATGTATGAGTGCAGTGCCTGTGGAAAAGAATTCAAGAGGAAAGACCATTTACAGAAGCATGTCATAATCCACAGTGATGCGAAGCCTTTTCCTTGCCTTGTATGTGGCAAGAGGTTTGCGAGAAAGGACCGTCTGAAAGATCATTGTGTGATTCACTTGGCCAATGGATGGTCTTGCTATTTCTGTGGCAGAATGTTCTCGCAAAGGTGCATTTTACGCAAGCATGAAATGACACACAGAGGCGTGAAAGCTTTTTCGTGTGAGCTTTGTGATTGTAGATTTTCTCGTAAAAACGACCTTCTCAGGCACCTGACCGTTCACTCGGGAGAAAAGAACCACTTGTGTGAAGTGTGTGGGAAGAGATTCTCACAAAAGAGGCTCCTAAAAAGGCATTTGAATATTCACAAAAATAATTAGAATCTAAATACTAGATCATGCTTCATGAAGTTGAAGTTAATTTCTATTATTTTTATTAATTGCATTAATAAATTAATGTTCAAAAATGTATGAAATGAGTTGTTGGATTACACCTAAATTAATATTTTTATTAATTTGTGGCAATGTTAAAAGATATTTGTTTTCATAATTTATTCATAAGAATGTAAAATATAGTAAGGTTTTGCGTAATATTTTCCCTAACGTTAATGGATTAGTCACCAAATTAAGTTAATGTGTTTTCTTCCCTTGGTCATATTTTTTATTATGCATTTTTAAACACTATTTTCTAAATATTGGCACAATTGATTTTATAAATTATCTTAATTTTGACATAAGAAATCAATTGAGCATATATCTGTGTGAGAAGACTAGTTGTGAGTCACACGCATCCACTTTTTTTGTTTTACACCAACTCTGAAAACATTTTTGTGATATTTTTATTATTTAAAAATTATTTAAACTTGTGAAGATTGCTATTTTCTTACTGTTTAAATTGTTATTTTTTCAAAAATAAATTTATACTAAGTTGTTTTTGTTGTTTATATTTATCGCAATCATGTGTTGTCGTTCATCACATATGAAATAGAACAAATTTAAAGGGACATTGTATTTAAGCTATTTATTGAATATTTTTTTAAAGATAGTGTTTTCTGTCAAAAATTTATTTTGTTGGTATGGTGATTGTTATACACCTGGGGAAAAGAGGCTTAGGTTGAAAAGCCACAAACATGACAGATCTTAAAATTGCTTTAGGTCAAAGAGACTTAATATTGATTTATGTAATGCTTGGTAAATAAAGCTTGGCTCCCCCCCCCCAATAAAAATTTTCTACATCTACAAACAGCAGGTGCTAAATTTATGGAATTTGTAACCTAAGAGGGAACAATGTAACATAAAGAAGACTGATTAGATTAATTGACAACAGTAGCTAATACTGATGCCACAACTTAAGTTTTAATGTAGTCATGATATAAGGTCTGTGCTTGATTTTCTACTATGCATAGCAACTGAATTGACTTCAATATTTAAAGATCGTAAATAAACGGACCAGTCCCCACATAATAACAGTTCTTAAATGTTAATAAGTATACCTACAGGGCTTTTAGTATTTGCATCAACTCTTAAATTAAACCTTAAGTACCAAGTTTTTCATAACAAATACATGCTTTCAAAAATACCCTGATAGTATTTGTAGTATGTACTTTATTAAAAAAATTACACCAGACTAAAAACATCGGTGAAAAATAGACATTTTTTAAAATCCTGTGTTTAATTCTCAAAGATGTTTTTTTCAATTCCTTCCCTCAGATTACTACATGTTATTAGGTAGTAGTAGTTAAATAATAATTTATTCATGCAGTTACAATATAATAACAGCACGGGTTTATTTGAAAATACTATCGTTCAATTTTTTTTGCTACACAAGTGATAATTAGAAAATCTGTTGCTAAGCAGAAAGAATGATAACAAACATCCATGTCACATAAAAGGAAATTCAACCCACAGACTCGAGTTAGTGGTCTTACAACTCCACCAACACAAAGAATTAATTTCATATTGACAGACAGCATGCACGGACCTTGTGTAAAACTGACAATTTTATTTAAAGAAACTAGATATTATTTACACTAGGTTTTTTTTAAATACATCCGCTAAAAGCAAATGATTTCATCCAGTTTTTCATCTGCAAACATGCTTCGAAATACAGAGGAAATGTGGAGACGTGGACTTATTTATTTCTGTTTGTAGGTTAAGCAGAAAAATATTTTAATTTGAAAAAAGAGAACCCATATTAAAGTTAAGTAAAATTTGGCAATATTAACTAATCCTAATTCAAGCAGAATCTTTTAAGCAATGATAACCACAGACTTAACTGGTGGACTTATTTACTTCTTTAGGTTAAGCAGAAAAGTATTTTAACTTGAAAAAATAAAACCCATTAAAATTAAGTAAAATTGGCAATATTAACTAATACTATTTCAAAGCAGAATCTTTTAAGTATCACAGACTTAACTCTGCCGACTTTAAGCATAATATGAAGATATAGCAGTGAATACAAATTATTGATGGGAAAAGTAGTGCAGTAACTTTTAGTTGAACAAATTCAGCTTAGGTATACATTTACACCAGTGGTTCCCAACAGGTGGTCCGCGGACCCCCAGGGGTCCGTTAACTATGCCAGAGTGGTCCTCAAGATGCTATTAGAATAAAAAAAATATATTTAATATATTACGCAGATAGACTACATTAAAACTCGACCTCTACAATCAAGATTATATTCTTTGTTGTGTAAACAGATTGGCAGTGAGCATGAGCAACTTATTCATATGGAAGTAAGATGGTTTTCTCCAGGTAAGATCTTGTAGAGATTACTTTTTTAAAACTTACAGACGAGGTTCGTATCTTCCTTCTTGACACAAAGAACGTGGATTTGCTCACTAACTTCTCAAACTGTATACTGATGGAAAATTCAAACTGTATACTGATGGAGTACTCTGCTGTTACTGTAAAAAAAGCCCTCCCCCCCATAAAATAATAACTCATAATTTGGCTCTCGCTTTTTAATTTTAGGATTAGAAATTAATGGGGGTCCCTGTCACAATAGCGGCTTGACGAGGGGTTCTTGAGAAAATTTTGTTGGGAACCCCTGATTTACACTATATACTCAATTAAAAAAATTAATTTACACAATCCACTCTTGCTCACCCAATGAAAAAAACATCCTATTCCCAAAAGAGCCGGCTTAAACAGAGTGGTTGGTTGGTATCCAAACCATTGCTCGTAGTTACCTACTCAATTTTAGTAATACCTTCCTATAACAAAACTGTAAGAACCTAGAAAAAGAAAATGCTAGAATGTATGAATCTGAACCAGTTTCGTAAAAGATTGTAATCTAAAATTTGGACCCAATCTTTTATTTACAAATGATTTACTTTACAGCATGGATACATGGGTAGTACTTGATATATTTTTGAAATAAACTAAAATACATACATATATGATATAGAAAACGATTCTAAACATGAAAGTTGTACTTTCTGAACTGATGAAAGAACATATGGTACGAAATGACATCAAAAAAGACTAATATAAAAGAAATTGATTTCTTTGAACCTAAAGTAATGTGACAGATTTCACAATGAATGATTAAAAATATTAAGTTCTATTGGTTTTCCCAGAAATTCCTACAATGTTACATACCATATGAAGTGTCTAGTTGTGAAACTCACATATTCTTCAAAGTATAACTAAGATATAAGGTCCACTCTGTTGATTGGAACCTTTTAAGAGTTAAATATAGATTAACGATACTTTTATCAAGTTTGCTCCTTTTTTTAGTGGTCTAGTAAACAATATTGCCAGAGAAATCTCTGGAATATAAGCCTTTGGCAACTTTTTAAGCATAGAAATCCTACTTTAACCTCTAATGATCTTCAAACATTCCAAAGACGACCGGATAATATCTCTTTGTTTTACTTTGGAGATTGTGAATTTTGCAACTAGACAGCAGTCATATGATAACCTGTAAAAACCAGAAATTTAAAGTTTTGTTTCATATTCAGCTAATTGAAATGAGCGTCTTTAGTCCTTTTTAAGAGCATAAAACATTTCAAGAGGCTTGTTGACTTTCCAGAACTTCTCATTTACTTGATCCAGTGTGACATTACCGTCCAAAATGGAGAAGTGGCCTGGGGTGACTGCAATGTAGATGGAAAATGGGGATATCTCAGTAGGGGCTTCAGCACCAAGTTCTTCTTGCTTGTCGAGGGCAAACCTCATTGCCAGGTACTTTGATAAATGATCCACTGAAATTATTAAATGAATTTTTAATACACAAATTAGTGCTGGCACATAATATAATAGAAACATAATACCAATTAAAGTTAAACTCATTTGAAAAACTCTTAAAATAATTATTTAAACATTAAATTTATTTATATACATTTATTTAAACATTAAATTTATTTATATACATTTATTTAAACATTAAATTTATTTATATACATTTATTTTAACAATAATTTTACCATTATACTAAACTAAAAAAAGTAAATAAGCCCAATAGCAGAAAACGGGCAACATACGAGGCGTGTTTTTTAAGTAAGTACTGTTATGCCACACAGAGGGCGCGGCGCTGCGATCGGCGTTCTGCGCATGCGCACTGTGTACCTACATCTCTTGTCTACTCACTGACGATATTGCAATCCGATTTGTCATTGTTTTACGTTTTCTGCTGAGTGTTTAAAATGTCTCCGATAACCGTGAGTCCCGCCGACTGTGAAGTACGGTCTGTTATAAGATTTCTTAGTGTTAAAGGCCTAAAATCCATCGATATTCATCGTGAGATCTGTGCAGTTTACGCACAAGACATTATGAGTGATGGAATGGTAAGAAAGTGGGTGAGATCATTTAAAGAAGGCCGCACGAATGTTCATGATGAACAACGGAGTGGGCGGGCGTCCTTCAGTCTTTAATGAAATTTTGGTGCAGCAAGTGGACAATAAGGTGAGAGAAAACAGACGCTTTACCATTATATCACTCATAATGTCTTGTTCGTAAACTGCACAGATCTCACGATGAATATCGATTGATTTTAGGCCTTTAACACTAAGAAATCTTATAACAGGCCGTACTTCACAGCCGGCGGGACTCACGGTTATCGGAGATATTTTAAACACTCAGCAGAAAACGTAAAACAATGACAAATCGGATTGCAATATCGTCAGTGAGTAGACGAGAGATGTAGGTACCCAGTGCGCATGCACAGAATGCCGATCGCAGCGCCGCGCCCTCTGTGTGGCATAACGGTACTTACTTAAAAAACACGCCTCGTAGTAGCGAGTGAGCTGTAGATCAATTTTGAGCTTGCAGAAAAATTAGAAATCCCAAAATCAGAAAGCTCTGTGCATACCATCGAACTGGGTCTGGAAAAATTAGCAGAAGAAGAGTGTGCAGCTATAACAGTTTTAAATAATACGGTAAAATTATGAAACCTTACGCCACAGACAAATTTTAATTGCTAGAGATCTTATTTGGAAACTCTGCTACTGGGTGTAAAATACTTTAAAGGGTAGTTAAGTGTATAACAACAGTGTAATACATACATTTCTGACAAAATACTTTAATAGAAAAGTTTTACATTGTCGGTTTTCTTTGGCTACCTTTCTTCATTAACATTATACATTAGTTATCTATGGCAATTAACGATATGCCTCAAGCTCTAAGACCTGAGAACCTAAACTACATAATTTGGTGTAAAAGCTGGATGATAATTAATGAAATTTAACAAATTGGGCAGGAAATTTTTTAAAAGAAAAATAAACAAGAGGAATTTTACCTGTTGCATTGGCCGTAGTTTTGAGAAACCTCACTTGAGAATAAATCGGCTCCGACTCGTCCCTGTCATAGGGGTAAGGTTTAAAGACAAGCTCAATCTCATGCACCGTCGTCTCCGTCGAACTTTCAGGCTCGACTTCATTGTTAGTGCCCTCTGTGTCTTCCCCCATGTCATTCTGGTCATCATCAAGACCCGAGCCCGCAGATTCATTCTCAGAGTTGAGAGTTTTGAGTCTTTTTCGTGGTTGTGAAGAGTTGGCATCACTGGAGCTGCCTGGTGTTGGGGTCTGACGAGGCGTGGGGATGGGAGTCCCAGGCGCAGTTAGGGGGGCAGTCATACTGTTGCTGTTCTCGTTCATCGAAGAAGGAGGATTGGTGTTGTTATTGTTGTTAGCATTGTTGGCACTGGTGGTCGTCGTACTGGCATTGCTGTTGTTGTTGGTATCGTTGGGATCCTCGGAGGCGTTTTTCCGGACACGACTCGCACGGTTGAGGGCCTGAATCCTCATTCCCTCCTCAATGCTGTGGGCCAGGGCATGATTGTGTTTCTTGTTGAAGGAGGCTAGTACGCGTTCCTGGAGGGCTTCGTACTCGTCTCTGCTCGGGTAGATCTTCGAGATCAGCATGTCAAAGTTCGGATCGGGACGGAGGGATCTTTTGGAGATGAGTTTCTTTCGGCAGGTAGGGCATTCTTTGTTACCGCTGCGCAGGGCTGTTATGATGCAGTCTTGACAGAACCGGTGGAGGCATTCCTTGGTTGTCATAGTGTTCTTTAGCATGTCAAGGCATATCGGACACATAAGTTCGCTGTGTAAACTTCTGGGAGACACAGCGATCTCGGTTGCGTCTGTGATAACCTCTTGAGGAGTTCGATGTAGTTCATATAAGCTTAATTCCCATGTTTTGTTAGTAGACGCTGGGTCTGCTGAGGACATCATTAGTGATTTTAAAGTAGCAAACTATTTACTTTAAACTATATATATTTTTTTTATATAGCGTCAAAAAAGAGAAAAGCAAAAGCAATTGTCGTTTCACTTCATACTCTAAACCAGTAAACAAGATTGATGCCACCACCAGTGAGAAATTTCATGAAAAGCAATGAGAAGTTTTGAGAATTAAAAAATAAAAACTAGTGAAAACAATTTCAAGAAATATATACTAATTCAGCTTCATAAAACAGTAATATTTAATCAAAAGTAACTCACTCGGTCCTAAAAAAAGCTATTGAAGTTATTTTCATAGACTATTATTTTGTGGCAATATCTAAACCGTTTACATTTTTGTTTACTAATTTGGTTGTCATAGTAACCGTTCCTGCACTCTTGAAAAGCGCGAATATGGAGTCCTTTAAATTTCTTTACTTGGAAGTTTGTAAACAATTTAATATTCCACAATGTGGTAAACTGTTATCAAGAATTGAAGAGTTAGTTTATGCAGTTTTATAAACATTTAACTTTATTATTGCTCCTTACTCACTAAAATAAACATCTGATAAATTATGTACTAGTTGGATGTATTGCTGGTGTTTACAAAACGAATGTTTTTTCACAACTTTTTGATTAGAATGAATTTCATAGAATGTTCGATCAATAATCAAAATATTTTGTTGCAGTGCGGGAAATTCAACCACTTTGAATTTGTCAAGTGTTCAATTAACAGATTTAACCTGCAAGGCATTTGGACAAGCTCTTTCGAAAGATGTACATATAAAAGAACTAGACTGCAATAATTGCATGTTTTCTGATGAAGGTTAGTATTTGTGGTTTTAAAAATTAGTTTCGGTATTAGATATCATGTAGTTTTTGAAACGTTAGATTTTAAGATTTTCATGGTTTTTTTTTTAAATCTGAAATTCAGTTTTAAACTACAGTTGGTAGAAGTAATGTACCAAGTTCTGTTTCAATCATAATCTTTTTGCAATCTTTAACTTTTTAATATTTTAGTATCGGTAAAGCTATGTTTTAATCAATTTATTATTTGTCTAAGCCTGGATGATTGGTTGGTTTTAGAGCTATGTCACGAGTCCGGGGTTCAAACGCTTAGACAAAATTAACTCAGCATTTCATTCCTTCAATAGTTCCTTCTTGGTTTAAAATGAGGGTCAGGCTGGCTTGATAACTAAGCACTTTTTGTTCCACATCAGTCTGAGCAACTGATGAGAACATCTGCTGTATTGCCACTGACTAGTTTTTTTTCTGCGAACAATAGTTTATATATTTTTTTTTATTCTTTTTAGGTTTAATAAATATTTTAGCTGGAATTGAAAAAAATAAGTTTTTGCGTAGTTTGCACCTAAAGGTTAGTAAGTATTTTATTTGTATGCATTAAACTGCATATATTTTTATATTTTGCTGATCTCTTGATTATTGTAATTTTAGGGAAATAACATCAGGAGCCTAGGAACACAAGCCCTTGGAAAATTATTTCGGCACAACAACCATTTACAAAAGTAAGTAAAATATGAAATGTTTCCACAAAGCTTTTGGTAATTTCTGTGCCGTCAAGGCACTTGACTATAAGTGTTGTTTTTAATGAATATTTAAATTTGTTGCTGTATTTTTTTATTATTTTTAAACAGTGTCTTGACTAGTTCATTTTGCTATAAAAAAGACAATAATACTGGCATTTTAGTAATGAGATTAAAATACCTTTATAAGTTTTGTAAAAAAAAAATTGTAAGTTACTAGTTGTTGATTGTACATTGTGCAATGTTTTTAAGAAGCATAATCATAATTTCGTGAAACTAAAAAAAATATACAATGATACTTAATGATTTTTTTTGTATTTTAATAGTTATTATAGTTTGTACCATGACAATGCAAGCCCGCTTCCCCTACCTCCTCGTTTGGTTCTCCAGGAAATAGTGTGAGGAGTGCTCTTTTCTTCTTTCCCCACCCTACTTTGGTTAAGAGAGCAGTTGTTGTGATTTGCCTCACAGTAGAGCCTCAAACATGGTAGGTAGGTTTAGAACAGCGATACTCACATCATTTCTAAAACCAGAGGAGGTGGTTGGGGGAAGCCAAGCTTGCATTGTAATTATATGCACTATAGCTTATGAATTGTTATATTGATTTGACAATTAAAAAGAATGTAATTGTTTTATTTAGGGATTTGGTTCATAAGTATTTGATTAAATTTAAACTGAGGCACCTTAGTAGAAATAAGATTTATAATGTCCTATTTTATAATATTATAATTTATTCTTTTTCCTGCTAAAATGTTTTTTGTGTGTCATGAATTTACAGTTTGTATTTAGAGTGGAATGGACTTGGCATTTTCCCAGAAAAATTTGCTTTATTTTGTGAAGGTTTATGTGTGAACACTTCTATAAAAGTGAGTGTGTGTTTATTTTGATGAATGTATATATGTATAGCTAATTAATAATTTAAAGATGACTGCCATTAAAAATTTTAGGTTTTAGACCTTCGTAACAACCAGATGAATCATGTTTGTGCCCAGTCTTTGGCAGATGTGATATTAAGGAATTCTTCTTTACAAAATCTAGGTATGCAGTTTTATGGAACAAATATTGTATCTTTTAAATTTTGATCAATAAAGATTAAATTTGGATGCAGATCTACAGTGAAAAAAACCCCCACATTATGAGGTTAAATTAGCTTTGGTTAATATGTTTTTATTGAAATAAAATTGTGATGTGTGTCATTTTACCACAATTCTACAAGATTTTTTTTAAAAAAATAATCATTTGGAAAAAGTTAAAAATATTCTTTTCTATAAAAAAAAGTCCCATTTTGGAAAAACTAGGTTAACATAAAAAAAAAGCATATTCAATTTTAGCAAATAATGCCAATTTGTTTTTAAAGCTGATTTTCAAATTTATGTTGCTCTCAAACTGACCAAAACTTAATATTTTTTTGTCTGTCTTAAATTTTGTTCATGTGTACCACCATTAATCGTAAAAATTGTTACAGATATTCGTTGGAATAATATTGGATTAACTGGAGGCAGAGCCATTTTAAAGTCATTATGTGAAAACAAATCTCTTCTGTCACTAGAAACTTCTGGAAATGACCTTCCCATGGACATACTGAATGCTATTAGTAATAATAACATAGTAAATTTCCTTTACTTGATAAACTCAGGATTAATTTTTATGTGTTTAAGATCATTCTTAATTCCTGTCATAAGTTAATCATGAGTTTCAAACTATTAAATTTGCATTTTTACAGTAAATATATTGAATTAAGCAGATCAATAAAACTGTATTTTGCTTTTCAATCATGAAAATTAACTATTTTAGTAAATACGAGTTCTTGTAATTACTAGGTATTATTTTTGAGGTTTTTCAAAAGCAATGTACACTATACTGCCGTGATAAGGTAAACTGCAGTATCTTCCATAGTGACTTGGACCTTTGTTGCAAGCACTCAATTACTTTAACTGGTAAGAAAACATACTGGAACTTTTTATTTTATTTTAGAGCAAAATTGGTGCAACTCATTGTGGCGATTACTGCAGTTTACCTTATCACGGCAGTATAAACATCAGTACTTAATAATAAATCTCAAGTATTTATTAATTTGAAACTCAGTAAAGCTAAATGTATAAAAAGAAATATTCAGCAAATTAAGGTTTGATTAAATTGTTATACTTAATAAAATCAATTACAACATAAAAAAAGAAAAATGTAAAATGAACAAGCAGCTATATCTTATTAAAATAAATATAGTTTTTTCGCGCAAAAATGTCTACTATATTTACTTTATAATGTTTCTTTTATAATTATTATTATAGGTATTGCTATTTCTGCTTCATCTAAAAGATTCATTTCCAACAATGAACAAACTGATAAAATAAGATATTTAGCTTCGAAGTTGCAAGCAAAAGAAGAGGAAAGGCAATCTCAGGTAATATATTTTATTTTCTTACAACTTCTTTTAATGCATATTTTTTTTTAACATTTTAAAACTTTTTAATTGTATTTTAGGTGAAATCTTTAATGGAGCAGATAGAGAAGTTGGACAGTGAAACATCAAAAATGGAAAGGTTTATAGAAGTTTAATTTTTATAAATTCTTCAATTTTATTGCTTTGAATTTTAAATATATACTTGAGAGAGTCACGATCCATTATTTAATAAGCCTTTTAGAGTTGTTGATATATAATTTTAACAATCAACCTTTTGTTTTTAATGAGCACAATAAATGAAAAATATATAAAAAAAACTATTAATAAAAAATAATTATGTCTATCTTTTATATAAATTTAAGTTTTTGTGTCTACACAATTTTTTCAAAGTTGTTGAATTGATATGTCTGACTATTTTAGTACAGGGAATCTAAGTTACATTTTTGAAAGACTATTGTGCATTACAATAACAACTATTGTCTATCTTTCATGAAAAGTTATGCATAGAATCAGTAAATTTTAGACTTGCATTATTTCAAATTGTACTTAAAGAAAATCAGTGAAATAGTTTTTTTTACTTATATTATTTCAGTAATATAAAACTTTTTTACTTATATTATTTTTGACTTATATTATTTAGTAATTAAAAACCTATTTATTTTCAGATGGAATACAAATAAACTTTCTGAAGTTGAATCTAATTTAGTTGAAAAGGACAAAAACTGTGAAAATTTAAACCTTATGTTAGTTTTTCTTTTGCAATTTATGCCTTTATAGCTGTTTTGTTAGTATCATCTCTTAAGTTTATGTTTTAATATTGTTTAGTTACTTTTTAGTAAATTCAAACAGTTATTTTTTAAAAAACTTTATTGATGTAAGTTTAAAAAATGTCTTTTCTTAGTGAATTTCTTTGAGGCATTAAGTTAAATAATAAACCATTAGCTAAGTAAATGATTATTTATAGTTTAGTATGTATAAGTTTGGTAAGCCAATGCCAAAAACCAATTGGCTCGTACAATTTAAGTAAATTTAATAGCTTTAAAATTCTTTCATTATTTATGTTTTTTGGTAGAATTCGCAAATTAGAAAGTGAAATGTGGTCATTGACTGTGGAGAAAGACCAGCTAACAAGCTCATTGAGTAGCTTAGAAAAAAGAAATAAGGAATTGAAAGATGATTATCAATTTCTTTTAGATAGAGAAAAAAAGGTAATTTTAAATTGTAGAATTACTATAAAATATTTGTGCTTCCAGTTTACATAATTGTTACCGCAGTTTTAGTATTTTATGTTTCAAAATATTTTTCTTTTCATTCAATTTAAATATTTTTTTTTAAAATTTGTATAAGTTCATTATATTTATGCACTACTCATCAATGCTCTTGTGATATTTGCAGCAAAACATTTACAATTCTTTTGCATTTAAAATTATAGTTTTGTGATAAGTTTTAATATAGTCTATATCATAACTTTTATACAGACAAGAATGAGACTGACAAGCATGTTAAAAAAAGTTTAACTTATTTTTATTTGCAATTCAATTGTATTTTAACAGTTTCTATATAATTATTTGTAGAAAAAAGATGAAAGTGAAAGAGAATCATTTGAACAAATAGAATCACTGATTGAAGAAAATACATCATTAAAGCAGCAGGTATTTTATTCAAATTTAAGCATAGGTTATTGTATTTATGTTTGTAATGTAAAATTGTATATAAGTTTTATGCCACCGGGATGGTTAAATATTTAGGCCCATTCTGATGAATCTAATGGTTTTTTTTTTAAAGTTTGATTTAAAATTATACCTTTTCTTTGGGAAATAAAGTGAACAATTTCAAAGAAAATAAAAAAAAGTAAAAATTAAGATAGATTCTGTCGTAAAATAAATAACCTAAGGTAGTCACATTATTACAGTTTTAGATCCTATGTTGTATTATGACATTAAAAGATTAATTATTAGAAATAATTAATTCATTGAATTTTGTTTACAAGTAAACATATTTTATGATAGTTAGTTATAATAATTATAACAATGTTATATAAATGATACAATCTCTTTAGTTGAAGGACATGAAAATAAAGCTATCTCATACAGAGACCGAAAATCTTAAGCTTAAAGAGAGTATAATGAAAATTGAAGAACATGCTGAGCAAGAAAAAGAAAATTTTAATGGTAAAAAAATATTTATTTTTATATTAATACTAGTGGTAAAATTTTTTTAACATGTACTTTCAAATTAATTTTTTTTATCTTCTAAATGCAATAGGGCTGAATATGATATTCAATAGGGAGAAAATATGTATATCTCCCCTCCCAGAGCATTCACAAGCAATATATAAATCTCAATTTTTTTTGTATTCATGCCGTCATCGGCTACTCAATTTACCTTGTAATGCAACAGATATAGAGTAGGTCATATTTCACCCTGTATAGAAAGATGTATATCTAATGTTACTTAATGGGAGAAACATCTCTTTTCAATGCACAGTGCAATATTTTGTGGCAGTAGGTGTGACATAATTTCACACTTAAGAAGGACGTTTGTGCCACAGCACGGCTCTAAATGTTTATCCCTTCCATTTTGGAGTCGATATAACAGCTAGGTTTTTGAGCACAAATCCTAAAATTATGCAAACTGAACTGCTATATACCTGTATTTGTATTCGTGTGGTAATTTTCGTAATTGTGCCTTGAATAAAAATTGTAAAAATAAAAATTTTATGAAATTATTTTAAACTCTGATATATTCTCCAGACCTTGCTATTAATATATTTTTGTTTTAGATGTTCATAATTTTAAAATATTAAATTAATAAAACCGAATTTTTTTATTCTCCAGAGCAATTGACTTTAATGAGTAAAAAACAATGCAAAGATATGGAAGAAAAGGAACTTCTACAAGAAAAAGAAGTAACTTAAAATATTCTCTTATTTTGTGTAAAAATTATCAATTTAAATATTAAAAAAAATACGGTTTAATTAAGTCTGGGGTTTTAAAAATAAACAATAATATGTTTAATTTTAGCTTTTGCGATTAAAAGAGGAATTTGCAGAGGAGAAAAAAAGTCTTGAGCATAAGTTAATACTTCTGGATTCTCAGAAAACTGACTTGGAACAGGTTTGTTTAATTTAAATATTTATTACCAATTATTATTATACTACTATTATTTTTTTAAGCTTCCACATACATATTTTTTAAACAGTTGTTCAGGATATTTACATTTTTTATTTTAATAAAACTCTTAGAAGAATAAATTTTTTTAAAAATTATTCCTAAAAACAATAAGTTATTACACATCCAGACAGTTTTTAATACATCCGGACATTTATTTGGTAACTAAAAGAAAAGGAACACCTATATTTAATGAGAATATCTAAGGACATAAGCTTTTTTTTTACTTAAATAGTCAGCTGCAAATTCGAAAAAGCTAAAAAATTGTTTAATATTTTTCCAATTTGATTCTTATATTTAATTATTATCAATGTTATTTCCTGTTTTAATGCTAATATGTGTGTATTAGACATTTAATAAGTCATTAAGACATTAAGTATAAATAAAAAAAATCTAATTTTTTTATAAATATGTTGTGTATTTTCTCCAAGCATAATTCATGGTTTTAAGAGAAAAAACAAACAATTTATATCAATGATATTTTTCTTGCTTTCAGAAACTTAGAGAAAAGAATACTCAACTATTTTCTGAAAGATCTCAGAGTGAAGAGAAGTGCCTCCAGTTGGAAAAGAAACTGAATTCCGATCATGTAAGAGCTACATTTGTGATTTGTTTCTTTACAATTTCAAACACATATTCATTATGTGTGATTCTGTTCTCACTTTGAATAAGCTTTCCTTTCAGAGTGTAGCATATTTAAACAGGTGCAAAGGAAAGGTATTTAAATTTTGGGTTATTATTCTTACTGTGCTAGGAAAAGCATAAGACAGAATTCCTAACTGTAAAAGTTTAACTGCATAAAGTTTAATTTTTACGTTGATCAATATACATTCTTTATTAAAAATATTTATATTGAAGGAAAAAGTGAGGCAAAAGCTAGAAGAAAGAATTGTTATGCTTGAAGAAGCCAATAAAGAACAGTATGTAAGTTTTGTTTGATATTCAATTAAACCTGAATAAGATTAAACATCATATTTAAAATAAACAATAACACTAATTTTTGTCTAACATGCTATGATAACGACCTATCGTCTTTGTATTCATGAAGGATCATTTGCAAGAAGATCTTCAGTTGATGTACCAGCTGAAAACAGACGTGACTGCACTTGATTTGAATTTGGCTGAACAAGACCATGAAATTGAACGCTTGCAAACGGTAGGAAATAGATTTAAAAATAATAATTTTGATAGGATTTATATATGTTTTTATAACTTTAAATAACATTACATTGTATCATGACATTTTAATAAGCATAAAAAAAATTAAAGATTTTTTTTGTTAGTCTTTCACAGCTCTGTAGAAAAGTCTGCTACTTTGTATTTTTTTCTGATTTATTTTAGGCAATTAAATTAAAAATATTTTTTTATGGAAGCAAGATTGAGTCAAAATTAAATAGATACAAACTTGAATTTCAATGCAATACCCAATTTTGACTTGTATATACAGTTTGAGAAAAAATTCAATTTTTGGCAAAATAGATTTACAGAAGTCAGATTGTGAAATCATACATTCATTTTTAATTGTCATCACCACAAAAACCTTTAAAATAAGGAATTGATGAACTGTCCCTTTTTTTAGCTTCTAGAAGAGAAAAATGCTGAGATGAAAGCTTGTGAAGCCAAAGTCAGACTTGAAGTTAAGGAACAATTGAAAGAACTGTCAGATTCTAAGGAAAAAATAAAGAAGCAAGCAGATGAATACAGATCACTTCAAAACTCAATTAATGGTAAGAATGCTAAAAATCTAATTTTAGGATCGAAGTAACAACTAGTTTTTTAAAATTTCTATCAGATTTTAATGTTCTCAGTGTTGAATATATTTTCTTTAACTAACAGTTATATTAAAGAAGAAAATATCTGAGTCCTCAATGTTTCAGTTATATTTTACAAAATGATTTAACTCAAAAATTATTCAAAAGTGATTATTATTTTTTTATGTTAAGTTATACTTAAAAAAATGGAACAGCTCTAGATATTATCTGAAAATGTATAAAAAAAGCAAAGTATAATTAACATAAAGTGGCTTATATGTCTTGGGCATATAGTTTTTTTAAGTTACAAAATTAACCTTTTTTTCAGTTATAGTGCAATTAAGTTTTTTTCTGGGAAAAATTGGCTGTTAATTTTTGTATTGTAACGCTACAACCTGTCCAAGATAAAATTTTGAAGAATGTTTTTAATCAATATATGTTGGCAAATTAATCATAACATTTGTAAAAGAACAATAACACTAGCATAATATCTTGGAAGTTTTTAATATAATATTTTACCTTGCCAAAACTTTGTTCTGTTATAGAAATGGAAGCAGCGTTTCAAAAAGAATTGGATCTTAAAACCGAAACTCATCTTGCATTAAAGTCAGAGATCCAATTACTTAAAGAAAAGAACTTGGAAATAATAGAAGATGAGAGAAAAAGATTTGAGCAGTTACAAAAGGCTTTTGAAATGTACATGCAGCCTAGCCAACCAAAAATTGACAAAATTTCACCATCAGGGGATAGGTAACATAGTTAAGAAGATTAAAATTCATGAAGGTATCATATCGATGAATAAATTATATCGATATTTCATTAAGTATTGTAAGTACCCATATAGAACATAAATATTTTATTACTTATGCTTCGTTTAGCGGTCCTTTATTAAAATTGCATTTCACCCGAAAAGTGACATATCTGTAAGAAGACATTTCCTGGAGACTTCATTTTTTTTGTTTCTTTTGCACCTATTACCTTGAAAGTGGTTGCTAAGTTTACATTTACAATAATATAAATCCAAAAACCTAAAAGATGCAGTATATTTTAGCCCAATATGTATATTTTGTCCGTTCCTTAAATAGACTAGTTTACGTAGTTATATCATATGAAATAACTATGTACACACTTATTTCAATCTTAAAAAATACCAATGATGCAGCATTTATAAAATATCAATTTATTTCCTGTGAAAATTTACAGTAATAAAAAATGTACAATTTTAGAACCTCTTAGAATTCAATTACAATAAAAAGTTGTTTCTACAACTTGAGCAAGCTGCTTATACTTCTACACAAATTTTTCTACTTTGATCAATAATTCAATAGAAGTGCAATTAAAGAGCTTAATTTCAAACTTGTAACAAGAAGGCAAAGTTGCTGCATAAGCAATTGTGTGGCATTTTAATAGCAGTACAATGTTTTTCTTTAAGATCAAAAGTAGTGTTGATGTGTAACAGTTAAAGTACACATTTTATGCAGACAAATTTGCACAGTATATAATTTAATTACAAGCTTTTCTATTGTGTAGTAAAGTTAATGGAAAATAGTAAACTTTATTACAAAATATAAAAATGAGAAACAAACCAAAATATTCATAAATAAAAAATACATTATCAAGATATCTTTGTTCATAAATAGCAACAAGTGAGAAAAATTGTACTTAGCTCAATAAACATATAATATATCTTTAATACTTAAGATAATTTTAATTTGTATATACATAACTTCTTTAAAAAAGTAAATTGTATAGCACACCACAATAAAAATTAAATTTTTGAAATTTTTCTTTTGACAATTACTATATTTGTGTAACAAAAGTAGATATTGAAAAAAATTGTGCACACAGTTTTTAATTGATTAGCTGATTAACTTTCTAAACAAAGGAGTTTTTTAAAATTTAAATTAGCTGCAATAATCATGTAAAAATATAAAATCACACAAAAAAAAATTAACACATGCATAAAAACATTGGAACCTTTAGCTTCATTAAGATTTTTTAACTTCGAATTAAGATTTTTTTTACTAATTAATACATACAAGATGAAAATGATAATTTTAATATTTTGGCACAAAAAAAAATGTAGCTGCTAAATATTTGGTGGTATTTTGTATACTGACACTAATATTAGGATCAGTGAGACAAGTTTTTTTTTCAATGAAATTCGGAAAATTGCTGTGAAATAATGATTTATTTCAATTTGTACTCCGAAAAAAGTCTTCGTCAATTTTTTTAAATAATTGTTAAACTGCTTTCCTTATTTTACACTTCTTATATTCAACACTTACGTTACACCTAAATTATTGTTGTATCCTAATGTAACAGCTGTACTCTATTGACTTACTACAAACAAATCAATAATTAGAAATTAAAGAAAATGCTGTTGTGAGTTTCTAGAGTGGGAAAATTGATTGGGACAAAGCTATGAAGTACCTTCTGTTTAAATAATACTGCCATTAAGAAATTAATTAATGGTGTGGGTAGCACATTTTTTTAAAAAAAATATCCTTTAAGAAAAAATGTATACTAGAAAGTGTAGTACACAAAAAAATTACTAGATCAGCTGTAAACTTTTGCATTTTTTTTACCCTGAATGAATTTTAGAAATGGCTCCAGTCACAATTAACCTGACTAAATGACAATTTTTCAAATTAATTTATTTTTGGGCCTGTAGAGTTAGTAATCTATTAAGTTAACAAACACGACTAAAAAGTCACACTCTAAGTCCACTAAAGTGACAAATCTTTTAGCTGTGTACCTTAAAAACTTGATTAACAGATATAATATTTGTTTTTTTTTTAACAATAATTTTGTTTAATGTATATCACAGTTTTATCTATTCATGTGCAACTTAGTAAATATAATCATCTACTGTACATTTAAATTTCAAAACTAAGCACCAAAGATTCATGCATTTACAAATTTATAAAATATACAGTAAAAACATTGATATAAGAAATTGAGCAGAATTATAACAATACTTAAGAAACAAAACATTTTTTTAATTATCTAAATAATTTTTTTAAAAAAGATTCACATTATAGCTGCATGCTAACATAAAAAACAATTGACTAATCATTGTATTATTTAGGTAAATAACATTCATGAATTAACTTGAGTACAACAACCTCCATACACAAATTTCAATATAATTTGTTCACAAGTACAATAGATAGATAACTGCAATCAGTTAATACAAAATAAATATTTAAATTTTCTCACAGCCATCAATCATAACAGACCCTAGGTTAATATATTTATGTTAAAATGGATACATAAATTAATTTAAAATTATCTGTAACTAATGAAAAATAACATTTAAATTTCCGTGCATAACATATGGATTGTATTATTTTCACAATAAATATTGCAATTCGGAGTGACACTTTACTACCAAAAATTGTACATGACCTTTAATTATTCCTTATCATATTAAATTTTTTTAAAACATGAAACATCATTCTTTTTGTAAACTTCAAGAAAAATATTTCAATGCCCTTTTTATAATTAGCTTAATAACATTGCATACACTTGGAAACAATTGAATAAATATTTAAACAAAAAAGTTTTAACAGCTTTTATTAACTAAAAAAAACAGGCAGAAGATTTCGAAAAACAACTTTAAGCAATTATCTTACAAACCCAACATATGTATAATAAAATAAGTATTATTGCACATAGCTACCAAATTTGAACAATCTTCTAAGAATTTTATAAGATTAAAAATTTTGATTCAATGAATATGAATAATGTTCCCCATTCATCAAACTTTATGTACACTTAAGTCAAAACCATGCTATAATTCCAGTGAATAATCGTAATAGACTTTGACAACTTAATTACTGGTTATCAGATTTTTCACTATAGCAAGCGCTTGACTGTATTTCTAAAATATAGGCAAATGTTAAAACAGATATTTATTGAAAACAAAAAAATACAAAGCTCATCATTTTGATTAAAAACACTCGAAATGTACAATCACAGTCGAGGCTAATTGCCTGGAATGTCAAAACCCGATAATTCAGTAAAATCTTATTTATTCTGACCATCCACATAAATGAGTTTGTTGCATCCTTAAAAGTTTTATTATTTTCATCAAACTTCAGATAAAATTTGTAATCTATAGATGATGCCTACGGTTTTGATGAGTATTAAATTTTATCATTGTAAAAAGAAAAATATGTGATTTAAAATTGCTCTTATAATCATTGAAAAATGTTTTTGCACATTAGTTATTTTTAATGAATTTACTTACCTATAGTTGAGGCTAAATCTATTGAGAAATGAAGGGTGTAGTTTAAATCTAAAGTAATAATGCATATGATCTGATGTCTTCATTTGCTAATTTTGTGGAAAGTGATTTATGTTTTAGACTATAAGATATCCCAAAACACTTCTTTGCACAAGCTACATGAGGGAAGTAGCAGAAGTGTCCAGAGAAATCCTTATACATCTTTGGATTTTATGTAAAACGTAACTGAGGTATAAGTATATGGGCTGAATTGTTGAATAGTAAACTTAAATCACTAAATGAGAATTTAATTACAATTTTTGCCTGATATATATTTTTATAAATATTTTGCTGTATATTTTAAGCTTTTTAAATGAATTTTATGTTTAATTTTTTTTGAGAATTTATGTAAGTATTCTTTGCTTGTTTCAAGAAAGCTGGCATTCCCATTGAAGAACATAAACATTTATATCATCCATGTTTTAAGGTATATAATTAAACAAACTTAGAGTTAATTAAGTCATCTCATTATTTGAATGTCAAATAAACAAGTATCTGATTCACATCTAAATCATAACTCCCACATTAAAAACCTGTATAAAATGTCTGTACAACTAATAACCGATCACTGCAACATGAGCTGTGTGATATTCTTTTGTACAATGGACTCCCTCACGGCATTGAACACAACTTTAATGTTCTCAGTATCAATGGCAGTGGTGTAGTGGTGGAAGATTCCTTTCGATGGGTCTCTTCTGGTGGACTCAAAGTACCTCAGGATGAACTTCTGGACTTGTTGGAGGTTATAGGGGTCACCTTCATATTCAGGGAAGAAGAATGAGATGTCAGACGTTCTGCCCTGGACCTGTGAATAAGTACAGTAAGTTATGCGTTAAAACATTTTTATAAGTAATGCATCTTAAATTAAATTTTATAAAGATTGGAGGTTTAAACAGAAGAAAAGGATTGAGTTGAGTCATAGTCATGCGGTATGAAAATGGGCAAAGACAACAGTTGAAAACTTTACATTGCAACACAAATAATATACCTACTAGTTGCACGGTATGATTATTAGTTTGAAAATACAACAAAGTAAAAAAAAAACAGTAATCTGCATAGGAGACAGGCAAAATTAGGTTTATTACTATAGCAAACTTTCTAAATACAATGTCTTAAAAGCTTTCTTTGAGTGCGTTGCATGCTCATAATTATTCGAAAGCACCTGCCGTACTTAAGATCCGACAAAACGCTTGATTCCCATTTTTATCCGTCATATTGATGACGTCATAGCAAAGAAAAGCCTCGTTTGAAAAGTATGCACACCATTTTTGAATTCAGCACTTTTGAATTATTTAGAAACAATCTAAATGCCCTTTACATACAGAAATTTTGAGTTCAAGCCAAAAAGGCAATTTCTCCCTGAACTACAAGGGAAATACTCAAAGTTAACTATACGGTAGAATTTGCTAAAATTACCGAACAAAATGGAACACATAGTCATAAATATGTTTTGATTCATTAAATTATTTACACGATATAACTACCAGTAAATAACTTTTCTGCATCAGAGCAAAATCAAAAAGTCTTTCTAACTCAGCCCAAATCAACATTGTAATACATGGAAACCGGCCAACATACCTTCTTCTGCAACAGGTCTGTCTTGTTAAGGAATAGAATGAAGGCCACTTCTGAGAATGCCCTGTGGTTGATGATGGTATCGAAGATATCTCTAGACTCCATGAGGCGGTTGGTGCACCTATCTTCGACTAGCACTTGATCAAACTCACTGGACGACACCATAAACAGGATGGAGGTCACACAATCGAAACACTGGTACCTGTGAGGAATAATAACATTGTTAAATTCATTTTGAGTGCTGATATGTGTTTTAAAAAAGGGTTCAAAGTGTGTTACTATGGTGTATATATAAGCAGGAAATAATCAGCTGATTTATGAAAATTTCAATTTATGTTGATCTACGTATACAAGTACTAGATTATGAATTGGAAATAGTATAGAAGCATTCATGCATTACCATACAAGTTTATTAATATTAAGAATATTTTTTTAACTAATGGCACAGTCATTCAATGACTGGTTTTCTTGTGGAACTGACAAGTTATTGGTTCAAACAACTTTTTACGAAGAGGCTTGCAACATATTATACTAGTAACTTTCTTTTGCACATTCATGAAAGATCAAGTGGGTGGAAGTAAACTATTAAATGTTTACTAATTCACATATGGCAATTTTTGGATGTTAAGCAAAAAAAAAAGACAATCCATTCATATTATATGCCTACAGCATTTTGTCCTAACAAGAACTCTTGCAATAAAAAATGAGTTATACTGAGAGCAACTAGATAAGTGGCTGTACCATTTCTGTCTTTGTGAGCGCTGTCCTCCAACATCAACAAAGCAGAAGGGTACTTCATTAATGGTGATGGTGAACTCTGTGATCCCTTTGGTGGCTTTACGGGCATGAAGTATGTCTTGTTGGGTTGGGGTATAGTCCTGGAACAAAAAATAAATATAACTAAGGTAAATAAAAAATAACTAGGTTAACTAACTGTGAAGACTACCACAAGAAAAAAAAAGAGTTAAGTGCCTGACTAATTTAGAGTTTTCATTTCACTAATTATTTCTTAAAAGAAAGGCTCTGCTTCAAGCTTTTGCTAACCCACAAGAGTTAATCCAACTCAATTCTCCCAAATTGCAATATAAACATTTAATAAGTTTTTGTGTGAGCATATAAAAATTGATTTTATTACACAACATATACCTAAGTGAGGTAAAAATAGATATAAAATGCAAGCAGCTTATTTACAATCTAATGTTCTCTAGGTAAAGGTAAAGTTTTGGCCAAATGGAGAAGGATTTTCTAACTGATTTTGTCTTTAATAATACAGCATTAAAAGAAAAATACTATTGTATTTTTTCCAAATTTATTTGGGTAGGAAAAAAACAACTTTAATGTTGTCTGAGTTATATGATAATAAAAAGAAAAAATACAAAAATTTAAAATTGTACATAAATTTATTTGAGCATAAATATGTGCTACAATTTTTTAAAAAGTATTTAATTTTATACTTACAGATAAAGCAATTCGATCGACATTGTCAAAAAAGTACATCACACTGTCACTCTGAAAGTAAAATAAACCACTGTAATTAATAATTTCAAGTACGAAAGATAAACACAAGAATTGTATCTTATTATGTATTCAAAAGTATACAGCTTTGAACTTTTTAGAACTTCCGTCATATGCCAGCTAAAGCAGTGCCAATCTAAAGTTAATGAAAATTCTAGGATTGGACTAAATTGAAAATGACTATGACAGCCCTATTGCTAATTCAAAGGTGAACCCACTCTCCTACAATTACAAAATAAAGTTATATAACTTAAATACTATAAACCATTCCCTTAGAACCAGGTCTTAGTGATAAATAAACTAATTGAATCATTGGTTTTCAAGTGTAAGTTAAATTTCTTTTTTACAAATGATAAATCTAGGGAGAAAAACTTGATTGTACAGGAATCTTCATGTAATCAGATCTGCCTGGTGGACGTTGGCCTCGGGAAACCAGTTTTTCCCTTGCTTTTTTATTTCCTAGGCCTGATGCAGAAAGATTCCTAGCAATGAAGGTTTTTCCCCCGTGCTCTTCAAATGAGTTCCGGTGCAATTTTTTCACTTTACCTTAGTGCGATTATTGCCAACTTAATAATAGCGAATACAGATTAAAAACACAAAGATACTTCACAAACCTTCATTGTAAACATGCCAAAAAAATCAATTCTTAACATTGGTATATTTGTTAAGAATATAAATTGCTTTTTGTAAATTGCAAAAGGATCTAGTGAACAGCGAGTCGAAATACATTTTGAAGCAACATATAGGAAAATTTACACTCAATGAATAAGGACTATTTTATCAAACTGACAACAAAAGTTTATGATGGACTTATGATTAAAAATTGGAAATTTATTATTCTTTCATCTTGTCTTTGGTTCAATGTGTATTTTGGATGGATAACATTTTCAATACGTCATTTTGTATCATTTAAAGGGGTAGTTTTTAATGGGTACTGGAAATTACTTATTTAACATTAAAGTTTTAATTGCAAGTCACTGAGCATTGTGAAATTTCTGAACCATGTTATGCAATAAAAGTAAGAAACATAATATGAACTTACTAATTGAAACTCGCGTCTTCTATGATAAGCTGTTTTAATTCCTTTATCTTTCCATAACTCTTTTATTGACACTGCGTATTGTGCGAAAGTAGATTTGTCTAGAAAATTAGTTTGATACTTCATTACATGCTCTCCAAGCTCACAGCGGGATGGATTTTCCCATGGAATATCGAGTTTATCCCGAGCATCGACTAAAACTTGCATTCCTTTGACAGTATTGTGATAAATTGTGACTCTATATTCTGCAATTGTCTCATCGTCAAAATTTAAACCGTGGATTATCTTCATTTGCTTGAGGAAAGTGCTTTTGCCACTCTCACCAGCACCCAATAGCAGGAGTTTCACTAATTTACGACGAGAACGCTTGTCCATTTCTAACATTTTGTCGATTTTTCTGCTTCTTTGGAATTGTTCTAATTCTTCTGGCCCGTATTTGAATCGCTCAAAACAGGAACACCGCAAACACAAACCAGCCATCTTTGAGTTTGACAACTTTGTACTCATATTGCCAGAAACATGTACTAAGATTATTGATCTTAAATATTTATGCTTATTAAAGGTGTTTAAGTGGCAACAAAAATTCTAACTGAAAATAAATTTTCTCTCGAGCCTCGATTGGTTAAAATCGTCCATTTCTATAATAAAAATCGAGGCTCGGGAGAAAATTCACCAATCGTCAGCTTGATCGAAGGCAATTTAAGAATGAAAGCTGGAAGTTATACGTCACATAATGTTATCTAATTTATTGAACGGGTTGAGGCAACTAAAGCATCTAACTGTGATTGCAAGGTTTCAGAAAATGTCGTGCAAAATGAAAATATAAACAAACAGAAGGAAATCATGTTTGTGTTTTCGAAACGTATTTTTAATTTACGAGCAGTTAATCATAAAATATTAAAATGTCGAAACAATTATATAGTATTGTAAGTACATTTTAACAATTTATAACATCCAAAAACACAGCATGAAAACCTTTAGTGTTTAGGTTACATAACGTTCGCCGGTTTATGAAAAAGAAATGTCAAATGAGTTAAAATATAAAAAAAAAACCCTATTAAAACACAATAGATTATTTGTAGTTAATCACAAGCTATGTAAAAAAAGTAGCTTTCAAGCTTTTTTTAAAAACAACTTTACTCAATTGTGCCACTAACTGCCATACCCTTTTAATACTAAATTATTTATTTTTACATGGTTGATAGTTTAATAAAATTTAGTGATAAGACCAGGTTGTTTGTGAATAAGTATCTTTGAAATTTCTTCAAATAAATATAGTTAACTTTTTCAAATATCATTCTTTAATCTCTCATAAACCTACACAATTACATATCTATGCTTCATATATCTTTACTTCACTATAACTTAATTATATATTTATTTTTAGGTTACCAGAAGTTCCTGCTGATACAGCTGAGACCAATGCTCTTTTGCGTGCAGACACTGTCCCTGCATTTAGTGAATTAACAGCAGAAAAGTGTATAAATGCTACAGGAAAACTCATCATTGAATATGAAGCTGAAATACATAACTTGGAACAAAAGTTTCAAGGTTAATTTCTTTTAACTGTGTCTTGTATTCTTTATGTAAAATTTAACAATTATATGAAGTTAATTTTTTTTAAAATGTGAAGGTTATGTAGAAATAGAAGACACTTTTTATAAGCTATTTTTTATTTATAAATCAAGCTAAGTATCGTAGCCTAACTTCTATGGAAAGTTTAAAAGAAAACTTAAATAATTGATAATGACACTTGATTCAGCTTACAAATTTGGCAAAAGCTGTACCGGAGTGTTTTCTGTTTTCATTATTATAAATTGCTAGTGTTTTTTTTTGTCATTATTATACCCTAAAATGACAAAACACCTGCAGTGTTAGATGATGAGCCTGCAGTTAGCCAGCACAACAACTCGTACCAATTTCATTTCAGAATTCATAGGTCTTTTTACAGGTTATTTTCTGTAACCTTCTAGTGATAAATAATCCTTTGATGAGTTGATTAAGGCAACATTGGTAATGCTGGGACTTCATGATTATGGCCTTTTAAATTTTTTTTATGGCCTTTTAAATTTTGGCATATTTTTTCCAAAAAGTTATTTGACACAATATTACGCTATTAAACACCACTTAGTCACTTTATTTTTTTCAAGTAGGAGAAACAATACTGCTGTATAATAAGTAAGAAGTAAATTGGACTTCATCCTTGATTTGTTGCTTTTGTTTAATTCTAATCAGGGATTGAAAAGTTACTTTTTTAAAAGTAAAAAAAAATTTGCAATTTAACCAAACTTTCGTTTTTTAAGGAGAACCAAGGTTAAAGAAATAGGGACAAACTGAAAAAGCTAAGAAGGAAATTCATCGTTTTTAAAAGTAACATTTTAAATAGTTAAGTTTAATCCAAACTGCCTAAGATATCCGTGAAGAGTGGTGCGAGAAGTAACAGAAAAGTAACGAAATGTATCGTTGCTTTTTTACCCTAAAAGTAACTAAGTTACTGTTACTTTCTGAAAAATATAACAGCGTTACGTAAAAAAAAGTAACTGTTACAATAACGTGTTACTCCAATCCTTGGTTCTAATATAATGTTCATGCATTAGTACTCTCTATTGTTTTGGTAGTTTACAAATTTCATTTTCCTTTGAAAGATGGTTGGTATATAGCTGAGTTTAACATATTAGTTCATTTTAAAAGTTTTAACGGCAGATTTCTTTTATGTGTATGCTTAAATATCAATTATCATGTATTAATATTTCTACATATAATTTTCAGAGTCAGAGACTGAAAAAAATGTTCAAAATGTAATCCTACCTCTGGACAGACTTTCTGGCCCAATCGACTTTGCTTGGGGTGCATTTAAAACATTGTCCACAGTTCGACAGAATGACAATGTTGCAAAAGCTTATGCCAGGGTAAAGTAAACTTTATGGACAATATTTAATTGTTTTGTAAATTGTGATTGATTATTTTGTGAATAATTTATGAAATAAATTGTGGGATCAATATAACAAAATTCACTCTTGAGCTTTGACCTTATTGCACAAGCACAATTTTTTCATATGACTTTATAAATAGTTTTTCTAAGTGTTTTTAAAAAATGTTAAAATTCTGACCTTTATTTTTTAAGATATTTTTTTCCCTTACATGTTGTCACACAATCTAAACGAAATTGGTAGTTTTTTTATCGACATAAGTTATATTTCATATAGTTATGAGGATATTTGGTTTGTTAATGGTATTTTTAATATGATATAAGACAATAATTTGTTTAAGACCTTTTTTGAGGTGGTGTAACATTGCCTCAGTTGTATTTGATCTTACTTGAATATTAATGATAACATTGGTCTGTTTTATGTGTTTAATTTATTAATCTTGGTAACGTTATATTTTTTGAACAGCTGCACCCTAGACTCATCAGGGCCAAGCAAGAAAAATATCTATGTTCATCTATATACAATGCATTTAAGGTTCTGTTATATTCGTACTACTTCTCTTTCAAGTAAAAAAGTATTGTTCAGTACCATATGATGTTTTTTTTAAAGCTTAAGTTTATTATTTATTTAATTTTATACCTTTATGTGTACAAATAATATATTCAAGATAAATACCAGTAGAATTTTATGAAAAATTCTTTAAATATAATTACATACAGTACTATATTTTCTTTGGATTGTATAAAATTAAATTACTAGTTACATATTATATATCTGTAATCTTTCGAAAGTAATTGAATTGTTTTCATACTCAGGGTGTTAACTGTAAGAAAATTTTATTGAAAAGCAGTTAATGTCATTACATAACAAAGAAGTGCGCCCAAAGAGGGAAGAGTGTAGGCTTATATAGCCCATTCAGTTAATGTCAAAGAAATATTTTAATCTATTAAAAATGCTTTCAAATGCAAAGTACGGTTTGCTAACTTAAAATTTCTGTTGCATTTTCGTAAATACTTGTATCACGTAGCTATTTTTTAAAATGGAAGATATAATTATGGTATACAACTGTTAATCTAAATTAGGAAAAATTTGAATAAAAACTGGTTGTAAAAAATTCGAATTTTTAATTATAACATCAAGCTTTATCAAAGTGAAAGATAGCTCACAAAAACTAAAGTGGCATTGCATATATTTTTTTAGGCATTTTTTATTTTGTTTAATAAAACACTAGCATCTAAGTAACTTCTAAATTTTAAGCATTAGCATTACATTTCAGTGCATTTTCATTTATAGGATCTAAAAAGAAAAGAAAATGAATATACTGAACCTGTAAAACGTATTATTGATAAATACATACTAGAATCTCGTTTGTTTGGTATGGATCTGTCGGAGAATGCATATATGCAATTTCAAGATATCACTGCAAAACTGCATAAGTATCGGAATTCCTATAAGTAAGCATGCCTATGATCATAGATTATTTGTTTTCCTTATCATTACTAAAATGTATCTATTTTTTAAGTATAATTTGAAATATTGTTAAGTTTTAATTCTTTGGTAAGCATTTAAAAACCGAATGCAACAAATTTAAAATAATAGCTTTGCTTGAAATTATAATTAAAAATATGGCAATGAAATTTGAAGTGTTTTAACCTTTATAATAACAATTTGTGATTAGTTTAAGTTAGCAACCTACTGCTGAAAACATGTTGTGCTGATTGTTTTTTCTATTTGTTACAGTCGAAAAGTAGTTGAAACAACCAGGAAATTTGCGCAAGATTTGGAGTTCAAAGATGTTAGGAACTTTCCTAGGGAACTTCTTAAGAGCCTTGCACATGATCCGTAACATAATTTTATTTTATTTGTATATATACAAAAATAAGTTTTAAGCGTACCTTTGTGTTTTTACAGTAAACTTAAATCGGGGATTTTTACATTAGTTTAACCATAATCACTTAGTAATCACTCATAATAGCTTTAAATTATTTCATGAAATGTGCTATTTAGCAGAAATTTTATGTTTGTCATAATTTATTATCTTCTATTTATTTACTTCTATTTTCTTGTGTTAATTTAGTTTTAAATTTTTAGTAGTAAATACCAATTGTGCATACTTATTCTATACATTACTTTGTTCTTAGAACGAATGCTTCTAAGGGTCCCTGGAAATTGACTCTTGATCCCCATGTTTACCGGTACTTTCTAAAGCATTGTGATGATCGACTTCTAAGGTGGAATGCTTGGTTTGCATACAACGTGAGAGCCTCTTCAATATCTGGTGCCGATTTGAATAACAGTCTTGACATTGAAGAGATTAGATATCAAAGGTAATAATTAGTTGCTTTTTAAAGTAATATGTATTTGTTGGAATTTCTATGTTGTTACTTAATTTTTTTATCATATAAGCTGTGAATGATCTATAGTTATCTAATATTTGGATAGCAATCATTTAAACTTTTTAAAGAAAGGTCTTTCAAAATACAAATTTTAAGTATTCAAGTGACCGCAATATTTATGACGTTATAATTGAATAACGTTGAAAAACAAAGTTGAATATTAAGTAGGGGAGACCGGGGCACAATGGACCTAGGGGCACAATGAACCACCCCTTATTATTTATTTTGTATATTTTCCAAATTAGCTCTTATTATAAATAAAAGATGACATAACAGTCTTGATCTAGTTAATAAGAAAAAGCATGTTGTTAGCTCACACATTTGCCATTTTTTATTACTGATGTGTATTAACCAGGTAAAAGTAAAAAAGCTCGCTAATAGAAATTATCTTCTCATCTTTAAAGTAACATTAGTTGGACAAAGTGGCTTAGCTTAGTTGAAAGGCAAGATGTTTGTCTTTCTTTATAATCTATAAATAAATTTCTGAAATTATAATACAGCATATTTTAATTTTGTTTTTTGTTCAACTACAATATGGGGCACTATGGACCACAAAATCTGGGGTACAGTGGACCATGGTCCATTGTACCCCATGCAACTTTAGAAATACTTTCAGTTTCAAAATAAAATAAAAATATATTGATGCAAGTCCTTCCTAATTATTGAAAGTTAAATTTGCTATAATAGTAAAATATTTTAATATATATCCTAACATTCACTTCTGAATGTAATAGATTTTCCCCCTTCTACTAATAGGTAGTGCCTTTTTTTTAAACCAGAAGTGACAAATTATTGGTGAACATATGTTTTAGTTCATGTATTATGACTTCAAACAATACATATGTGCTTTGAATGAGAAATGTATTTTTAAAATCGAATGTGATACTAGAGTGTTAAATTATTTAAAACAAGAAGTTTAGAAATTTGAGTTGGTTTTAAAATAAATTTCATCATTTACATAACAGAAGTACAATATCCTAAATTTTTAAATTAATATTTGATTACTGTTGATTTTCTTACTAACAAAAATTTGAGTTGTTTGTTGTAGTTATAAATAATTAAGTAACAAATTTTCTCAGAATTGGTAAAATGCACAAAATTGAAGTTTTGTTAGTAAAGTTTTCAACCACAATTAATTTTTTTTAGTAAAATATTCAACCACATTGATTAAGGGAAGACTTTAAAAAGGTTAAAAAATTAATCTCGCATAAAAAACGAAGATTCTTCGATCCACAGTTTGGCCCTACAATTTTGGTGTTGTTGTGTATAGTAATAAAAAAAGTGTTTTAACTTTAAAGTGATCTTATAATTTTGAAGATAAAATGTAATGCTTTTAGTAATTTTTTTTTCATTTGCAAATATTAATGTTCGATAATACTTTTTTGTTTTCCTCATCTTTTCAATATTGACGATAGTATATTTTCTCACTAAAAGAAATTTTAATGCAATTGAATACTTAAAATTCAAATAAAATACTTATTTAAAAAAAAAATACTTATCTTAAAAAGAGTAGATAAATTTTTTTCAGCAAAAAATAACATGGTCCATTGTACCCCGTGATGTGGTCCATTGTACCCCGGACCTGGGGTACGATGGACCACTTTCTCACTTGTAATAAAAAAGCGAATTCAGAAAAAAGTATTTTAAAGTATAGTTTTTAGGTAATGAATTTTTAAACGAGGATATATATGTAATATATACACCTTTTTCTAAACAAGTGGGATGAATATTTTCGTACTTATAGCACAAAAAATGAAAAAGTGGTCCATTGTGCCCCGGTCTCCCCTAAAGTAAACCATGTAAAATATTTATTATATACTCATGTTATTTAATTAAAGTCAAGATGAATTTTTCTTTTAGAAGTCATTTTGTATATCTTATAAACATGTATTTTTTAGCCTTATAACTAAAGAGTTAATTAAAAAAAATTCATTTTAAGCTAGATATTATAACCTAAAGGACTATAAGAAATTCAAAGGACTTAGCATTGAAGTTTGTAACCTAATTTTTACTGTAAATACATTAGATATCCAGGCTTGGTTTTTGTAAAGATGTAAAGATAAAGAAAAAGAGCAATGTAAAAATAAATTTAGTTAATATTACTTTTCTCAATATATACATGTTTTTTTTTCTTTTATTATTATTTACAGGAGTGAACTAGCTAAACTCTTAGGTTTTAAAAACTTTGCTGAGCTTTCTATGAAAACTAAAATGGCTGGAAGCATAGAAACTGTCCAAGAAATGATAACTACGTATGAATTTTTTTTCATAGAATCTCGTTAAATATATTTAAAATAAAAAAAAATTTAAAAAAAATTTGGAGAGTTTTTTGTAACAATTTTCTTTATTTAGTTTACATGTAAAGAGCAAAGAAAAAACTCAAAAAGAAATTCAAGAACTCCAGGATTTTGCAACCAAAAATGGATTCCAACATGCTCTTGAGCTGTGGGACATACCCTATTGGCAAAGATTGCACAAGGATGAGCTATATAAGTAGGGATATTGTGCATTGAATATTTAAAATTTTAAACTTCTTTATTAATTCCTTCTTTCCTGAATTTTTGATTTTTAGATAAAAAATCTGAGTGATTAGTTATATTATGAGTATGTATTATAAGTATTATTAGTAAGCAAATATCTCAAGCATTAAATTTTATAGAGTTTGGTCAATTAGCAAAGTAATTAACAAATATCCTAATTAAAGAATACAAGACTCTAGAATACTATTTAAAATATAATTTACCATATGTTTGTGTACACACAATTGTTACTTAAGTTTTAGTAGTTCATTTTGTGGATGAAATGCTCATTCTGAGAGTGGAACTTTTCTTTTTAAACCTTCATGGGAAAACAAACTTACAAACTAAAAAAATAGCCATAAAAATAGCAAACTTACAAACTAAAAAAAATAGCCATAAAAATAGCAAACTTACAAACTAAAAAAATAGCCATAAAAGTTGTATTTTCTACAAATTTATTGATGTTAGATAATTGCTAACACAGTAGAGTCCCGCTTATCCGAAAGGTACTGGACTGAGCACTTTCGGTTCATCGAGATTCCGTAGGAATTTTTGGATAATCAGGAATAATCCGTTTAACGCCTACAAAAATGCTGGAAAATGTAATTTGGTGTCATAGAGTGTTTGCCTTGTTCTTATTGGCCGAAGGGACCTATGAAGCGCTTCCTAATTCCGAGTCCAACAAGTGCAGCATTTTGCACACAGAAGCTACAAAAATATTAGATTAGGCCCTTACATACATAGAAGCGCAAGATGAAGCCACTAATTCAGACATTCTCTTGTTTAAAAGATGGAGAGACAGGGCTGCTTTAAAATGAACCGAAATTAAGCAGCAAAAAATAAAAAATTAATGCATATTATTAAAAATAAATCCAACTTTGTAAGTACCTATTTATTTTTTGTGTATTTCATTATTTATGTTTTTATGCGTATACATTTCATATTTTAGCAACAAAAACGTATTCTGGAGTTTTTCGGTTAAGCCGAATTTCGGATAACCGGGATTCAGATAAACGGAACTCTACTGTGTACGAGTTAAACATAATTGCTTGTTAAAGCAAACATTTTTCCTAAAGGGTTCATTTTTAGCCTGTTTTCTTTTTTAAGCTTACTTTCTGTCCACTTACAGACAAAATAATGAAAAATATTATTTGTTGTCATTGTATAATTTTTGTGCAAACTATTTACTTTTCTGCTCCTTTGAAAGCATAGTACTATTTTCCAATATTCTATCAGTTGAACAATACATTTATTAACTAAAGTTCTTGAAAATGAGTTCTGTAAAGTTAAGACTAATAGTACAACTAAGCAGAAGGGGTTAAATAATATTTATACATGTTTACATTTGGGAGTGAAACCATATGATAATTTAGCATATGGATATTTCTTTGTTAGACCAGTTTAATTCAAAATCATTTATTTTTTTATTTTAATATTCTATCCACAAAATAATCATTTTACCATTTTTATTTTAGTGTGGATGATGATGTTGTTAGGCAATACTTTCCTTTACCAACAGTTTTGGATGGTCTATTCGAGTTATGCCATAAATTATTTGATATAAAAATAAAGGTACTTATTTTACGCTTTCAGTTTATTTTAAAAATGAGGATCATTCTTACTATTTTTTTTTAATCATTAAGGCTTTAAAGATTTATTTGATTTCTTATTTATTGTTTTTTTAGGAACACAAAGAAAAGTTTGACGCTTGGCATGAAGATGTAAAATACTATAAAATATTTGATAACACAGGCATGTATTTCAAACTTTTATTTTAGAAAACCTTTGGTAATTTTATAGCCCATATTATAATAAAACAAGATATATAATTTCCAGTTAATCAGTGTGGTTTGTTATAAGATATTTTGTTATGAATATTCTGTATTAAATCATAATTTCCTAGACTTGAATCTGTTTCTTAAGCTATTGATAGCTATTATTAAATTAAAGAATTCATTTTAAAAACTCGCAATACCCATAGTATTATTTATATTTATAATAGAGTAGGTAAGGTAAGTATTATTTTGTCCGGTCTGTTTATTGGCAACTTTGTCTAATTGAATTAACAATCGTCAACAGCCGCCAATGACTGAACTCTATTTCTTAGTTTTACTTTGGAGAATGTGAGTTTTGTAACCACACCAATTTATGCAGCACAATTGTTATATTATAGGTAAAGAAGTTGCAAGTTTTTTTCTGGATCTATATAGTAGAAGTGGAGAAAAAGCTCCGGGATCTTGGTTGGAGATTGGTCGAAGTAAGGATTTTTTTGTATTAAACTTTTATACTTGTAGCTGTTTTTATTTAAACTTCAAACTTATACAGTTAGCTAAAGTTGGCTTGTTTATTTTTGGCTGGCTTTCTATAATTTCTAAAAAACGACTTGCATATTAAAAAAAAATTCAAAGAAAATTGATCCAATAACTTACAAACTATTGCTTGCATATATTTAGCAATTTTTCATGTATAAATGGTTTTAAATATGTATGTTGTGGTTTTTTAGCAGGTTTTTTTTAAATATTGTAAGTTTTATTTTGTATTATAATATTATTAAGAAAATGTATGAACATGTTCTGAGTTACTTCTGTGAATTTAATCTATCCCTTACGAATAAATAAATTGACAATTATAAGGCCAGAAAATGTATTTTCTCTGTAGTTGCTACTTATGTTATGTTGACACTATAAAATCAATCAATTGCATGAGATAGAATTTTATTTTAAAGCCCATTTTGAAATGTTTGTATAATTTTATATCTTTTATTCATTCTTCTTAGATCGCAGTGATGTCATTGAATCTTCACCATTGTCATATTTAATTTTCAACTTCCACCCACCTTCTTTTGGTAAACCATCTTTATTGTCATTTGAAGATTTGAAAACCTTGATGAAAAAAGTGAGTGATATATTTTTCATCATTTATATTGATGTGTCAGTTGAAATTTTTCTCAAAATAGGAATAAAAAAATTACATTCTTTATATTGAATTTTGGTGGGTTTGTAAACTATTTTTTAAAGATTCTAAGATAACTTGTTCATAAAAGAATAATCACTCTAATAAACAGTTCAATTTTTCAGTTTTCAAATCGTTGTTAAGTTTATCTTTTTACTGTATAGTATGGTTAATTAAAACTGCCGCTTAATAAGGATAGCTGTTCAATTGAAACTGGCCTAACTGCTACCTCACTTTCTTGCATGTTCTTATGTGTATTATGTACCTATCCATCTGATTGTCACACTTGCTTATGTTTCTTTTATATAAAATTTCTGAATGAGTTATGTTGATGCAGAGTTTTTATTGAGCCTATTTAACTGAGCCTATTCATTTTATAATGTTTGTACTGAAAGTTAGGACAAAATTTTTCAACTTAATAGAATTTTTGGAAACTTAATTTCTTCATTTGAAGCACTAAGCAGCCATGTAATTGGACCAAACTGCTCTGTCTCAACTATCCAGAAGATTTCTTCTTTCCAGAAGCTAAATCTAAGGAGATTATTTTGCCATTGTATAGGGGATTGGTAAGGCCACATTTGGAATATTCTGTTCAGTTTTGGTCTCCCTTCCTCAGTTGCTTGAAAAAGTTCAGCATAGGGCTACAAAAATAATTAAGGGTCTATCTGGTATTGATTATGATAACAGATTAAGATCTTTAAACATGTATTCCCTAGAAAATAGAAGAGTTAGGGGGCATTTAACGCTGTCATTCAAGTTCATAAAACAGGGAGACATGGAGGGCTTAAGTTCTACCTTAAATAGCTGGACCAGAAGACATGATCAGAAATTGAATAAATTGTGCTTCATAAGAGAGTTAAGAAAGAGTTATTTTTACAATAGAGTTGTCAATGAGTGGAATGCCTTACCTGATTATATTGTGCATTCAAAGAGAGAAGAATATTTTAAGAAGAATTTTGATAGTCATTGGAAACTGGGGTAAAGTATTAGATTTATTTTGGACCAACCTTGCTGGGCCAGTTGTAGGTCGACAATTTTTGTTTTTTACTGTACAACTCTTTCATATTCCATTCCTACATTATTAAGTGTGTGTTCATATTCTATTAGTTTGGCCACCTTCTCCAACACTCCCTCACCACCATACCTTATAATGAAGTTGCCGGCCTAACCAACTTGGAGTGGGACGTTGTGAATGTGTGCCCCTATGTCATGAGCTCATTTCTGAGGAACTACAGAAGCGTTGCTATGTTGAGTGGACATGTCGAGTCAGGAATGGCAATTCCACAGGAGCTTCATATAGCCCTTTGCAAACGTAAGTAATGTATTTTTTTTAAAATGTTGTTCACAAATTTGTATTGTGTATTTTTCTGTTTAAGAAAAGTAATGTGATTAAGTTTATTTCTTTATTAGTATTTCATTTCATTAATATAGTTTGTTTAAAAATTCAAACTAATACTATAAAGTTTATTTCTTTATTGGTATTTCATTTAAGTAATATAATTATTTTAATGTTTTTAAATCGTTCACTTCACCACCTTGTGTAGTGTATTTCCTGTGTAAAAAAAGTAATATTATATTAAGTTTATATCTTTATTGGTATTTTATTATTTCTGAAGGAATTATTGTTAAATGCTAATAATATATTTTAAGTTTTTTTTCAAATATTTGCTATCATTCTTTTTTTTTATGCTCGTGTCAGTTAAGTTTTTCAATAAGCTGTTTGATACTCGCCAAAAATTCTTAATGCAAAAAAAAAAAATTAGAAAATATTATTAAAATGGCAGAATAGCTATAGAGCATATTCCAGAGTATCAGTTTTCGCTTACTACCAACTAATTGATTTGATGTGTATAAAATAACTCTTACTCTCTCTTTTGCAATGTTACATATTTTATGCATACATGATTAATAGTAGATGTCGTTCTTCATAAAGATCTATTGCAGAAATTAGCACAATGCTAAAAGTTGCTGCAGTGGTCTGTTTTATGTCATCATACTAACTTTATGAGACTCTCAGTAGTATAAACAATGTATTTTATAAATAATGTTGAAATCTGTGCAGTATTAAGTATTAATGGAGAGAGTAAATATGATTGAGACTTAATGTAGTATAATATTAATAATTGCTTAAATATTTTTTTTGTGACATGTGCTGATTGAACTAGTTTTTCCTAACAGTAACTATAATCTGTACTTGTAGGAGATTTGTACATGGAAGGCTTGCGATTAACAGAAGAATTATATTTATCTGCTCTTGATTTGGAAATATATAGCACGTATGTGATTCAATCGTCTATCTCTTATCACAGTAATATAACAAAAAGTATATGATCGGTATTATAACTTAATCTTCAAACTTGGCTCAACAGCCCAGAATTGGCTAAGATTTTCTGTTATTTTATTATATTAATACAGAAATTAAACATTTATATCTTATTAAAAAATTTCATTTATCTCTTACTTGGAAGTGTATATATTTAAGAGATACAAGTTTGTCTTTTGGAATTATTATTTCACTAAGTTCCGAAATTAATTTTATTTTTAATTTGTATATTATTCATTACCTCATCACATCTTCAATGTATCTATACATATTTAAAAATATACATACATTTATATATGTATAATATGATCAAGCTTCTCACTAACTTAAGACAAATTTTTTAAATCTTAATTGATTGTTTCTTTTTCAATTTCTAACCCTTTAAATTTTTTTAAATATTGTTAAATTTAAAAAAAGCTTAAAAACAAAACCATTTATGGTGTTTTGTTATATATATGACTCAAATTGCTAACAAAAAATCTTTATATTGTTAATCATATTTTAATTGTATTGTTTTCCATGTAGCAAAGAGTTTTGGCTAAACATAACCAAAAACACATGGGCACAATACATGCCATTTCCATATGAAAAGAATGCTGCCCAACCGTGCTCATTCACTGAGATATTTAGTGGTTATTATCCTGCTGCTTACTTTTCAAATTTATGGGCCGAGGTAACATTTGTATTCTAAGATTCTATTAACTGTAATACATATTTGTGGCTAGTTAAGTTTAAATGACTAATAGTTTTGTTTTAATTAGATGATTGCTGCTGATATATTTAGTGCATTTGAAGAAGCAGGTTTAGATGATGAAGAAAGTTTAAAGCAAATTAGTCATAGGTAATGTGGCCTCCTTGAATGCTAAAACAAACTTCTTTTATTTAGCACAGCTGTTTTATTCTGACTTAAAAAATTATGATAAAGTATTTTGCTTGTATATATTTTTGCTATCATTTTTATAACATGTTGATTAGAGAATTCGGGCTTTTAGCATAGGAATTGACTTATCTACCAAGCATTTTTGTAATCCTCTTAAAACTGCAGGTTTTCAGTTTAAAAATAGTGTATGTTCGAATAACAGGTTGATAACAGATCCTGGAAATCAGGGAATTCTCAGGAAACTTTTTAATTGTGGAAATATCAGTGAATTCTCATGGAATTGTTTAAATTTTGCAAAGTATCAGGGAATTTGTTTCCCATTTTTGATTACTTAAACATGGATTGGTATTTTGGATTACTTACTTAACAATTCGTTCTTGTGATCACTGCTAGCGGACACTTGATATAAAAATTATTCTGGTTGATCTGATTTGCCTGAAGGACCAATCTTGGAGGAAGGATCAATCTCTCTCTTTAATCATGATATAACATGATCCTCTGATCACATGATTCCTCTTAACTTATTCAGATTTTCAGAAATGTAGAAAAGTTAGGTAGGCTAACCCATAATCCGGAAAGTCTTAAATTCCTGCAAAGTCTAGATTAAATTTATTTTCTGTACTGCATTGAATTGTGTGTATTGCATGTTTTCTAGGTAATTGTAAAATCAGGAAATTTTTGTGAAAGTATCAGAGAAATCATGGAAATATCAGGGAACTTTTTTTCCTTGGATTTTGTAACCACCCTGAATAAGAGTTTTAACAATCACAAGTTTTTAATTAATTAGTGTTATATATTTAATTAATTGTTAATTTACCAGCACCAAAAATAAATCACTTTTGCAATTAGGCATACATATTCATGAATGAGTGGTAATTCTCAAAAATGCTACTACCTTCCAATTTAGTTAAACTAGAATCATAACCACTTCAACGTTACTAACAAATTTAAAATATATCAGTTATCATGTGATGGACTGAATGTATATTACTTTGTTGACATTTAGTATTACTGAAAACCAGTCATTGAAATGCATGGAATTGTTTACTTAGGTATATTATTATTAAAAAAAAAAAGCATTTATTTGGATAGTCTGTGTTAACATTGCTGTATTTTTTTTAAGGTTCCGTGATACGTTTTTGCATCTTGGAGGTGGTTGTCATCCAGGCGAAGTTTTCCGTAAATTTAGAGGTCGGGATCCTAGCATTGAAGCTCTTTTAGTTTCCACAGGAATTATTAACAAAAATCACAGCTAGAAATTATACCCAAGTAGATAAGATTGGACTATTTTCCATTACAACGAATATGAATTATAAATTTATATTTCACTGGTTCACTTTCATTTAAATGATGTGTTCTTGTTAATTGTTTGTGTATAGAGTAAATGTTGTAAAAAACAATAAAATTTGCTTTGTCCTTCTTTTGGTTTACTGTGTTGTTGTATACAAATAATAAAACTTGTTGGCGATTTTTTTTTATCGTCTATAGACATTTATGATATCAAAAAGCACATCATTCGATTATTCAAACTTTTTTCTATTAGAAAATATTTTTTATTAATAGTACTGACATCTATTGGGATTATTTATTTAAAATTATGGTCAGAAACATGATGCCAAATGTCATCACTGGGACTGAAAGGATTAATTCTACACTGCTCAAAACAATTAGGGGAGCACTTTTTAATTCCAACTTTAACTTCACTCCCAACTTTTTAATTTCTATCCTATAAATCTGAAATTTGTTAAATAGGTTCACTATGCATTCGAAATGAAATAGTAAAAAAACAGGAGAAAAAAATCTTAAGTTTTTAATACTTAAATTTAAAGGGGGGAAATGGAATAATAACTTTTTAATAAATTATAACAATAATTTTTTCAAAACTTTTTTTGTTAAAAATAGTTGAAATATATTTTTAAACATCTAAAAAATGCAAGCATGAAAAATTTAGGGTCAATTTATTTTCTAAAACTGTTTTAAAGTGAAATTTATTTTACCATATTTTTCATATTTTCATTAATATTAAAAAAAATATTAAATTCTTCAAAATACGTTATTCTTCCATATAATGATGTATCTAACGATACATAAGTTGCGAATTTAACTTAGTCAGAAAAAAATCACAAGCTGGTGATTCCCAATGGAATCATTGGGAGCGAAAGGGTTTAAAACATGTGCTCCCCTAATTGTTTTGAGCAGTGTAAATTCTGATGTTATGTGATTTTTTAATCACATAAAATAAATATATTCTATATCATTAATAAAATTCCAACCATAGAGTTAACTTATTAAGAACACTTTTTTTTACATTTCAATGTGTTTTGGATGGAAAATATGTTCTATATAGGATATTGAATAAGAGTTTATATATTAATATTACAATCATTTTTTGAATTTAGTTTTTGAAAATATTAGGTGATGACGGACAGAATGACAAAAAAAAAAAAAAAAAAATCATCATGAACTTCATTATTGATTCTAATGGTTCTATAAACTGAGCTTCATTAAACGATCCCAAAATGATAGGTGTTTGAATTGAATCCATGACAATATTCATACCCAACAACCACAATAAAGTAGTTAACTACAAATTTTATTCATTTTTGTGTGGTTGTGGTTATATTACTTGTACTAGAGCAACACATAGGTGTATTTACGAAGTAATGTTTATTTTTTGTCAATGGACGGACCCAGAGACATAACATAGAGTGGACTGCGCATTCATAGTAAAGCAGCTTAGGGATGGAAAACCAAAACCGGTTTTCAAAAAACCGGTGGTCCCGGTTTTGACTGAAAACTGTTTTTTTTTTTGTATGAGGCCCTTCGGAACCGAAAACCGGTTTTTTAGGGAAACACCGATGGAAAATGGAAAACCGTTTTTTTCTAAAAAAAACCGCCATCCCTTGCAGATTAGCATTATGTCCTAAACATCATAAATCGCCATGAGGGGAAAGGTTGCTACATCCGGCAACTTAACGCTACCGTTTCGTTACGAACTATTCCAAATTGTCGCCCGACCTGAATATCAGCTAGCAAACCGAAGTGGAGACTACCATCAATATCCAAGTCACGTGGGTTTCTACCAATCACGGCAGCTTGATTTTTTAAAATGTTTTTGAAGACGATTTTTTGAGCATTGTTGGTATTTTTCTCTTGGCTTTTATAATAGACTAGCTGTTATACCCGACGTTGCACGGGTAGAAGTGAAAAAATAATTTTATAGTCAATTTAACTATTTTTTCTTTCATTTGAGTTACATAAGATATGAAGATTACCCAGTATTTTTTTCCATTTAATTACCCATCTTGGATACAGTAATAATTAATATTAATTTCAAAAATACTTTGATAAGAAGCTCAAATTAAAGAGAATACATATTTAAGTAAAAAAATAATCAGTAAGAATTAAAAATAAGCTACTCTCGCAAACAGCAAACGATTTGCATTTTTTATAAGTTTATTTGCTTTTTAATAAGTTTATGTTGCTGATACCGCTCATTATTAAAGTACAAAATCCCGCTACATATTACATTAAAAATTCAAAATTTAAAAAATGCTATGAAATTAACAGATAATGTCATAGTAATTTCCCGAATAAAAACATTTTAGCTCATTTGGCGACTAAAATTTGGCTAGGAAAATATATAGCTACCATTACACCCATTCAGCTCTGGCGCAAAGACCATCGCACAACCAACCAGCTATTTAAAAAAAATGCTCTTTTGCACGTTCTTTGTAATAATTTGGCGAGTTTGGCAAAGTAATTGGCGAAAAAAGGAAGACATGAAACCCTAATATGCATCTGTAGTGCAACGGTCTTCAAAAAACAACATAGTTCAGTTAAAGCCTAACTATGCTTTTAAAAAATTCATAATTAAAATCATATATACACAATAAAATAATAGAATGGAGACTGGTAGGATTACGTAACTTGAAACATATCCACAACTATGTTGTCAAATTATTAATTTTGTTTCTGAAGGCAATGAACAAATATTAAATAAATTAAACATTTTCAATTTCAATTGTTTTCGAAAAAGTTTTATTTAAACTTTTCTGCCTGATGGCATCACGAAAGAGAAAAAATGAACGGATTTGAGCAAAAGTGGTGTATTTTTTCCCTTAAAACGTTCGAAAACGATAGAAGGAATGGTCCGATTCAAAAAATTCTTAGCCTATGTTTGTTCTGGAGATGAGATGAATTTTTGTGCCAAATTTCGTGACAATCTGTTGCGTGGTTCTTAAGTTTTTGCGTCCTATACAAACAGACAAACAGAAGTCGCCTTTTATGTATCAGACGGAACGGTCGTTCCGCCCGCCAATCTCAAAATGACGCCAAGGGCTAAACGGCAGTTATGTATATATACAGAAAACATTTCGCTATGTTAACAGCGAAATTGATTTTATTTTCTGCTAGGCAAACTAAACTTCGTAGAACAATAAAAAAAATACAGTAGAAGGATTTTGTGGATTACTTTAAATAAAAAAAATTTGGTTATTCTAGAGTCAAAAACAGCGGAGAAAAAAATTATTGAAATTTTCGAAAATGAAATCTTTCGAGCAGTTTTAGTCATATTTTGATCTAATTTTTGAAGTGACCTACAGCCATTACTAGACCATCAATCTGGAAGCGGTTTTTACTAAAAGATTCAGAATGCTCCAATTAAGCCTCTTTCATAGGTTTGAAGTTTCAAAAAGAACTCGTTCTATTTTTAATTAATTAAAATCTATATTACCTTTGGCGGTATGAATGTGCGATAAACAAGCCATCCTAGCGGCCAGGTACCTCCGAAAACGAGCCAAGGTTTACTGTATTTTCATCGAAGAGCCGCATATCAGCGCTGTTAACTATTAAGTTATTATTACAGCTTCTAAAATATATGATTAATATAATATCTGAATAGTCAGATTGAAAAGAAAAATTCTAATTAATAAATAAAATGCTTCTTTTAAACTTTTTGGCGTTTTTATTTAGAAAACTTATGAATAACTCGATCGATTGATCGAGAATTGTAAACAATCATATTTGCCTAATTGGTTGCCATATTCAGTTACCAATACCATTAAAAAATAGTCTGTTGGGATTTTTTTTCATAAAAAGTAAGAAATATATATTTTTTCTAAAACTTACTGAGGAATATTTAATTATGTCAAAGTAATCTTTGCTTATTTTTTATGAAAAGAAATATTTTTTTTTCTAAAATTTATTGAGGAATATTTTATTATGCCAAAGTAATATTTTATAATTAAAGTTAAATTTTTTAACATGAGCTGCTACTAAATGTTTGTATTATGTATAACACAAAACAGTAACCTAAGAAACGTATTTGGTTATTGTTTTTTCTTGAATTAGGCTGGATATTTTTTAGTTTTATGAAAGAAAATTGAAAATAAATATGCCTACAAAAGTGAAAAAAAATTAGGTATAAGAGACGGTTGAGGTACACAAAAAATAAAAGCTGCGATGTAATCTCGAAATGTGTCGAAATCAATGTATCGGGAATAAAACGCGTCATCTGTACCTCACCACAGTTTAACTTTAAGTATGCAGTATACAAATGTTCTACCGGGAAAAAGGATAAATAGTTCTAATTTCCGAGTGCGAGTTATATAACGGTTATATAACTCTCTATAAACATTGAAATCACGTCGTCAATTTTGTAGTCATATTGTGTCTGTATCTTTTGTTATTTAAAAAAAACTACTGATATCCCCCAAAAAACTTCGTAAAAGTAAACAACCGCCAATCTAAAAAAAAAAAAACTATTTATTTTATTACAAAACAAGTCATTATGAAAGTTGCGGCTAAAAAAGCCGTGATATAAAATGAATGCCAATCTCTTTTGTAAAACTTCCTGGTCATAATAAATAGTATAATTTAAGTTTTCCTGCCATAAAAAAATTGCACTGTTTGAGGTTGGTGCCCATCTTAATCCCCCTAATAAAATTAAATCAAGGCAAATGAACTTGAATTACTAAATCAGAATAATGAAGGATATACTTAAAAAAAACTTTGACAAATGTATGATCTCAATACATTTATATAAAGATATAGAGGGTGGTTAAGATGGGGGGGCACCAACCTCAAACAGTGCAATTTTTTTATGGCAGGAAAACTTAAATTATACTATTTATTATGACCAGGAAGTTTTACAAAAGAGATTGGCATTCATTTTATATCACGGCTTTTTTAGCCGCAACTTTCATAATGACTTGTTTTGTAATAAAATAAATAGTTTTTTTTTTTTTTTAGATTGGCGGTTGTTTACTTTTACGAAGTTTTTTGGGGGATCTATCTTATACTATAATACGAGGAATTGGACCCAAATCGAAAATCGCCCCAGAATTAATAAACTCCGGTAAACTTAGGGGTCTGGGGTTTTTGGCCACGACGAATCGATTGGCATAGGTTTTGAAGCGCTACGGTCAAGCAGTTCGGAGTTACAGATAGGATATTTTCAAACTTCATTAGTTCGCCATAATGGCTACTTTCGTGATGCCATCTGCTAAAGCTATAAGCCTCTGCTTAAGCTATAAATGTTTAGTTAAGATTTTAATTTTTCAAATTTAAATAAATTCAACCTTGCTTTAAACTTTATTGAGTTTTACAGAAATGGTAACATGAATATTTTTTTAGTTCCAATCAGCAGACGATTTTAGTTCTATTCTGTTCATTGGCGAATTTTGGCGATCTTGAAAATTTAACGTATGGTTGCTATACCTATCGAGTTGAATGAAGTATGAAATGGAATGTTTACCACATTTCGACATTTTCGTTGCTTTTCAACGAAACGCCAATTATCAATAACATTTCATTTCCTATGACTTTTTTTAAAACTTTACCTTTGTATAGAATAGTTCCCTTTCCAAACTCTAACTTTGTTAACTCTAACTTTGTTTACAATGGTGCACTTTAACTAATGTGACCAGACGTCCCGCTTTTTGGCGGGACAGTCTTGCTTTTTGTGTTACTGTCCCGCGGCCCGAATGTCCCGCCAAAACGTCCCGCTTTTTTGTAAAAGTCCCGCAATGTCCCGATAAACGAGGAAATTGTAAACAAAATAGACTTTTTTTTATGAATAATCGTTGTAAAACGCTATGACGTCTTTAGAAATTGTTAAATGAAGTTAAAGTCATCAACAAATTGGTGGAGTATGGTTTCTGTTTGACTGGAACCACTGCTGCTGTTGAACGCGCCTTCCTTATCTTTCTTATACCAAGTGTGTAATTGTGTGAAGGGACTATTATGTGCATAAAAAAATACTCGGAGAGGGGGGGGGGGGGGGGGGGGTGATGGAGTGTCCCAGTTTTTGATTTTGAAAATCTGGTCATCTTAACAGCGAAATTGATTTTATTTTCTGCTAGGCAAACTAAACTTCGTAGAACAATAAAAAAAATACAGTAGAAGGATTTTGTGGATTACTTTAAATAAAAAAAAATTTGGTTATTCTAGAGTCAAAAACAGCGGAGAAAAAAATTATTGAAATTTTCGAAAATGAAATCTTTCGAGCAGTTTTAGTCATATTTTGATCTAATTTTTGAAGTGACCTACAGCCATTACTAGACCATCAATCTGGAAGCGGTTTTTACTAAAAGATTCAGAATGCTCCAATTAAGCCTCTTTCATAGGTTTGAAGTTTCAAAAAGAACTCGTTCTATTTTTAATTAATTAAAATCTATATTACCTTTGGCGGTATGAATGTGCGATAAACAAGCCATCCTAGCGGCCAGGTACCTCCGAAAACGAGCCAAGGTTTACTGTATTTTCATCGAAGAGCCGCATATCAGCGCTGTTAACTATTAAGTTATTATTACAGCTTCTAAAATATATGATTAATATAATATCTGAATAGTCAGATTTAAAAGAAAAATTCTAATTAATAAATAAAATGCTTCTTTTAAACTTTTTGGCGTTTTTATTTAGAAAACTTATGAATAACTCGATCGATTGATCGAGAATTGTAAACAATCATATTTGCCTAATTGGTTGCCATACCCAGGTAGCACAGAAATATTGGCCAATGTTGCAAAAAAACATTGGCCAATATTGCAATCAATATTGTACAATGTAAAAATGGACTGTCTTGGGAATATTGCCACGACGTCGATTTACAACATTGTACAATATTGATTGCAATATTGGCCAATGTAAAAATGGACCCCCTCGGGAATATTGCCACGACGTCGATTTACGACATTGAACAATATTTTTCTCAATGGTTGTGCAATATCAAATTTTAATATTGGCCAATATAAAAAGTAGCCCCCCTAGTGAATATTGCTGAATTGTTTTATCTTTATTGTTTTCTAATATTCGTTTTAAAACATTTGAATAACTTACACTGAAAGTTATAAAAAGTAGTACAAAGAATATAATTTTGCTAACATAATTTTTAATGCGAGTAGTAATATATAGATATTACTGCAATAAAAATATATGCACACAAAATTATTATTCGATATTTTAAAAAAAAAATTATATCATTTATGCCACTTTTTTATTGCTTGTATAGTAAGCTATTTAAAAATTGTAGAAAGATTAGAAAATAATAAAGATATAGAAATTCAATAATATCATAAACATACTGAAAATTGTCAAAACCAATTTTTAAAGTTTAAGAACAGATTTTTGAATATTTGTTTTAAAATTCATTTAAGACAATGCTAAATTGTACTAATTTTTGTAGAGTGTTAATTTTTTGCCATAAGTTGCAATAGGTATTTACAAAATAGATTTTAAAAAATAAAATATAACATGACAGTTTCTCTTCTCTCTTGTAAACATTTGTGTAAACAACGTCCACACACACATGAAATTCTGTTTTATTGTCAGATGGAAATTTATTGAAACAGAACATACAGGAATAAACGATAATTTTTCTTTATTGAATATACTTAGACTTTTACAAAAAAAATCATTCAGATTTCTCGGGCATTAATTCTTGCTTTGACCACAACCATTCCAAGTAGCGGGGGGAAGAAGTAAAGCCACCTGGAAGTTAAGCCCACAAAGATTCTGAAGACAAACCGGCTTCAGTAATTCAGTACCTGGAAAGAAAAGATTTTTTTTAGTGCATACAATAGTTATTTAAGCAACTAGTTCCGAAAATGATACTTTATTAAGCGAGGGGCTTTTATTTCACGAGGGAGGTACGAGCGAGTGAAATTATGACACGAGCTTATTTGGATAAGTCTTATTTGGAACGTGCTTGCTTACAATATTTTTTATAATGACGTGCAAAAAAGTATTTCTACCAATGAGTGATTTTCATGACATCCTTTAGTTTCCATGGAGATATTCGAAAATGCAAAGTAGTGAAAGAAAAGTTGTAAAATACTTTTCTATTTTGAATCAAAATAGTATTTAGATTAATTAGTGATACCGAACATAGGTGAAAATGAATTTGAAATGATGTTCGACCAACTTCCAGATTAAATTAACAAAGCAGCTAAGGAAGTTTGGTCAAATCTTCTTCCAGAAAAGTATTGTTTGGAGTGAAATTTGTGTTCTTACTTTTATCTTATTTCATTTCCTTTAATAATTTTTGTAATACTTTTAGTTTCCACGGAGATTAGAAAATGCAAAAGTAATGAACCAATAGAATTAACTGAGTTTCGTGACCATTTAGTTTCCATGGAGATATTCATGACATCATTTTGCTTTTCTACCAATCAGATATTCTTATTTACTTTACCACACTGTGCCGAAAACCAAATTTTCGCACACTGTCTGTGACGCAAGCACGTAAAGTGTCATTTTCGCAACGATTTATGAATGAATATGATAAAAAAAAGTGAACTTTTTTGCACGTTGTTATAAAAAGTACTTTTTAAAGACAAAATATTTTAAATTGTGTTTGCTGAAGTATATTTTCATGGAAACCTCATATCCTACCAAACACATTTATAGAATAACCACTGGAAAAGTTAGCAAGTTTTAGAAGAAAAATATGCATAGGGTCATTAATAGTTAAATGGAATAAATATTTCATTCTTTATATTGTTTAAGTTACGATACAATTTTTTTTCATATAAAAATATCACTACATTATTAACCTTTCAATTTATATAATTTTTATACTATTATCTTTGGTAAAATTAGTTTAACCTCAACTATAGAGCTATTTTTAATAAACCATGTAATGCATTTTTTTTCATCCCGAAAAAATATATTTGTAATCTTTAATACTCACATATTATGGGAAAAATACTGAAAAAAATTATCTGCATTGGAATTTAATTTTTTTTTTAATTTTTGCCATACGACAAAAACCAACTTTACTCCAATTTTGGTAAGAATGACTAGAAAACTACTAAATATATTTTAAAATAACCCTCTTAAACTATAATTATATTTTCAGAACAATTTATTTGTATTTGGTACTAAAATATTATTATACTTTGAATACTGACAAAGGCATAATTTTACAACTTTTAATAACTTCACTCTTTAATTTTGAATACAATTTTAATTCTGTCATCATTGAGGGTTATTAGTAACAGTAACTAAAACTTCAAAATGGAATATATTAGATGAAAAATACAGATTTGCTGAGAGGGAGCTCTACTTTAATAGAACAAACTGAATTCTGTTACTTGTTGCCCTATGGCAACGGTATGCAGTATAGAGGCTTAAATACTTACAGATCTACAAAATTTAAAAGCTGTTGTGTATCAATGATATGGGAATATATCAATTAGGACATTTTACACTATATTGATTTATTCCTTAATTTTTCTGCTTTGTAATTTGGTAGCTACATTTAAATAACTTTCATCCATTCTAATAACTACTTAACCGGTGCCTAAAGTGAGCAATGGTTTATGAGGAACTATTAGTTATGTAAAGAGCAGCATTCAACTTGTTGCATTGTAAATATATGTATCGTAAGTTGATTGGGATATATTAAGAATGTAAATATTTACTTTTAAAAAGGGAAAAACCTAGCAATAGTATTAAAAAAATTACATTGTGTTAAAGAAGTAAATGAAACTGAACCAGAAACAGTGATTTTTTTAAACAAAACTTTGTACACTGCGATCCAAAAGTTTAGACAATTATGATTTTTAGCTGTAAAATTCAGATTTGTGACAGTAGAATTTCAAAACATCCCTGTATATTAAATAAGTATTTTGAAATGCTATAATTGAAACATAATTGCTTGATTTGTTGTAACATTTTTTTTCATAAAAGTAAATTTTGTATGGTCCCAAAAGTTTAGATAGAAATACAAGATTATGCTAATTTAAAGTGCATAGTGGCCTAATTTCGCATTTTTATTGATGAAATATATGTTTTTAAAATGATAAATTGAAAAAAAAAACTATATCCAGTGAACTAAACAGATTTAATAATGATATTGGTTCAATTTTACACCAAAAAGACAATATAGCCATTTCAAATCATATTGGCTTCAAATGTGCAGTTTAACATCTGTAAATACCAACGGAATGCCTACCAGCCCATACCTTAAAGTTTTGCTACGAATTCATGGATTTATTTTCTTGATGAAAAGTGCAGTCTTTACCATATAAACTCTTGGGACCATACAAAATTTTGTTTTAGGAAAAAAAAAATTGTTATAGCAATTCAAGCAATTATGTTTCAATATAGCATTTCAAAATACTTATTTAATATATATAGGGATGTTTTGAAGTTGTACTATCACAAATCTAAATTTTACAGATAAAAAAAGTCATCTCTAAACCAGTAGTTCCCAACCTTTTCTGGAATATCGCCTCGTTCTTTAGATTGATTAACATCTATCGCCCTCTTTTAAATTTCATGTTATGTCTAACCATAATTTTTTGAGTTAAAGTGTAACCATAAAACTGTTTTATAACACTTACTACTGTTTATAAAAACAGCCGAAGAAGCTTTATCCTGTCCCTTTTAAATAAAATAGAAAAATCATAAAACACATTTTTAACATATTTTTAAAGAACAAAAGTGAAATAATTAACTGAGATATTTTTAAGTAATTAATAAGGGAAGGTTAAGGAATTTTCTAGAAAATTTAAGAGAGTTGAAAGTAAAAATTGGCTGGTTTGGTTATGGTTGGAGAATGGCTTTGCTGTACATCGCCCCTCAAGTATTTGTTGCCCCCTTGATAACACAAATAGCCCAAATTGGGGCAATCGCCCCCAGGTTGGGAACCACTGGTCTAAACTTTTGGATTGCAGTGTACACTGTGTACTTTGTATAAATTTAGTTACAACTTCACAATTAACAATTAAATTTATATATTTACCATACTAGCCCGGTACTTATGAGAAGGGGCTCTTCAGGAGTAAAGCACGGCTGCACACTGCACATGCACTGTATGAAAGTAGTCCTTTAGTTCCTGACAGTAAAGATAACTCGGTACCTGGAAAGTAGACAGATATTTAGTATATACACAAAAAAAAACCTCAATTTCTATTGTGTTTACTGAAGCATAATTTCATCTAATTTCCAGAATCTATGCTACAGCAGACAACAGTTAACAATAAAGTACATCGATTTATATTGAATGCTATATACTGTATATACTATTCGACAATTCCGATTTGTGTGCAATTTTGATTTGCGTACAATTTTGATTTGCGTACATGGTTGCTAGATAAATTTATTGAATTTTCATTTTGTAATTCGCCTCTAGGCCAGCGACTAGGATTTTTCCTCAAAAGTTGGTTACGATAAATTAAGAAAATTAGTATATAAATATTTACTTAAAATGAATAAAAAAACTGCAATGGTTGATAAAAAATGATATAATGTTCAATTATTTATTTGTCAATGCACTAACATGAAGCAACAAAAGTAGATGAGCTTAACTTGAGAAGTGACTAGGACTTATTAAAAATAAAACTTTATGAATATCAAGCAAGAAAAAAAGTATGACTAAATAAAATAACATCATATTAGCTAGACAGATAGATTCCCGTTCAAGCAGCCTAAAAATTTAAATTAAATAAAAGTTTAAAACAAAGCACAAATAATAATAAATAGTAATAAATTACTGCACCATAGTACTTGACAAGAGACTTTTAAAACAACACTTTGCATGCTGATAACTTGAGTACAAATTTAGAAGCAACTTGATTTGTTTGCAAACAAACCACTTGTAAATAACTCACATTTCTGATAATATTTTAACCGGCGATTAAACACTAAATATTACTCATCAGAACAATAAAAAAAATTTATCACATAAAAAGAACAAATCCCGGTTTTGGTGAAAATTTGTTGTTTATGTACAATTTAAGACTATGCCCGTGCCTTCAATGTCAACTAAGTAAAAAACAACGTTAATGATAATAAAGTACTACTTCAAAACCAAACAGTAATATATATCTTCTAAATAGCAATACATCTATAAACGGAAATAACTGTAATTGAATAAATTTCTAAAGAAACTTACCTTATTACTTCATAAACATGCTTGTCCTGTACTCAGTTGGCGTCCATTTTGTTTTGAATCGTGATTCATACGCATGCGCGAAAGTTTTTTAAAAACCTCACATCCCTAAAGCACTCGATTGCAATACTTCTATACCTAGTAAACATCGATCAATGTTGGCCAATGTTGCTTTATCGACGTTGTTTTCACAATGTCGCTCAGATGTCCCCACAATATTCGAATACTTTCAAAAATTGTTATTTTGTTTAAAAAATGACTAAAACTTGTCTGATTATTATTAAAATTACTGTTTCATTCTTACAATATCAAAATAAAACGAATTTGAAGTCAAACTAATTTTAAAAAATTCCCAATATCGGCCAATGTCGACTGATGTCGCAATTACAACGTTCCACATTCCACGACTTTCGCAATGTTGGCCGATGTCGGTAGAACGTCGGCCAACATTGTTGTGCTACCTGGGTATTCAGTTACCAATACCATTAAAAAATAGTCTGTTGGGATTTTTTTTCATAAAAAGTAAGAAATATATATTTTTTCTAAAACTTACTGAGGAATATTTAATTATGTCAAAGTAATCTTTGCTTATTTTTTATGAAAAGAAATATTTTTTTTTCTAAAATTTATTGAGGAATATTTTATTATGCCAAAGTAATATTTTATAATTAAAGTTAAATTTTTTAACATGAGCTGCTACTAAATGTTTGTATTATGTATAACACAAAACAGTAACCTAAGAAACGTATTTGGTTATTGTTTTTTCTTGAATTAGGCTGGATATTTTTTAGTTTTATGAAAGAAAATTGAAAATAAATATGCCTACAAAAGTGAAAAAAAATTAGGTATAAGAGACGGTTGAGGTACACAAAAAATAAAAGCTGCGATGTAATCTCGAAATGTGTCGAAATCAATGTATCGGGAATAAAACGCGTCATCTGTACCTCACCACAGTTTAACTTTAAGTATGCAGTATACAAATGTTCTACCGGGAAAAAGGATAAATAGTTCTAATTTCCGAGTGCGAGTTATATAACGGTTATATAACTCTCTATAAACATTGAAATCACGTCGTCAATTTTGTAGTCATATTGTGTCTGTATCTTTTGCTATTTAAAAAAAACTACTGATATCCCCCAAAAAAACTTCGTAAAAGTAAACAACCGCCAATCTAAAAAAAAAAAAAAACTATTTATTTTATTACAAAACAAGTCATTATGAAAGTTGCGGCTAAAAAAGCCGTGATATAAAATGAATGCCAATCTATTTTGTAAAACTTCCTGGTCATAATAAATAGTATAATTTAAGTTTTCCTGCCATAAAAAAATTGCACTGTTTGAGGTTGGTGCCCATCTTAATCCCCCTAATAAAATTAAATCAAGGCAAATGAACTTGAATTACTAAATCAGAATAATGAAGGATATACTTAAAAAAAACTTTGACAAATGTATGATCTCAATACATTTATATAAAGATATAGAGGGTGGTTAAGATGGGGGGGCACCAACAGGGGCGGACTGGCCCGGGCGGCTAGTCGGCGATCGCCGAGTGGGCCAAACTGTCAAGTGGGCCAAAAACAATATGATAATATTCGTTTAAGTGGGAAAAATCTACAAATACTTAAGTGTGTATTAAAACATTCAAAATAAGTGCAAACAACTTAATATTTTTGAATTAAATTTAAATTATGTCTAAAAGGCATTGGGCCACCATTGAACATAAAAGGGGCCCACATTTTTTTCAATCGAGCCAAGGGGCCGACTCTGCCTCTGAAACACCCTAAAAATCTTACATATAAAAGGGGCCTAAAATTTTTGTTCAAATTGAGCCCAATGTGGTTATTATTTGGGCCTATTGGTCCACATTGCCTCTGAGGCTCCCTATACATAGTATGTATATAAAAGGGCTTATAAATTTTGCTCAAATTGTGCCCATCAGAGGTTACTTGGCCTTTGGGGGCCCTATATATAATTATTTTATATAAAAGGGACCGACATTTATTTTTCAAATCGGGCGCAAGGACCCACTTTTCCTCTGAGGCCTTTTATATACATTATATATAAAAAGGGCCTGATTTTTATTTTCAAATTGAGCCCAATATGTGGTCCTAATTGGGGCCATTGATCCACATTGCCTCTTAGCTATATAATATATTATATGAAAGAGGCCAACAAATTTTATTATACAAATAAATCTACTAATGGAAAGTCAAAGTTTTAAATGCAAACAATGCAAAAGATGCTTAGTTTGTGCCTTCAAACTTTTGCATGAACTCAATCTTTTTGAACCGACGTACCCTTCATTGCACAGGGCGTGCAAATATATGTTGACTTTTTCATGCATACAAGTTTCATGTGAACGCTATTTTTCAGTTTTGGAGCTCATAAGGTCTAAGATTATCTAGGCTTTTTGTTGGATATTTGTAAAACAAACGTATATAGATGTTATAAGGATAATTAAAGATAACATAACTTCTATTTTAAATTTCATATGGAATTTCTTACTTTTAATCAAAACAGATGATTAATTAATAAACATATACATCGATATTCTGTATTATGGTATGGTGGGCCTAAGTCATTACTGCGCCGAGTGGGCCAATCTTAGCCAGTCCGCCCCTGGGCACCAACCTCAAACAGTGCAATTTTTTTATGGCAGGAAAACTTAAATTATACTATTTATTATGACCAGGAAGTTTTACAAAAGAGATTGGCATTCATTTTATATCACGGCTTTTTTAGCCGCAACTTTCATAATGACTTGTTTTGTAATAAAATAAATAGTTTTTTTTTTTTTTTAGATTGGCGGTTGTTTACTTTTACGAAGTTTTTTGGGGGATCTATCTTATACTATAATACGAGGAATTGGACCCAAATCGAAAATCGCCCCAGAATTAATAAACTCCGGTAAACTTAGGGGTCTGGGGTTTTTGGCCACGACGAATCGATTGGCATAGGTTTTGAAGCGCTACGGTCAAGCAGTTCGGAGTTACAGATAGGATATTTTCAAACTTCATTAGTTCGCCATAATGGCTACTTTCGTGATGCCATCTGCTAAAGCTATAAGCCTCTGCTTAAGCTATAAATGTTTAGTTAAGATTTTAATTTTTCAAATTTAAATAAATTCAACCTTGCTTTAAACTTTATTGAGTTTTACAGAAATGGTAACATGAATATTTTTTTAGTTCCAATCAGCAGACGATTTTAGTTCTATTCTGTTCATTGGCGAATTTTGGCGATCTTGAAAATTTAACGTATGGTTGCTATACCTATCGAGTTGAATGAAGTATGAAATTGAATGTTTACCACATTTCGACATTTTCGTTGCTTTTCAACGAAACGCCAATTATCAATAACATTTCATTTCCTATGACTTTTTTTAAAACTTTACCTTTGTATAGAATAGTTCCCTTTCCAAACTCTAACTTTGTTAACTCTAACTTTGTTTACAATGGTGCACTTTAACTAATGTGACCAGACGTCCCGCTTTTTGGCGGGACAGTCTTGCTTTTTGTGTTACTGTCCCGCGGCCCGAATGTCCCGCCAAAACGTCCCGCTTTTTTGTAAAAGTCCCGCAATGTCCCGATAAACGAGGAAATTGTAAACAAAATAGACTTTTTTTTATGAATAATCGTTGTAAAACGCTATGACGTCTTTAGAAATTGTTAAATGAAGTTAAAGTCATCAACAAATTGGTGGAGTATGGTTTCTGTTTGACTGGAACCACTGCTGCTGTTGAACGCGCCTTCCTTATCTTTCTTATACCAAGTGTGTAATTGTGTGAAGGGACTATTATGTGCATAAAAAAATACTCGGAGAGGGGGGGGGGGGGGGGGGGGGTGATGGAGTGTCCCAGTTTTTGATTTTGAAAATCTGGTCACATTAACTATAACTGGTTATCTTTTCACCAATGGTTTCACAAATTTTCTTATGGTATGTATTGTTTTGATAAATCATCATTGAAAATTTAAATCTTGAGTTGGCTTCGATACCTGTTTTCTCCGAGCAGAGCTCGGTCACCCGCTGGTAATAATAAAAATGAAGTTTTGTGTGTATGTGTGTATGTATATCTCTCCGAAACTCACAAACTAGACATTTGTTTGACTCGTAACTTGGTAGAAATACGTAGTTCATACTTGAGTTGCAAAATAAGAACTTTCAGAGCTCAAAATGTTCTATTTTTAGAGAAAATTCGAATTTTCTGGGAAAACTACACCACTTTGGCTCAAATCCGACGATTACTTTTCTTTCCTGATGCCATCTGAAGAAACAATTAAATAAAACTTTCAACGAAAATAAATAAAATTGAAAATGTTTATTTTATTGTGTTGCCATAACTTTCAGAAACTAAATTCATTATTTGAAAATAATTGATATGTTTCAAGTGACGTATTTCCAACAAGTCTTGATTCCTGGATTTCTTATGGGTTTAGTTGATGATTTCGTCAATGATGGTTCTGTTGATTACAAAATTGCATGTTCAAACAATAAATGTGTAGTTTACCTATAAGTTCTAGAGCTGCCGTTAGGTCTTTATTTTCTCGCCAAATACGTTGCCAATCCCGCCAAATTATAATAAAAACTCGCCAAATGGGCAAATGGTTTGTTAAGCTATTACTGAACAATGATGGTTAATAAAGGTCATCGCACGAGCTGCATATTAGGGTTTTATGTCTTTAATTTTTCGCCAAATACATTGCCAATCTCGCCAATTCATTGATTAAAACTCGCCAAATGAGCAAAATGTTTGTTAAGCTATTACTGAACTATGATGGTTAATAAAGCCATCGCACTAGAGCTGCATATAAGGGTATTATGTCTTTATTGTTTCGCCAAATATGTTGCCAATCTCGCCAAATTATTTATTAAAACTCGCCAAATGGGCAAAATGTTTTTTAAAATAATTTATAAGCTGGTTGGATATGCTAAGGTCGTTGTGTTAGAGCTGTATAATGTGTGTGTTTGTAGCTATATCTATTTTCTCGCCAAATTATTTACCAAAACGAGCCAAAAGAGTTAAAAAAGGTTTTATGTATTTATGAGGGAATTGTGATGACATTTATGAGTACATTTTACAGCGTATTTTTGATTTTAGAATATTAGGGCAATGAATTGAGATTTTTTACTATATAACGAGTGGAAAGAGAATAACTTAAGTTTTTGGATTTTATAACAGGTTATATGGTACACATACTTGGATCGATTTGATATTTATTTAATCCGTGCGAAGTGCGGGTATAAATTTGCTAGTATAGATATATAATTACATTCTTTTAATCTCTGAGCATGTTAACAATCGTGAATGTTGTACTCTTAATTCGCATTCAGTAACGTTTTGTGCAAGATGCCAAATGCTTGTGAATTCCTAATTGTTAAGAGAGGTATAAAAAAGGATTAGTCACTAGGGTGGGCCGAAAACAACTTTTTATTTTATTTCGGATCGCTATAGTGCGGAAAAGTTGCCATTGGTAAAGACATGAAAAATGCACTAATTATTATTTTTTTATGACCATATCTTCCGTTCGCGCAATGCCATCAAAGTTGGAAAAAATTGTCAAAAACCGTAATTTTTCATAATTTTTTTTAACCCGATATATGATTTTAATTGCTTTCCTATATCATGTTGTATGATTAAAATTTACAAAAAGTTAAAACTTTGAAATTTAGCAAAAAATAAGAATTTTCCTAATTTTATACTAGTTGAGTGGTCGGAAGATCCGACACAAATGTATAATAACTTATTATACTATATATTATAGCATTTATTATTTAATAAGTGCTATAATATTTAAATTTTACATACTTTAAGTAGTTAATTCATGATATAGGAACGTAATTAAAAGCATCTGCCTTGTTTTAAAAAAATTATAAAAAATTACGGTTTTTAACAATTTTTAGCCAACTTTGAAGGCATTGCGCGAACGAAAGATATGGTAATAAAAAAAATAATAATTAGTGCATTTTTCATGTCTTTACCAATGGCAACTTTTCCGCACTATAGCGATCCGAAATAAAATAAAAAGTTGTTTCCTGCCCACCCTATTAGTCACACCCTTCACGGGTAAAATTTATTTAGTTCTGCATACTTTCAGTAATTGTGTGTTCTTCATAAACTATTATTTCTATCGCGGGAATTTATTCTAAAAGCTCTTTTATACTGAAGAATCATATTCATGATTAAATCAACGTTGTTAGAACTCTAATTATAATAAATATTTTGGGCCAAGTCAATTAAATTATTGGACATCTTAGAAGTAGAATATTTTTTTTTAACAATTTGGTCAAAACGAAACCTGTTTTTGCAATCGTAGTGTTTGAGTTATTTATATTTAAAAAGTAGAACATTTGTTGAATTTGGAATACATTGATGTGTTTCAGAAAGTTGATTTATTCCAGGTGAAATAAAGGAAGAAGCAATATTTCAAAAAAAAAAAAAAAAATGATTTTTTTTAAAAATTGGACCGTTAGAACGAAAGTTATAGAGACGGCAGAAAATATTCACCATGTCAATAACCAACTTATATTACAGCAACCCTCTACATAAACCTACTAATGTTCTTTTAAATTAATTTTTAATAAGAGTCCACATTCCATTGTTCAAGTAATCTTAAATAGACGCACAAAATCAAAGAAATAATCTGATATCTATTATGGTAGGGTAGGGTATTTTACATATATATTCCGACTTGTGTGCTTGCTCAGTGAGCCGCTTATAAGTCTTCGTCAAGTAAGACTGATATCTATTAAGAGGATCTTAAAATACTAGCGATTCATCCTTGCTCCTTTCCAAGCTTCTTTATCATAACATTAGATTGTCGGCCTCTGTGTTCAGGTCGTTGTGGAAAAACTCGCCATAGATGCGAGCCAAACGCGACATAGTCATGTGACTGTGTAAGTTAGATGATTAGGACACTTTAGGTTTGCCAATGCGCAGTCCATTCTATGTTATGTCTCTGGACGGACCTCATAAATTTTAACTATCGCTCTTTATAGAATTTTTTGTACTAAAATATATTCAAAACCAACCATTTTTTTTGTTTGGTTTTAAGTGATTTGAAACCACTAAGCAAAATGCTAATTCAAACAATTCAATACATCAATGCGTTGTTCCGGTACAAGTAATCCAACAACAATTAAAAGTGCGTTCAATTGTTTTTCGGAACTCCTTATAGTTTTGAAAAATCAATCTACGAAAATAGAACTTTAATTGAAATTTGTCTACTTATTTCTACAAATCAACTAAAATGATAGCATTTAAATCGTTTGGGGGATTTTATTTGAAAAATCCCAATAAAAATACTAGTTCTTATGCCAATTAATTGTATAAAGAAACTTACGTCTTTACATTTATAAAAGTCGGAATAGGGACCTTGTAAGGGTGTGAGCTTATAAAAAAGATGATTGAATAACGGTTCCAAGTTTCAAAACTAACATATCTTAAAACCCTGTCTATGTAATTAAGTGCATCAATTGATATGCACCATTCCTGTTAATCAAAATTAATAACTTCAGTGAAAAATCAAAGTAAACACATAAAAGTAATAGATACTATAAGAAAAATGTATTCGAGAGATAAAATAAATTTCACTGATATTGTCCTTTGGACTTTTAGTAGTTCAAGCCACTCATTTTGCAAGAATATTTCCATGCATTAAGCTTTTCTAAGGAAAAACATTAGTAAATATCTGAAGAGTACACGGGAAAAACCGATTGATTTTTCAGAGAAGTTTCCTCAACAGGCAACTTTGGCGATGATAGCGAGTGATCACCTAAACTTGTGTAAGGAAACTAGTTCCTAACATTCATATTATAGTTAAAGTAATTGAGTGGCAGATCACGTGACATCCAATGCTAACAACAGGACACGCAAGGAGCTCCCAGAAGAACCCCAATGAAGTCAGTGTTGTAGGTCATGTGATATGCCACTGTAGTACTTAAACTACTATCTCTGTGGTTCCTAGCTACCAAGATTCAGGCGATTGGCGATCCCCAAGCGAAGAAGAAAGAGGGAAACCGGTTTTATGCCACCAAGCAGACAATTGCGGGCTCCCGCCTAATAAATCAATCGCTTCTTCCCGTATACAATTCATCTGAAAGCTTTAAATTAAAGTAATTGACCTAAAAAATCACAGGCTAGGGCATTGTTGCTTAGAGGTAATTGCTATGAGACCCCTAAGCATGAATAAAATTGTATGCAAGCAAAATTCTGGTTGCAACACTGATACTTATATGTAATTAAATGTGCAAACACATTTGCTCAAGAAATTGTAAGTATGAAACTTTGACTTCAATAAAAACTGCTAATTTATATTTCAGGAACAAATTTATTAACAGATATAAATTTTTAAAAGCTTGATTACAAAATACTTGAACACCATATTTAATAATTATTTTTCTACAAAAATGCACATGATTCACATATGTACTAAAAAAAAAAAAAAAAAAAAAAAGATTTTTCTTTTGACTTTCTTTCAACTTGTACATTATGCAACACATCTAAATTATTGTTAATTTAAAAATATAAATCTTATTTAGAATCTGGAATATTTTATAAAACCTTATTTAACAATTAAACAATACAGACTAAAGCTTTATGAACTATGTGAATCACTTATTAAGGAACTTAATTTCACTCATTCATTTACATTATAATAATTTGTTAAACTCTTAATACAGCTTTAACATCCAATTGGCCTTTGTATGGCTCCAGAAGAGGGTAAACTTCTTCTTCAAGAAATTCAGTAACCTAAAAAAAAGTGCCCAATTAGAACTTGTAAAATATTTTAAACACACACAATTAGACTTTAAAGCGCCTTTAAAATTCTTTACTTTTTCACTTTTGTCTTAAGGTATTTGTCTATGTTAAATTAGCTTGCTTTGCACAAAAGAAAATAGCTAAAAAACTTGAACTTAAAGACATTGTAGAATGTACAATACAAATTGGAATACTTATACTGTTTTAAACATATATAAAAGGTTTTTCATGAAAAACATTATTATAAAAGATAGTTTTTGTAAAAAAAACACAACTACTGGAGGTCCCTTTGTAACTGGAGGTCCCAAGCACAAAACAGAGCAAGATGGGAAAAACTTCTTAAGAAGGCGAAGGTCAGGCCAACTATGATGATGTTGGTTTTCGTAAATTTTAAATTTCCTAAGTTTTTTTAAAATCATTTTCTCAAAAGTTTAAAGAGTATCTTATAGTATAAATTTTTTATAGCAGGTTTACAGAATTGTTTTACTTCAAGCAAACTGGGATCTAAGGGCTCCAAATGCAAGTTTGTTTATGGCCGTTTTCTATCGCAACAATTGTAAAAATTTGCTATTTTCCCCCCTCAATTCTGACTATTGTGTTTTGACTATTAATATGTTTTTTTTTCTTTTCAAAATATATAATTTGGATCTTAGTTTACATGTTTTTTCACTGTACCAATGTAAAAGTAAATTAAAATATTTTAAGTATTTTATTTTTTGAAATCAGGTCTTCGAAAAAGGGCATTAAATGTATCGAGAAAATGGCTCAAGAATAAAAAGTTATTGTAGACTAAATTTGTTTAATTTTTCTGTTTTACAGTAGAACCTAGATTATCCATCCTTTTATCCGGAACTCTTAACCGACCGTTCCTAAGTCAAAATAAAAAAATTTCTCCTCGTTTTGATTGCTCACAAAAAAAAAAACTGTTTCAGAAATATACAGCAATTCTAAATTGGGGAATCTCCGGCTATACTGAAATTGGCAAACTTCAGGTATTCAAAAATCGAGAATCTCTGGTAATTGTTAAATAAGAATTCTGTACTGATTCTCAACTCAGGAAATTATCGGGTTTTAGGAAATCAGGAAATTGCAGCGATTTTACGATAGCAATACTTCAGCAATAAAAAAAATAAAGTAAAAAGTCTGCTCAGAAATTTAAAATGTTTTAGCACATTCTTTTTGCCAGGAAGTCCCAGAGACAACTTAACATGAAAATTCAATGTGTACTACTTGAAAACCGTCACAGATTTTGGACGTTGGCAGATTTTAGGTCTGCAGACTTTATTTGCTTATCTGTGCCAAAGGTTTTAAATTATTTAATGAAAATCTTCGATTCGTCGGAATATTTGATTTTATGACCTACCACCGGTCTCAATTAGATCGGATAATCGAAAGGTTCTACTGTATTTGTTGAAAATGTATCAATACTTTATAACTAACACTTTTAAAAAAATACAACCTTAAACAAATATGGATACCTTAATTAACAATAGTTAACACATATTAAAACAGATGCATTTTTAGACAAATAAGATGCATTTAAAACACATTTTGCACATTATTTACATAAACATGTTTAAGTAAAAACATACAACACAGGAACTTTGTGATTGAAGTTTAGTTATATGATATAAATTAGAAAAATGGCATGTTTTCAAAAAATTTTATCAAACTTTTTATACACCACACTAATTATTGGAAAGTAGAAATTTCGAAACATAAAATACAAGAACAGTGAAAGGCATAAGATTAGAAATTGTTTGGGGATTCTAGTACTTATTATTCAGATTTTCTATAAAAATATAAGTTAATATAAACAATAATATGATTTTTTAATTCATTTTTTTTAAATCTAAAATTGTCTGCTTCAGAATAGTTAACTATTATTCATTAAGGTATCCACTTATGTTCAAAACTCTATATTTTTAAAATCCTTTATTATAAAGCATTGCTATAGATTTTTAGCACACATTTGGAAGTCAGATTTAGAACAAATTAAGTAAATATAAAACATTGAAATATGTTTTTTTAAAAGTTAAGAATTACCTGTTCAGGGGCTCTTCCTGTAAAAGTTGAAGGATCCAAAAGGGAATCCAGTTGACTATGAATTGGGGCAAAGTAGGGACTGTTGCGAATTCTTTCCACCAGGTCATTATCTTCACCTTGAATTTTCACAACCTCTGCTGCTTGATGAGATAATACACGGATTTCTTCGTGACAGACCTAAAATTCAAAATTGGTAAGTGTTAATAATTCAAGATTACAGTGGAAAAACCCATCCTTCAACTGTATATATATTATGGATATATATTACATGCTAATAATCCATAATACTGGATATATAATTCACATCAGGCCTCTTTGGCGACATAGCGAGTCATCACCTAAATTGTAGTAAGGAAACTGGTTTCTCATTTGGCTCTCTTGTGGCAACCCTGAAATGCTTGTATTGAGAGAAGAACCAAGAGAGAAAACGGTTTCCTGTAGTCAAAGTACACCAAGCAGACCTGAATATGGAATGATTCCTAGTCAATCAAGGGGTTTTTCCCCTGTACTTGTCAACTATAAAAATAATTTGAAACTTTCTAAAACATAATAAAATAGTAAATAACACTTTTGCATACTATTAGAAAGATGTGAATACTTATTCAAAAGAATCTTTAAAAAAAATTAGAAAACTTTAGGAGCCACTCATGGGAAAAACCAAAAAGTCATTGAGACGTTTTATGGCACCCTGGTACAAATATTCTCTTCACAGTAATAACAAAATCATTGTATCTCTTCTAAATTATAGAATAAACAATTTAACCCTTTGAGGGATACAGACATATATACCCATCACCTAAGCCAGGTTTTCTAGCAATGCACATAGTTTTTAAAAATGTGTAAATTTAATAATTTTATTTATTTAAAAAATTTAAGGTTTGGAGAAGCCATTTATAACCATCTACTACAGAAATATAACTGTAAAAGCGCAAGAAATTGAATTTTCAGTAACAATTTTTAATTTAAATCTCATGCAGTGAAAACAAGTTTGTACTTAAGCCAATTTGCTTATTCCTCAGAAGGTTAATCGTTTAAACTATGTTGGAACTAAAAGTAGCATATTTAGAAATAGTGGCTTTTGAATTTGTTCAATTGAATGTAGAGGTTATCTATTATTTATGTAATTCTTTTGAGGTTGATGGGGATATTTTGAAAATCTAAAAGACTTATTTTTCAAAGAAAGACCTTTGATTCAAAATCCATACAAATAAAAATTAAAAAAGTCCTTATTTATCCATGCATTTTAAAAATCTGCAGTACTGTTTCATTTTAATAATATTGAGCAAACTATAACAAAATTCTAGCAGAAAATTGAAAGGCTACCTTAAAAAAAGGAGAAAATTTATATTACTTATGATTAAAACTCAAATCAATTATTATTTAACTTACCTGTCTATCCCCACCAGCTTTTACCATGGCCATGAGTATATTTTCTGTAGCCATAAAAGGCAGTTCTTGTTTCAAATGCCTTTCAATAACTTTGGGATAAACAACCAATCCGTCTGTTACATTCTGCAAAGTGTTGAGGAAAATGTCTGTTGACAAGAAAGACTCGGGAAGAACAACACGTCTGAAAGAGTAAACTGAGAATGTGTACACTATACACTAAAATACAATTCTGGATTTAAAAGTAGCATAATTCTCAACTATACTATTCATAGAATTCATTAATAATTATGTACAATTATTTACTTAATATTATTTTAATAAATAGTTCAACGTAAGAGAATAAAAAAGATAGTCAACTGAATAAGCATTGCTAATCCATGCATCTGAAAGAGAAAACTGAGAATATGTATACTGTATACACTAAAATACAGTTCTGGATTTAAGAGTAGCATAACGCTCAACTATACAGCGGCGCGTTTACCAATAGGCGTCAGAGGCGGCCGCCTGTGGCCCCAAGATTGTGAGGGCCCCCAAATTTCAAAATTTCTTAATACTACGTGTAATAAAATGTTCCTAATAATCCTAATTCTTTCAAATATTTATGTACTGTTTGTCGATTTGTTGGCCCCCGATTTCTTTCTAAACATAAAAAAAAAACTTTTATTGTAATAAAAATTACAAAATCTGTTTTTGACGGAATATTTTAGACAATAGGTAACAATTTTTGTAAATCGACATTTCCAAGAGTGGAAACGCTGTTGCATATGTATCTAACAATTCCCATTGACAATGCAACTGTTCGACGAGGTGATAAACGAATTTGCAAAAAGAAAATGCAGAAAGAAAAAGTTGTAAATGAAAAATAAGTATGTGAATGTAGGGGCATTAAAAGTATAAGTAAAATTCTTGTCTCTTGTAATATTTAGCCAACCATTTCTTTTTTTCAGCCTCGATTGCGTCACTTGCATTTCATGCTCCAAAAAGGGGGAGAATCCCAATTTACAAACTGGTTCATCCTTCATCATGCTTTATTATTTGTACAAGTAATTAAGATTTTTTAAACCTTAATTTCTGTTTGGTTTTGAGAGGGGGGGGGCAATTCTGAAGCCGCCTATGGCCCCAACATCCATAAACGCGTCACTGCAACTATATGTTGGTGGTTTACATAATAATATGCAAGCCACCTTTAAAAAAGATAATGCTTCACTAAAAGCTCATAAAATTCATTAATAATTAGGTACAACTATTTACCAAAGAGTTCAATAGAAGAGTAGCAACTGAACCTGGCAAAAGCATCATGGACCTACACACAGAAAATATAGGGTCACATGTGGGGCCGATGGCCAAGTGGTTTGGATTGCAGGCCATAACGCTAGCAGTTTGCACGCTATAACGGGTTCGATTCCCGCCTTTGCCCCTGGTATAGTCAAACCCTGCCAAAATAGCTTTGATTCCAATTGGCCTCTAAACCTTAACTAGCTATTTTGCCACTCTATTCCAGCACCGTAGTGATCCATGGCTGACGATGGCAGGTCAGTACGAGTCGTTCCTCTACCCTACTATAGAACCTCTTTGCTATTTACTTAATTTTTTTAAATAGTTTAACTTAAGAGGGGAAAAAAGAGATAGTCAACTGAATAAGTATTGTTAGCTCAAAAAATATATAAATCTGCATTTAAACTGCTGAAACTTAATTTTTAATGCCAAATTTTTTACCTAATCCACCAATTAAAACTAAAGTTTATGAGATTAATCAATATTTTTACAACTAAAGAAACAAAACTAAAAATAAGAGAAACAACAGTTTGGGACTTAATACTCTTTAAAATTTCAGGCCTTAAAGTTGACCCAACATTTGAAAACAGAAATGGTTATCAATAACATAATGTTTAAATTTAAAAAATATCTTAAAAACATTTTCACAACAACATACCAGTCCTTAATGCATATCTACTGGTTAGATACATCATCTAAAAAAATATCCCTTCCCTCTTAAAATGCATTTTTTATGTTATAATGCAGGAAAAAGTTCAAATTATTTTACATTGTAGTAAAAAAAATTTCTATAATGGAATTTATTGAGATTTCAGATTCCACACTGAAGACCTCATAAGCAAGTTTTTGCAATTTGGTTTGACTAAAAAAAGAAAAATACACCAAATTTTTTAACTTAAAAAAAACTTGCTAATATGCTGTCAGAAAAAACCAAGTTTATATTCTGAATGAAAGAGCGGAAGACTAAAAGATTAACCTATTTATTTCTTTTGAACAAAAGTTTGGTATTGAATCTATATAATATGTTTAATATACTGTGGCGGTTCACCACATACACAACCTTAATATGCCATCAACAACTAGGTGGCGCTGATTTACCACCACGTTCCTACCACTATTCTAGATTACAACGCTAATAGTAGTGTATAAGCTGAGGTAACTCATCTCCACCTTGAGGATCCTTTTTGTAGACTGTGGGTTATTGAGGCGGCAACAATACCTTAAGGGCTAATGCCTCTTATAATTAAACACTACTTTTTGTCATACCTGTTTGCACTATCATCTAATGTTCGCTCCATCCACTGAGTTGACGCAGTGATCAGGGTATCGATGACATTTCCCATGGGCAATTTTGCCAAGGCACAACAGCGCTCACTCCTCATGGGGTTGCGCTTGTAAGCCATTGCACTAGATCCAATTTGTGTTTTCTCAAAGGGTTCTTCAATTTCTTTCATGTGTGCTAGCAGGCGGAGATCAGTGCAGATCTATTTATGAAAAGTTTGTTAGGATTAGTTTTGTTGCTTAAGATGTCAGAAGTAAAGAAGTTTGCTATTTCATTTTGCAAGTTATGCTTTCTTTCAGAACCCAAAAGGAGCCAAACTACAAGAACGAGCATATATGATTGTACAGTTCGCCGCCAAGTGTGAGCTCACGCGCCAAATGTTAGCTCAGAAATTACCCGCGGCAAGACTGGAATGTTCAGATGGGGGCAGAACCGATTTGAACATTGAACTATGCAGAGGTAGAAGAAGGGGCTGTATGCCCAAATGGAACTAAAGACACTGCCATTGCTAGATATTAATTATATTTGCAAATCTATGAAAGTCATTAATTAATAATTGCTACAACATCGTCAAGCTTACTAAAATTAAAATGCTTCTAAACTTTAATTGTGTTTGTCCATTACTTGAGTTTTTGTGATGATTACTTCCGATTCCATCAAAAAACCTTACTATGATGTTTCATTTCGGGAGCAGAATTGCTTTGTTAACGGATAACTGTTTAAATCCATTAATGCTGGGGAATTAAAATGTTACAAATGCATCAACAAAGAAAGGGTTAAACAACAGCATTTTTAAAACTTATTCTTGTTTACAATTTTATAATATTGAAAATTGAAAAATTATAGAAAGACTGTTGAGAATGGTTCGTTTAAAGATTAAACAACTTATTCAGATTAGGAAGAATGGATGTACAAACAAACACTTAATTGAGAAATAATTAAACTGAACTAGTAAACTTCCAAAAACTTTCAATGTTAATACATTTTATGAGTTTTTAAAAAATATGTAAGACTTTATCTTACCTTATGCACAGAAGCTCCTAAGCTTGCTAAAGCGTAAACTACATTGCAATCCACTTTACGGCTGTATGTTTGACCAGTTACAATATAAGCTCTAAAAAACAAAATTAATACTTAAGTACAATTTAAAAAAACTATGGATGAGCAACCTTGCACTACTTTTAATTACCCCTCAATATTATACGCGTTATAAGGCAATTTCAACCACCTTAACCAAAAAAAAGTTCTATGGCAGCTACATTTTGTGCATGTGCTATTTTCTTGAAAGCTATATTATGATGTCCTATAGGTACTAGGATTCATAAAACAAACTTAAGTCTTAGCTCTTTTAGCTTGAGCTGTAAAGTAGTTCAGGAGAAACAAACCAAGGTTCAGCAACAACTTTTCGGGGTCAGCACCTTCCAAAACATGAAGAAAACACAAAATCTCCATTTTAGGCGTTTGACCCCATTGCTATACTTTCATTACCTTACATTATGTATTAGGAATTTGAAAATAATAATATACAAAGTAAAATAGTTTAATTTACAGCAAAAGTATTACCTCTTAAATCCAGCCATTTCAGTAACTAATTTATCTAATTCTTTTACCTAAAAATGAAAAACAAAATTCTATACTCATAAAAAAACACAAAATTGAACCATTTTCCCCGTGAAGTATTACAGTCTATAATAAATGAAGAGTACAGGGGAAGAACCGCTTTATTTCGTAGAAGGCTTTCCTTAATAGCCTCTTTGGGGATGATAGCGAGAAATCGCCTAAACTTGTGTAAAGAAACGGGAAACTTGCTTTGTTTATCTTTTGCAGCAAACCTGAATAACGGCAAAGATCAGGGGATACGAGTCACACGTTTGTACCGCGAATGAAGAACTGAAAGAAAACCCTTTTTCCATTCACCAAGCAGACACAATTACGGAAAGACTTTAAAGAAATCAAATGGTTCTTCCCCTGTACTCTTCAAATGATTAAAATATTGGCTTACTTTTTGGTGATCCCCTTCAAATATGGTAAGGAAACTCGCTTGAGTGCCTGTGGTGCCTTTCACTCCTCTAAACCGAAGATCATCACGAACTCTTTCAATGTTCACAAGATCAGAGAGGAGATCAGAAATCCAAAGGCAAGCTCTTTTGCCTACAGTAGTCAATTGGGCAGGCCTGAAATATTTACAAATACATAACCTCTTAAGACCCAAGCAAAACCCTACACATATTTTCTTAATCTAAGCAAACTTTTCATACAGATATGCTAAAAAGTATGTATTTCAAAGAATTAAAATTTTTTTTTCTTAAGGATACATTTTAAACTCCAAAAATATACTTTTATTGTGCTATAAATGCAACAAGAAAGGCCATATCACTTATTTGTAATTAACATATTAATTTAACTTTGTTTTTAACGCAAAATGCCTTTAAAATTAACTACTAAAAGTACTTTTTAAAAAGTTTGAAAAAAAATTTAAAATAATTTTTTAAGTACCTGGAATATTGTATTGACCCACATTCAACTTCATTTTTTTTATAGTAATAAATGCCCGATACCTGTAATCAAAGGCTGAAAACTGATATTTGGATCTTCTATCAGACCACACCAATTTCGGAACTAATTAACGTGTTAATTGTTTGTGGGAAGGTTTTAAAAAGTGTCTCCGGTTGGGGACGCCTGATCAGGTTAATAATCATCAAAATATTGTTGCACTCAAAACTGGAATTCGTCTGATAAGTGTCAATAAGTGGCATGTTTGAAAGATTGCAAGTTGTCTACATCAGCACAGCTAACCCTTGTCTATCTGTCTGACATCACTCCTGGCATCATAATCCAACAATATATTCTTTACCAAAGCAATTTTTTTTTAAAAACAAATCTATTTTAAAAGTTTGCAAGTAATTTTTTGAAAATTAATAATTTATATTTTCTGCGTTAATTTCATGGAGTTTGAGGTTTTAAAGACCTAAAAACACTTGTTTATATACAGTAAATGCACAAACAAGTTATTAGGTTTCTGTCATTAATTGTTCATTCTAACATTTTGAATTATACAGTGGTGGAAATTGATTTATGAACTAACATTCTTTCCACCAGATATCGCTTTGTATTAAGTGCTAACAATTCGAATTTTGTGTGTTGTATATTCAGAGTATAATAAAGGATTTTCGCACATAATTTTTTGAAAAAAAATTATATTAAATAAAAATATATCTATTTTTAGTTTTTTAGCATGTCAAATGGTGGAAATTGATTTATGAACTCAAATGTATTTTGAACCCAGGTACCAAATATTTTAACTAGTTCTTCATTTGAACTTCAGGGGAGCTTACTATTATTGTTTATAAATAAGATTAAGGCCAAATTTGTTGAAATTTATTTGTTTTATTCCCCTTTTACTAAATAGGACAGCTTGCGGGACTGCCTGAAGCCAAAAAGGTAAAAAATGACCCTTATATATTATTGTAACTAATCTGTAAGAGAAATCAGCATATTAATTAAACGATCAATAAATATCATTCATAAATATTTGAAGAATCATTCTGACTACGGTAAAAAACATCAATAAAAAAAAGGTGTAACCCTCGTGGGACTAGGGAGAAAAGCAGGATTATTGGACTTGCATCCCAAAAAGTTACCATTTGTGGCAGAATTTGTGCATTACAGGACGAATTTGTTATGAACTATCACTTCCTGCAACTCCCAGAAGAGTAGGACAAATATTGATATCGTCGATCTTGAAATGTTCCCAAATGAAGGCTGGTCCAAAGCTGACTCTTCACCATAAGAACAGGCTATTAAAATATGGTCATAACTACATAAAAATGGATTGGATGGGGGTGGATTGAGAGAAATGGGAAAAAACTGAAATTTGCTGACGAAAAAAATTCAATTTGGATGGACGTGATGGTTTAAACTTTTATTGAAAGGATCTTCGAAAATATCCAAGATCTGTCTTCAGCAGAAATGTTAGTGGAAGTTTGATGGTTTGGGCAACTATATCTTATGATTGAAAAAACAAGGTTTTGTTTCTGAAGGGCTGACAAACATCACTTTATTGCAGATTTGTTCTAGAAAATTCTTTAATTCCTTTTTGCATGACAAAACTATGCTTTTGATTATATTTTTATGCATTATAATGCAAGTATCCACATTTCAAACGAAATGGAAGACTGGTTTAATGTACAAAGTGTTGTTTATTTAGATCATACTGCCAATAGCCCTGACTTAAACCCCAAGGATAACGTCTGAGATCAATTGGTATGAATAATTTACTCAATTGGAGTATAGTGTCAATGGAGTGTGCATCAGTTATGGAATAGAAGGACTTATTCATTAAAAACTGGAAATTGCATGACCAAAACTTCACCCAAAGTTTCGTGTTGTCTATGAAAAACAAAATCAAGGAAGCAATAACGAAAAAAAAATAGTTTTAGCAATTATTAATTGAGATTAAATGTAAAAGTTCATAAATCAATTTCCCTATGCTAAAACTAAAATATCAACAAAAGAAATTTTTTACGAATATATATAAAATTTTATTCACAGGTATAATTTATAATACAAAGCCTGTATAGTGCATGAAATTTAAATCGATAAAAACTCATTTAATAAAGAAATACTGTTAAAAAACTGTCAGTTTATAAATCAATTTCCACCACTGTACAAGGGTCTGTGTATGTGAACCTCTGAAGTAAAGAGATGCTGCTGTCAAGAGCCAGTTTGTGTTTGCATGCGTGTTGTCGGTCAAAGTTGAAAAGGCATTAGCTGTTGAAAAGATTTTACAAACAGACTGAAAGGTTTTGATGCAGTAGTACTTGAAAATAGGATCGAAAAGAGATCAGTCTCTCTATTTGTTTCATCATCAATGCAGTAAAAGATTTTGCCATCTTAATGTTTCATTTAAAGATTTGTCATTGCTTAGCATTAAACTCAGTCTCGAACCACTACAATTCTGGCCTAGCATGTTGACAAAAGATTTGTCATAAATATTATAAAACCTGATAAGGAATGCCACTATTACAAAATAACAACCAAGTCCTTATATAAGAGAGGGGTTCTCTCAGAGAAGTGTCAAGAATAAATTTCTTAGACAATTTAACCCAGGGATGGCACTAAAAGAGTGTGAGGCAAAGAGGGCAAATGAAATGGGCTGAGCTTTTTAAGATCGAGGAAAAAAATTAATGTACTTTTTAATTAGGTATAACTTAAGTTTATGATGGAAAAAGGTAGGAGATCATAATACTTACTACTTAATCAAAAATTTATTCTGCAGGATCAAACTGAAGAATGACCCCCCCCCCCTCTTTTCCCAATATCCCTCAAAAAATTATTTATAACTTACTGCATATGAGTAAAGCCAAGTGTAGGTAAGCTCCTATAATTATCGGCAAATCTTGATAATCTGTCTATGCATCTGGCTAGCTAAAAAGAATTATGAAAAATATATAATATTTGCAACAATGCAAAATTAAAATAAAACTGGATGGATTTAGAGCAAGATATCTAAAAATAAACATTTTTCAAAATACACTAAAAAAAACTAACTTTTAATAGAGATACTTTCTCATTTATTTTATATAAATTATCATGCCTAGCTATAATTTGATAAAGAACAACATGAGCAGAAAAAAAAAGAGAAAAAATACTGCAAAGTAAAAAACAATGTATAGCCGAAGTCAATTACAATTTTTGAACACAACATTGATCTTCGATTTTTGTTGTTATTTCATCAAATGCTTTCAAAATGTAACTTAAAAAATAAAATTGCTTCATTAAAAAATATTTTGGAAATTAAATGACAAGTTCAGATTCTCCTTTAATGTTATGAGTAAAATAAGAATAATTAATTCAAAATACTTACCTTTGGAAGCAAAATATTAAGGCCATCCCGAATTTGAATAATATCCTAGAAAGAAATTACTTTGTGATATTTTATCTTAATTAACACCTATAATAATATACTAATTTTAATATTTTTTATTGATATAGTTGGAGTTTTAACTGAAGATTTACAATTTTGAAAAAAATGCTCATAAATTAGGATACATTTTTCAATCTTCTTAACACAATATAAAGCATATATAACAAAACAAAAAATGATTGCGTTAGTTTTCAAACATCCAGCAAAAATAAATATAAATTCTACAACATAGTGAAAAATGGCACTAAGACTTGTGTAGCTGTAAATATTGAACAGTGAATCATTTAGTTTCAACATAGACCTAAACAAATTTCTTACAAATAGTTTGTGCGTTTGGGTGAATAAAAATGTAGTTTTTAAAAAAATCACCACTGATTGAATGGCCCAGGTAGGTAAAAAAAACTTGTTTTACAGGTATAAGGTGTACTTTTCCATATAGAGGAGCAATATAAAGTCACCAAAAATGTACAACTTTCACCCAATGAAATATTCTGAATTTTAATCTTGAACTGTGTACACTGTGGTACACGGATTTGGGCAAAGAAAAAAGAAAAAGCATGATCTCGCTTGGCTCACATGTACTGATTGCAAATATACCAAAATAGTTCTTGAACTGATGGATCTGGGAGGCAAACTCCTTCACCTCAATAGATTTATTCTATGACAGATTATACAAGTTGTTACCAGTCATGCCAACTTGGCAAAGCATCTTAACACCTGCCGTTACGTAGACTCTCATTTTTCCTGTTTGTGGAGAGGAGGATGAAACCATAGAGATAGTAAAACCGTGAGCTATCGCCCACTATCTAGAGGAGAAATGGCGAGTCAAACTGTCAGATTTACAAGGGAAATGTCAGATTTTCTGGTCCGAGTTTTTTGGGTTACCCATTATAAGCTTTGATCAAGTTTTCTCATATAAAGGGCTTTCTGGTCTTATTGGGTATTGAAACTACACGACACACATCTCGTCTCTTAATTTTGCAAGAATTAAGAGATACATTGTGTCTATGGCCCTCTGTAAGGCTTAGTTTTTACATGGGTCATTTTCTTACCTTGTGTTATCTATGCTCTTATTACAATTTTCATTTGAATATTGTTTTATTTTACCTAGAAGGACACTTTTTCGGAATTAGACCCTATACTATAATGTCCACTGTGGCATAGTTGTTATCCTGCTCAGTGAAATTGCAGAGGAGTGATGGATAGTGGCTCATCTGCAGTATCTGCCACTATACTGTTTCATCATATATAGAGGGTGGCATGCAATATTCACATGACACCTACCTATATCATCATCACCTTTCTCTGACTCAAAAGTCGAGTAAATAATAACATATTTTATATTTTTACATGCAGTATGCATCTGTCATTCTATGCATACAGAGTAATGGGTAACATAGCCTACACTTTTCCCTTTTGGGAGCAAAATTCTGTTTGGTGTCAAAGATTCGGTTTTACAAGAGTTGCAAAATGGAAAAGTACCAAAGTACCATATTAATTTGCAAAATTGAAGGATTGACTTCATTTCTGAAAGTCACTAGAGACAACACAGGCTTCTTGTGTTTGTTTCAGATATGCAACATTATTACACAAAGCAGATCATGCAGTTTGATGGAAATGAATCTCTTACCGTATTATCACCCACATAACATGAAGTAGCACCTAAATGAATGATTGGAGCTGCTTTGGGACACTGCGCGGCAAAAACATGGACATGGGCCATGACGTCATGTCTTGTCAGCATTTCTTCCTTGGCGGCTGCCTGGAAATCAATTTTATCCTTGTTGGCTTCCATCTCTGCTATTTGTTCATCAGATATATTCAGACCTAAGGACTATAGTTAAAAGAAAGACACTATAAAGTAAAGTTATATGTAAAATTATCAATGCATTCATGTTGAACCTACAACTAAATATTTTAATTTAAGAGAGAGGGGTAAAATGTATGGTGTTAAAATTGGCCTTGTTTTATATTGTTTTGAATTTGACCAGTTTCAATTACATTTCTTAACTTTAGCTCCTCCTTACTGCTAGTTTCCAGAGTGCATAGCCTTTTCAAAATCATGTTGTGTCAACCACATCTCTTTTATTTATACTGACAAACTACAAGTTTTACAATATATACTACTTTTTCAGACATTCTGAAAATACTTTTAACAGACAATTGTCAAACAATCTAGCAATTTTAATTATTTTGACAGAAATTTGAATTTGTTTACCAATTATTGTTTGAATTGTTGGCATCACACAGTAATTGCTCCTTAGTTAGTTATAAAAAATGTAATATTTTATAGAAAAGTTCTGTGTGAAGCAATTCAGATGCCGCTCCAATCTTAATTAGAAATGGACATTTCTGAAAACTTACTAAAAATCTTTAATCTTAATCGTTGTATGTTAAGAATGCAATTTTTTTTTCTTCAAAAAATCGTAAAGGTAAAGAAAACACGGTTATAATATAAAACGATCTCATAGTTCAGCCCTTAGAAGGTTAGTTTTATTGGTGTTTGGCTAAATCTAAAAGAAACAGCACATGAATTTTAAGAAATTTAATTAAAATGCAATGCTTAAAATATCTGTAATAAATTACTTATGGGACATTTAACTAATTGCATGGCAACATAAGGTTTCGAGGAGTTTCAAAAGAAATTTAAATACTTAAGTATATGGAACTATTTTAAATAACTTCTGATAATTAGGACAATTTACTTTTTCTGCTTTTGCAAGGTATATCCACAGCTGCCGCCAAGTTGAAAACTTTTTAGCATCGCTAAAATTTTCGCACATTTCTTTGCTTCCATACCGGGCTGAAAGAGGTGTTTGGTAATTAGAAATCATATATTCATTCATTTTAATGATTACTTCTTGCGAGGAATTTAAATGCACAAGAATTAAGGAGTGAGAAAATTATTCTAGAAATGTTTCTGCTGTTATCGTATCGGTAAACTTATCAAAAAAAATCTCAAGATAAAAGATTTATTACGACGATATGGCAGATAAAGATTTCGCAATGTTTACAAACAATAGATAACTATGTAAAGTTGAGTTGCATGCTGAATCGGGGTGGATTGTTTAAAAGCGTGCAGCTTGGTTTGGTTACGCCGCCGAAGTGATGACGTCACATCATGGCTGCTGGGCAATCTGGGCATAAACAAACGCCATTCAGTTGAAGAAGCGTGTTGCTTTTCATTGGGCGGCTTGTGTTTCTGCGAAAATGACTTCCCTGTTCCACATTTTAACTTTTTTAAAAGGTAATTTGCAAGCTACAGAAAGAGGAGAGAAGCACCTACAAGCCTCACAAGTCACACGTACAATCGCACAAAGTTTCCTATTTGATTCAGATTTATTCAAGCTGGGGCGCAACTAGAAAAAATTTCTTGGGTTCAATTTTTTATTATTTTTCAATAAAAATTAATATTAAATTCTAATAATTCTTATTTAAAATGGTTTTTGATTACAATAATTCTTAATTAAAAAGTTTTTAATTAAAATGGTTTTTCTTTAAAATTAATTTTAATGAAAATAGTTTTTAATTGAAATAGTTTTTTTTAAAATAATTTTTAAATAAAATAGTTTTCGATTGAAATTATTTTTAATTAAAATTATTTTCAATTGACATTATTTTAATCAAAATTAATATTTTTTTTTAAATTTTTCTTGGTATATACAGTGTTTTACTATTAATTTATTATTACTAATTACCTTTCATGAACAAGAATTAGTTTTTACTTTAAAAATACTTTGATCATACTTGCTTCAATTGTAATGGCGTGCACCAATTTCTTAAAAATTATTAAAGAAGTTAAATTTTCAATAAAATCAGTGTATAATTAATTTTTTTCCAATGTATTTCATTTCATTTTTATTTATAAAATAAAACTCCAAAAAACTAATTAAATAAATTGAATCATACAATAATTATTTATTTAAAACAAAAACTAATTCTTGTTTATAAATAGTAATTAGTAATAATAAATTAGTAGTTGCCAAGAAAAATTAAATAAAAATGATTTTAATTAGAAATAATTTCAAATAAAAATATTTTTTATTGAAAATAACTTCAATTGAAAATTATTTTATTTAAAAAATATTTTAATTAAAAACCATTTTATTTAAAAATTATTTTAATTAAAAACTATTTAAAAAATTATTTTAATTAAAAACTATTTTAAAAAAATATTTTAATTAAAAACTATTTTAAGTATATTTTAATAAAAATCATTTTTATGAAAACTATTTTAATTAAGAATCATTTTTTTGAAAAACTATTGTAATGTAATAATAATTTTTATTGAAAAATAACAAATTGAACCCCCCAGAATTTTTTTTCTAGTTGCGCCCCAGTTTGTCAAAATCGGAATCAAATAGGAAAATTTGTATGTGTGAGGCTTGAAGGTGCTTCTCTCCTTTATCTATAGCTCGCAAATTATCTTTAAAAAAGTTAAAATATGGAACATGGAAATCATTTTCGGACAAACACGACCCGCTTAATGCAAAGCAACACACTTCTTCACCTGAATGGCGTTTGTTTATGCCCAGAGAGCCTCAGCGGCCATGCTTTAACGTCACACTTCGGCGGCGTAAACGAACCAAACCAATAGCCCTAGATCCCAGGACACCCAGACACAAGTTATTTTTTTACGAATGAAATGTATCAGATTAGATAATTTTCTCAAAGCTGATTTTTACATATGTTCTAGAAACCATTGTTAAAAGTTAATCAAAATGTCAGACATTTTTCGTCGGCCAAAACTTTTGCCAAACGCTTTAAAGGTCGCTGTTAAAGTTCAGACTTTATGGCGCTACGTTTTTTTTTTTTGTTTTTTTTTTTTTGTAAAAAACTAAACACAAATTTAATCAAACCAAAATGATAAGCTTTCTTCGTGTTTTTTTCTTTTTAGGGGGACTGTGATCTAGTGCTATAACGCGCTTCCAGATGAGCGGAACAAATTCATAAATTTTACAGGGGCCTTCAAAGCGTCTGTCAAAAGACGGTATTACTAGCAGTCTGACTATAAACTTTGTTAAAAGTTTTCTAAAACGTACGTAAAAATCAGCCTTGAGTCCTTGAGAAAATGACACAAGTTAACTGATAATTTATACATACCTGTAACATACCACCCGTAAATTGGCCGTCCGTCGGTCCACTCGAAAAAATACAGGGTGATCCAAAAGTCCGGACAAACTATAAAATTGAATAATTCAAAAACAAAGAAAAAAACCGATGCGGTTTACACCAAACTGACTGAAACCGGGTTTTATGTGGCTGCAAAATAAAATAATAATCGTAGTTCTGTTGGCGACCTACAAATGGCGCTTTATATTTTTTTCATCAGAATATAATTTACAAAAAAAATTACAAGATTAGTTACAATTATTTACATTAAATGTTCAATATGATGTCCACCATTCAAAAGTACCGCTGTAAGATGAGTCACCATACCGTTCACAGCACTTATAGTAGATCTATTTAGAATGTAAGCTTGGAAAGCATTTCCTCCCCCACCCACGAGTGCGGTTTTCTTGGAAACGGAGTGATTAACCGATTTATAGCTGTTTCGGTTTTTCTCTCACTCTACATGGGGTAATACTAACCGTTTTGATTGTAAACCTCCTGCGCGGTAGGATTAGATAAGCGATGTTCCCCCCTTTTCGTAGAAAACCCAGTGGAGGGATAGGCGAAGAGAGTCTTTTCAAAGCTTACATTCTGGCTAGAAATGGTATAGTAGCCACATTTATCATCTTTCAGTGCTACTAGTGATGGGTTATTTACACACATTTTGTTTTTTATACTTATTTTTTCATAACCACACAAAACCCGGCTTTTTTTCAGTCCGTTTAGTGCAAACGGCATCCTTTTTTCTTTATTTGTTTTGGAATTATTCAATTTTAAAGTTTGTCCTGACTTTTGGATCACCCATATGCATGTACTAAAAGTATATGAAAATCAAATTTAATCATATGCATTTTATTCGTAAGAAAATAACTTAGGTCTGGGGGCCCTAGGCTTGTTTGAGTTGAGCCGTTTCATAAGGGAAGAGTCCCGTCATTCAGACTCTTCGCTAAGCTAAGTAGAATAAATTCTGACTATTCCGGTGGGGTATAATTTCTTAACGGGTATGGAAGTTTTCTTTTAAATTTATCACCAGGTGCTAAAATTCGTTTTTATTTTCTCAAGTAAAGATACTTATAGGTATACATTCCTTTTTTTTGTTAAAGGTTTTGAAATTCTAAATACAGTGGTTTTCTTTAAATATAATTACCTAGTATTAATTGCACAGCTACACAAAGATTTTTGCTACACTGCTTAAAAAAAATCAGATTTATTCAAAATTAAAAAAAAAAAAAATGAAAAAAGTACGAAACAAAACTTTAGTGCTGATAAAAACAAAGCGGTCTCCCTAAATCCAATTTTTTTTTTAAATTACGATTTGTTTCAAACTCAGCGGAAACACAGATTATAACTTGCTTGAGTTTGGGTGCTATATTTATTTTATGCTCGGCCACCACATTTTCCAAAAGACTAAAAATAAATACTAATATTAAATAGACGAGAAAAGGTCAAAACTGAGTTAAGTTTTCGAAACTCTTTGTGGTAACTTTGTACAGGGTTTTTATTTCATACTTGAATCACTAAAAAAAAAAAAAGATCAAGTATACAGAAACATTTCCTTCAAGTGTGCAGAAATCTTCATTCAAGTATACATGAGCACTGTCTTTCACTAAAATGTTCGAAGGAAGAAGCTGGATTTGGAAACTATTATTTGACAATATTTTACATGTTGTAAATACTATGTTATACTTTGTATACTTTCAACTGGTGGCGCAGCAATCAAACTTTTAATATTTTTTTTAACCCTCTAGTCTAGTGCAAACTATTACCATATGGCAACAAATAACATAATCCACTTTATTCTAGTAACCCTTTCCGACCGAGCTATCACGATCGTGCGGATTGTTTATTTGTATAAAAAGTGATTTTTTTAAAAAAAGGAGTTACTGTCATTGATGCTGTTGAACGCATTTTTTCCCCGATAAAACTCCAAATTTAGTCTCATAATTTTAAATCAGCGCCATCTAACTGGCGTTCTAAAGGGTTAAATTACTCGTATCTAAGTTCTTGTTACTTTATATATAGTTGTGTTCGACTGCATTCGTTGAATTTATGATTATTGAAATAAGTGGTAAAACACTACGTTGTATTCACTGTCTTCTCGACTAACTTCAACATTTCTACTTACCACACGGTTTCAGAGCCAACACATTTAGTCATTCACTTGTAGAAATGTGGGTGGGGATAATTTAAACAGTCCGTCCACACATGAAAGCGAGTGCAAACGAAAAACGAGGTCAACATTTGTAAAAGGAAATGGAACTAATTGAAATGAGGAGTAGAACCACGTTGTATGGAATATTGGTTCCGGACACGATGTTTGTTCTATCTGTACCCTCTGCATATTGCGCTGAGCGAATAAAGTGACGCTTTTCCTGTTGGGTTAAAAGGAAGATAAGCCATTTTTCTATGGTTTAGTACGATATATTATCCAGCCGAAAAGTGAATCATATACGAAAGAACTCTTTTTTGGGCTATTTGGGTTTAGTGACTAGGTAGATGTTTTCGGAAACCTTAATGTCGATTTGAAATTTTATATAATGTTGATTCAATGATAATGTTGCATTGGCAAAGCATTTATTCCCAAAGAATGAGCTACAGACAATCCATTAAAATTTATGGTACACTTTTTTTTTTTTACTATTTGGAGATTTCGGTGGATTATGCCTTTTTGCAAACCCGGTAACTTCCCAGATACCTGAGAGCCCTTTTTTATGCGTCACCTTTTAGGCAGCTCTGTCTAAAAAAATTTCCTAAGTAATGGAAGAAACTGAACAAATTGAGAGTTTATCTAGAATATAATTTAAACAGCAAAGTATACATTAGATTAATAATTTTGTCTCAATATGTCTTTCAAAAATCAAAATAAATGTATAATGCCTTTCGAACTTAGATTTTTTGCTTTTGATATAAAGTATTATCTGTTAAAGTGTTAAAATGTTTTGTTAATGCTTGATTACGTTGAAAAAGTTTTGAACTAGAGCCAAGCTAGGGTAAGAGTAACAACACAATTAAGAACATTTTAAACACTTTGAATTTTCTTTTAAAAGCACAATTCCTTTCCAACAAGTATAGCGGTGTTTGACTGTTTATTTTAAACTAAAATAACTTTACTAATACAAGTGCTTTTTACTTACAGGAATTTAAAATAAGGTTTGAATAATTTAGTTAAGTTTAAGCCTTTTTATTAATTTTAAAGATAAAAGGCTAAAACCAGTAGAAGGATTAAGAAAATGCTGTCAAATTTTTCAACAATTATTTTCGGCATTTATAGTTTAGGATGTAAAAATTAAGAAAATACCAGTGTTTTCACAAATGGAATAAAAAAAATAATTTAACTTCGCGATTGGAATATTTTTTTGAGGAAATCAATTTAGAACATCGTATTTACCCAATTTTTTTTTATTATACCACTAAACTGATTTAGTAAAAATTGATATTGTTTGAACAAGCAGCAAAAAACATTTAGTTTTAAACAATCATCTGAGAATATTGCTGATCGATTGATATACTAAACCTAGGAAAAGATGATTAGATCCAAAATAATTTTTCTTCCGTTGCCGTACCCTGTAGAAGTTGTTTCACTTTTAGCTAAGTATGTCTGCTAGGAAGCCAATGAAACGATTTTTCTGGGAGCACGGTTTAAGGTATCCGACTACGTACGGATTGAAATTTTAAAATCAATCTTTAGACCTTTTATTATTTTTTTTATGATTTATTTATGCACTAATTAACACAATCAATTATAAAATACAGATTTTTTTATTATTTTTTTACAAAATTTTTTGTTTCCACGAAAAACGCTCCTTACTGAAATTAAATTTGTTTGCACTCTTAAAACAAACGAGCGATTTTAACTCAGTCTGAGTAATTTTCACTCCTCCAGTCTAGAAAATGCACTTACCCGAAAGGAGCGGATCCTTTGTGTGTTAAACCTCCGACAGGATCACTCAAAACGAGTGATTTTAACTCAGTCTGCGTTAATATTCACTTCTTTCCAGTGTCGAAAATGCACTTCTCCAACTGGAGTGGATTTCACTCTTTTGTTTTAATAGTGTACAAGGTATATTTTTCATATATGTGTACTTTTGAATATCAAGAGTGTAATGAACCGATAACTAAGAAATCTGAGCTAAATTATGGTTTTAGAAGGACTCGAAAATGCCATGAAATTCCTTTCTGGAAAATCCTTCAAATTAACCAATTTAAATAGTCCTAAAATAATTGTTAATAGAGGAGAGTCAAGTCCTCGGTTCATTACACTCCTGAAGATCTGACGTAATTGTAGAAAAAAATTATAGATCCTACATAACCTTTTGAGAAATACCAGTATTCGTGTAAAAATTTTGAGATGAAAATTTAATGCTGAAGAAAAAGCATTTAAATATTGAAGTTACATTTAAATAGTAGGAAAGCCTTCTTTTTGGTACATTGAACCTTCTTGCTCTTCAAGTTTCATATTTTTAATTTTTCTTGTAGATCGCAATTTTCTACGAGTGGTCTTTGCTAAAGAAGTTGAATCCCATTGCGCATAATGGAGTACTAATGGAGTTCTAAAATATTTTTTGCACAAGCAAAATAAAGACAGTTTTAGAATCTTAAAGAGTGGTGCATTATTTTAAGATATTAAAAAAACTTCTGTTTTTTGCCGAAAAATACGCGGATACCTCAAATTGAAAATAGAGAAAAATAATGGGGTATTTTGTTGAAAGTAAAGATGTAAACCAGTACTTACGAATTCATATAAGTTAATGAAAAATACAATTAAAAAATTAAATTAATATTGAACATTATTACAGTTTGTATGCAAGCAACTTTTCTCGTTAGCTTTCTGTTTACTTTTTAACTAGATGATTTTATGTTTTATCAGGTTATTATTTTTATAATGTTATTAAAATTATGTTGCATTACGTCATTCAGTATGTTATTTATTTCATTTATAATTTTACAATGACGTCATTAAAATAGCTCTTGGACAATAACAAAAGAAGCACACTACTTAAGTGTTTCAGTTTTCTATTATTTTAGAAGCTATTGATCCAAAAGGACTAAAAATGTAGACAATACATTTGGAACTATTGCCACTCATGTCGTAAAACATATCCACAATTGAAAAAAAAAAGCTTAATGGTGTGTAAAAAAAGCTTAATGTGTATAGAAACTAATAAAATTGTTTTTTTTTTACTGATTGTAAATTTATAAAGTACGAAAATGGAGGCTGTATTCTAAAACCCCCTTAAAAAATCCATTTAACTTGACTTTTTTCATATGGAAAGTCGAAATTACCTTTTTTTTATATTTATTGATAGCATTGGTAAACTGTGTCTGAAATATATTCAAATACCAATTCGTTCGAGGTAATTTTCAACAGTGTGGAACAATTTAATGAATATCCGTAAAATGTGTAAATTAAAAATGAGTAAAAAAAATGGTAAATTAAATGGCAAGTTAACTGTTGGTTATTATAAAAACACGTTGAAAAGATTTTCACACTTCAATTATTTAATTTTTTTTTACAAATATCAGTTCCTAATTAGTGCCTAAAAAAAGTGCAAATATTTTTCTATTTATGCTAATAGTCTCATTTCGTATATTTTTAGAATTTTAAAACTATTTCGTCTTTGAAAATGTAAAACTTAAATTAGCCGTACGAAAAATATGCTAGAAACAGATGCTAGAAGCAGAAGTTTTCAATTAAGTTATGAGCTTTAAAAGTCATAGGCTACATAGTAATAAGTCATAAGCATAAACAGTTTGGTTTTAGTAGTTACATTACTTTATATTTTTGATTGTGTAGCTACATTACTTTTGGTACAGATCGTAAGACGTTAAAACTACGGATGTGCAACGCTATGCGACTTTCAATTGTACCACTCAACAAATCAATACACATTTAAAGGCAATTACGTATTAAGCCAAGATAATTTCAATAACCTTTAAAACCTAAAAAATACAATGAGCTATAATACAATACCATATGCGCTTTTGCTATTTTCTTGAAAACTTTATCATGACGTTCGACATCAGGTACAAGGAACACGAGAACCAAATTTTTGAAATCCTTATCTCTTTTAGTGGTTTAAAGACAGACATTTGGATTTACACTCTTAAAACAAACACTCCCAATTTACCTCAGTCTGAGTGGATTTCACTCCTCCAGACTGGAAAATGCACTTCTCCTTTTGGAGTGGATACTTTGTGTGTTAAACCTACGACAGGATCACTCAAAACGAGTGATTTTAACTCAGTCTGAGAAAATATGCATGCCTTTAGGGTGTCGAAAATGCACTTCTCCAACTGGAGTGGATTTCACTCCTTTGTTTTAAGAGTGTATGTTCGAAAACCACTTTTTTTTTTTAATCGGCACCCTACAAAATGTGTATAAATCAGAAAATCTAAATTTCAGATTTTCGACCCCATCGCAATACTTACATTATTTTATATTTCCTATGATAGGTAATTGAAAGTAAAAGAAAAAAAAATCTTAATACACAAAATTATTTTCTATTCCGAAAACTGCAAATTCCGACCTCCTTCTACAACTAAAGAAAACGAAAAGTCTTCCGACGTAATTAGACCAAAAGATAAAAAAGAAGATCTAGAGTTGAAGATGAGGAGCAGAAATCCGGCAGCGATGATGATGACACGGCGAATCACTGGGGCATTAAGGTGGCTGACAGCCCCGATCCTGAATTTCATTACGATCCTTAATTAAAATCTGCCGAAGCGAGATGACGACCACGTCGCTGGTAATTACCCCACTGAGCCTTGAAAAAATCTCGAGACGAGGGATCTTCTTCGGTAGTTGAAATATGAAAGTTGAGAGGCGTTGCCATTCGGCGTGGTGTAATGTATTGATTAGAAACTGGGGTTGTATGGTTTTTTTTTTTTTGGATGGGTTGTTATAATTGATTCGGTATGTTGGGTTTTGATTTGGGGGTGGAATTGGGTAGATTTTTAATTAAAGTTGTTGGAAATTAATTAGGTTATTAATTTCTTCTTTAGGAGAATATTAGAATATTTTCTTAATTAAAAAAAGGGAATTTTATCAAATGAAAAATTCTAAAATAACTTTTATCGTTAAAAAATCAGTTCATTTTCTATTAATTACTAATTTGTTTCGAAGATCATTATTTGTAGGGTATAATATAAATTTGTAGGTACACAAATGCATAAAAAGATTCTTAGTTAGCAGATGTTGTATAGATAAAAAAATACATTATATTATATCAGTTGTTATACATTATATTATATCCATGCATATATATTTTATCAGCATGGTAATCGGATTTAACGATATAGAGGATATTTAGCCTTACCAGATTTGTTTCAGTGATTAACTTTTCGACTATGAAATCAATAAGTTTTATAAATCATATTTTATTTTCGTTGTTTTTCTTCTAAAAAACTATGAAAGAATTAGACGGATACAATTTACAGGATTAAGCGTATTCAACTATTACTATAAACATATAATCGAGCTTTTAAATAATGAATATCTCTATAATACATGCACTTTATAGACAAATGTAAAAGGTGTTATGACCGAAAGAGGAAACTAGAGATTAAGATATTTGAAGCAGATTGAAAAATGTATGATGAAAACAAAATACTGGTACCGCTCTTCGGTTTTATAAGGGCATAATTTCAAGTATTATTTTTCGATATTTTCTATTTTTTAAGTATTCATTAAAATTGTTAGGCACATTATAATCTTTTTTACCATGTTTGAATAGTTTAATTAACCTCGAGATTCAACCTCTTTGATAAAAATGCCTCACTCATCTGCAAAACCGCACAGTAATATGAAGCATATGGTATGCATAAGTTGGGGCAAAATGATAAAATATATTAAACTCGCCTTGAAAACTATTTGGAGTTAAAAAAAATCTAAAAATTGAAACCGAATGATAACAATTCCAAACGCTAAAACATATTACGATCTGCTGGGATGGCTGTAAGAAAATTCGTCAAAAAATGTTTTAAAGGATACTAACCGGATTAATGTTTGAACTAATTTTTTTACGATTATTTGATTTTTAAAGCACTCTTCTTTTTTCGATCATAACGGGATTAGTTTTTTTATAACCCGTTGTAATAAGAACGTAAAAAAATAAAGTATTTCATTAGTGAGTGAATTTTTACTGCCTTTAACCCATGTATTTAAGGCAGGTGAATTCACTAAAACTACACTTTCTTCCAAATTAAACATCCTTATAAAACTAATTCCATTATTATTTTAATTAAAATCTCTTCTAAAAATTAATTACACTAAACAAACTTTTAGATACCCAGTTTACTCCACGGATATTTCATCGCTTTTTAATCACCTCCCCACCACTTAAAAAAAAAACACATTACACACACCTTAAAAAAACAAACCAAAACAAAACACGTGAAACTTCCCTACAAAAAGGGAAACGCACACTTTTCCCTCCTAGCAACTCCCTCGCCCCGCCCTAATAGGCGTAACCCCCTTCTCATTGGTCCAAACCCAATAAAGGGGCGTGTCCCCCTTCGACGCCGCCACCCAGCACCCATGGCCGCCATCTCACAAGTCCGGTTAATGCAATCAAGCACGGACTACTGAATGGACTCTCGGTTGTTCGCAACGGGGGGCCCGCTGATGCTGCCCATTGCGCCGTACAGCGTCCCATTAGGCCACCATTATGCCCGGGTCCGGCCTGGGGTGCCCGGGAATTACAGTATTGAGGGGATTCTAGGGGTGCAGCCGCCGTTTGTGGCCAGCGTGCCGGACACGCCGACGGCCGGACTCAGGCCTGGGGTCCATAGGCAGAAGGTCCCTTCTTCACCTGTTGGAAAACCAGCGGCATTCAACAAGAAAGGTAAGAGGAGTTTGTTGTTGTTTGGTTGTGGAATATATTGTAGTGTTGGATCAATGTAATGTTTATCCATTACATTGTATTGAAGAGAAAAGCGTTTGCTATTAAAACTTTTTTAAGAATACACAAAAATTTTGGTTTGTTGTTACTGGAATAAAGAAATTTTGAGTTGTCGTTAATGCGTTAATAATTATTTCTGTCGAATATGGCATATTTTGATCAGAGAAATAAATATTTCTGTTCTGATATTCTTAAATTGATGATCAAACAATCTGACAAGAGTAAAAATTCTGATATGAAGTGTGTTGAAATATTGAGTCTACTGTTCCAAAAAAATGTAAAATTAATTAATGTCGAAATTTTCTAGTATAATGAAGGGTTTATGTCATTAAATTAAGTAGGTAAATACTAAACTTAAACAAAAGTATCATTGTTTAAATATACAGTATCTAAACTCATTTGGTAGCCTTGGATAACTTAACACGGTGGTTGTGATTTTATGTATTCAAAGCTTATTTCCTTAAATTGTTTTTTTTTTAATCTTTAGGTTTTTTTGCAAGGTTTTACTCAGTAAAATCTTGATTTTACTTGAATTTTGATTTTACTTTTTCCACCAGCAGAACGAAATAATTATTAACTTATATGGATAATTTCCAACTTATTTTTCTCTTCGACAAGTTCATTTTTTGCGTTTTCAGAAAAATATAGTAGTAATGTGTTGAAATATAGAATACTATTCAACTTCTACAAATTTTTCTTTAAAAGGTGTTCTTATGGCTTTATTGATAAATAAAAAATGCAAGCTTAAACTCAACGGATATATTTCACGTCGGAAGTAGCAACAGATACAGCGTTAATGGTTTTGTTCATGGGCCTTCTAGAATTATATTTGTTTTGAAAAATTAAATATTTTCTTAACTTACTGAAACGATGAAACGAATCTTGCCTACTAACTTTTCTTACAGTATAGAACTAGAGCTTTTCTTTGTGAACCAAATGATACAAAATATCATCTGGAGCTGAAGTTTTCCAACACATAAACGATTTGGTAATGCTGTGCACACTTGGAATAAAATCGAACTTAAACCAATTAAGTTTATTAAATAGCAGGTATCAAAACATAACTGAATAGTAAAGATCAATTGGCTTGTTTAAGTTGACGTTCAGACCATCTCTTATTCCTACATTTCCTTCGATTAGTGCTATGTTATCACGTGACATTGATTCACCAGCTGCCTATGAGAGATTTTCATTCAGCATTTCTGTTGCCACTCAACACCTGAAACGTACCAGTTAAATCAAAGTAATTTTAAATTGCATAAACTAATAGTATTTTCCAATATTATACAATTTAATGAAATTTGAACACTGTGGATTAAATTCAAGATATTATTCAGCAAGAAAATTCAACTATGATTTTGCATTTTTAAAAAATACATTTCTGTAAACATTTCTTGGGAAAAAGCTGTTTTTTTTTGTTTTTGTTTTTGAAGCTGACCACTTAATTTCTTTCGGAATCCTGTTATCATAATCGAAAAATTACTTTTAAGTACTACTTTTTTCATATTTGTATTAAGCTCTCATTTTTTTTGTTTTTCAATGAAAATAAGGATATAAATGTTTCAAAAGTTTTTAAAAGTTGGTATAAAGAATTTCACAACCGTTACTCTCCAAAATTATCCTCCCCTCTATCTTTTTTTTTTCAATATACCTATTACACAACTCAACTAATTTGAAGAATTTATTTTACATTTGTAGTCACAAATTAAGGTATATCCTCTTATTCAAGAGGATATACCTTCAAGGTCTTATTTTATTTTTTTAAAAAAATTAAGGAAGGATATGGATTTAACACACATTTACAACTAAAGTACAGAGAAAATATAAGAAATTCTAGTACACAAACATATTTTTGTAATTTTTGAGCAGTTTTTTTATAAATTTGGACCAAAAATACCACTGTTCAAAATTTCATTTCATAAAAAGTACTTAAAACTTTCAACTTTCCTTAACTTGATACAGTGCTAACCCTATTTAACCCATGTGAACTAAAATCTAATTAATACCTTAAAAAGAGAAGAAAATATAGATACTACAAAGACTGTTCTTAGAAATTTCGTAAAAATAGCATATTAATGAAATTGCTATATATGAATATGAATGCTATAGGACAACTATATGAATAACTGACTATTATAAAGGGAATACTTGGATCCTAGTTTGCAAGAAGTTAAGCAGTTCTATAAATATACTGCCAAAAGGTGGAGCTATCTGTTAACTTTTTACAAAACACGTTTAAAAAATATTAGGAAAAATTAAAAACTTTCAAAAATCGCCTTTTAAAATAAAGATTTAAGTTTTTCCCCCCAACCAAGAAATATCGTGTTTCATATACATATACCATCAGTATAAATGTTCTAATTTAGCGAAGTGATCTTATTAAAAAAATTTGGAGAAATGGAGATGGAAATGGATTGGAAAAATGGAGATAACGAGGTAATAAAAAATAAGGTTACACGCATGTTAAACATTTATTTTACGGCTAGTCAATGTTTAAAATTATATACTAAAGTACCTCTAATTTTTGTCTTTATAGAGTAATGCGTGCATTTTAAACTCCTTGTTTTGTGTTAAACATTTTGCCTTTACCATATCAAATAAAAGGGTAACTTATAAAGAGGCATGGACAAAACCCCTTTGCTTCATAAAGTGTTATAAAATGTCAAAACGTCTTTGCTACTAAAGGACAATCATAATGTCATTAATATAAGTGTTAGGAGATATTCATGCTTAATTGGCACCTTTTGTAATGACCCAATATGAAAAGTCAGAGGGCTGAATTAAGAAATAATTTTACAATTAGTCACTTTAGTTTTAAATTAATGTTTATGTATGGTCTCCGAAATTTATATGTAAGATGTTAATAAAAAGATGGATTTAAAATTTTTGACGTTGATTTAGATTTTATCCATATAATTTGAACTATTGAGATCTACAGGAGAACAAAATTTAAGTTGGCATGTTTCACGTCGTGAGGGGCAACAGTTGCAGAGGGAATTGTTGTCATTCATGGTATTTCTGGAATTACATTTACTTTGAACAATACATATATTTTATTACCTACAAAATGTCATCTCAACCAAAGTTTTTCAACAACATTAGGCGGTTTGGAAAAGCTTTGCATATAGTACTTGAAATTTAATCGAATAAAGACCGATAAAGCAAGCAATTTCGTCGTAAAGAACATTAACTGGAACACGACAGGCGGAAGAAACGCTCATTGTGAGTGAAATTGCAGGGAAAGCAAAAATGAAAACAGGAAAGTTACATCATTTGAAATATCCTATTACAGAATATACATTTGGTTTAAAGCGTTTCTGACTATCTAGTATTTCTAGTCAAGCTTTAGCTCATTCCAACACACCTCGTTATTCTGAACAGTGGTCAACTGACGACGAGGTAGGCATTTGAGCCGGCACCCAATTGAAAGAAAATGCATAAACTTTACTCTAACTAGAATGAAAACCTTTACGTAATGGTGTAAAGAATTCCGAACTTTCAAAGAATTCTTTATTAATTTTGAGAAGCATTGAAAATCGCAAAATTTTGTCGAATACACTCTTTTTTTTACCATCGTATAGTCCTATCAATGGCTTCAATAAATGTTTTACTAATATACGATATTTTTTTTAAAAAATTGTATCGTACTTATTAAAAGTCCCCCCCCCCCCTTTCCGTCAATTACGTCCGATTGATTTCCACAGATTTAAAAGAATGTACCATAATTTTAAATTCAGTTACAATTGAAAGTACATACACTCTTAAAAGAGTGAAATCCACTCCAGTTGGAGAAGTGCATTTTCGACACCGTAAAGGCATGCATATTTACTCAGACTGAGTTAAAATCACTCGTTTGGAGTGATCCTGTCGGAGGTTTAACACACAAAGGATCCACTCCAAAAGGAGAAGTGCATTTTCCAGTCTGGAGGAGTGAAATCCACTCAGACTGAGTTAAATTAGGAGTGTTTGTTTTAAGAGTGTAGAAAAATTTAAGAAAGGCAACTCCGTTTATGAGTTGGAATTGTTCAAAACTTTTGTTTAACGTTCTGAAATCATCGTGGATCTAAGATTCAAGGAAAAATCCAAGGATACCACTATAGTTTAAAAATTCAACCAATTTTAATTAATCACTCTTTTTGTCCTAAAGTATTATCAAACTGTATATTTTCTCCTGGTTAAAACCTATTTCAATGTTATAGCTTTTTGCAGTTGCCAGCTATTTGTTAAGACTATAGTTAAATGTAGCAAATATAGAAACTGTCAAAATAAGTGATTAGATACATTATAGCTTTTCATTCAAATATTAAATGGATTATTTGAAAGTTAATTTTTTTTAGTTTTGATGTATGCAATTAAACAAAGTTCAGGAATTTAATATTCTTATTGAAGGTTAAAAGAAATAGTATTTTGATTTTGATGGTTAACTGGAACACGATAATAATTATTTTTAGTAAATTAAAATTTTCGAAAATATTTAATAGCGGTTTTATGAATAAATTTACAAAATTTGGCCTTTTTTGATTTTTGAACAAGTATAGTGATTTCAAATCACGGGAAAAAAACTTAAAGACTCTTTGATTTTTGTGATTGTGTTTCAATAAAGTAATTTTAAAAAAAAGTATTCTTTTTAAATTTCAAAGCTATATTATAGAAATATGCAAAAAAAAAACCTTTATATTTGTAAATAAAACTTATAAAAGGTCTTTTAAAGCTAATAAAAGGTCTTATTTTATTAAATACTCAAACTAATTTATTGCTTATGATCGTATTTCATGCCACAGGGCCATTATTATGTGAACCTAAATCTATTAGTCTATTATATCTAACTATAGGCAACCCCAAAGCTGGTAAAGGCGTTTTACGTCGTGGATGACAACAGCTCCAACGGTTTGTTTTCATTTGTTGTCTGGAATTACTTCTGTTTTGTTATTTGAAAAGGAGTTTTCTAAGAATATTTAGATTATTAAATTTTTTAACTGCCAACTTATTGCTATGTTGTTGGTTGTTTCAAACATTGCTTAAAAGAAAGATTTCATGGAAAGAAAAGTTTCTTTCATTTTACTTTCTTCACATTTTAAAATTTGATGCTTAAGATTCCATTCAGAATTACTTTTACTTAAAATTAAACAACAATTTTTAATACCCAAAATAAAACTAGAGTTTTGAAATTTTTAGATGCGTCATAAATTTTGAGAATTGATTAACCAAAATTTAAATTTTTGTTTTTATCGAGCATAATGCAGCTAAATTATACGATCTAATAAACTTGATAAAAATTCTAAATGAAAAAAAAAATGTATTGGTTAAACATTTTCGTCTTTAAAACAAAATAATTTAATTAAAAAAATTATACTCTACTCCCACTAACGCAAAAATAAAATAAAGAAACCTCTCTAATTTGTTCCACAACATCTAATTAATGAATCCACAATTAATTAACGGGCGAAACCGCAAGTGAAAAAACTCGCAAATCGAAGGGATTATTGAATCAAACTGCATAATGAAGTGTGGGGGGTGGGCGTCAGAGGACCCTCATTGGTGATCTGCGGTGCGTATCGCCTGTGCATGATCATTGGCTCATGTGTTGCCATGGCGACACGCTACGCGCGAGAAACCATTCCACACAGCTTGGAAGAAGTGGTCATTAGAAATGGTGGGTGTTTATCCGAAAAGAATCAAACGACGAAATGGTTTGGTTTAGTTGAGTAAGCGTCATAGTAGAGAAACAATAGAGTTATTGGACAATGATTATAATTAATAAGAAAGTATAACAAATAAGCGATTCAAGACAAACTTTTCAGTCCCTTTTTAGAGATACTGTGGTTTATATAAAAAAAGCAGTATTGTAAATTGTTCTACATTTATTCTTACTTTGTTGGCTTTTTCAATAGGCATGTTTCAGGTATGGAATAGCAACAAAATGTTAAATGAAATAAATTATTTCCCAAGCCTTTGTAAAACAGTGTTGCATAAGAGCAGAACACCGATCAATGGAAGAAAGGAAAACTTGAAGAACTACGTCACCTCAAACAAGCCAATTGTAGTAATATTATAATTATTGGAAAATCGATTGAATTTGTGGTTCCAAAACGTTATTTTATTCTATGTTCAACTTCGGGCCAACGATTACTCTAAATAATGTTTCGGCGTTTGGTTCTTTCACGACAAACGAGATTCTAATGACCGGACAAGCAACATTGGACTAGCGTGACGGACCGTCGAATGAGATGTAATTAATCAATTAAATCTTGTAGAACGAAAGGCCATAATACAGACATGGTTAGGGCTTTTTATATATATGACAGGGCACTAAATGATTCGTCTTCACAATGGCGTAGCTAAGCGGAGGAACAGATAAAAAATGTCGAATGGTTCGATGTCTTCTTTCCGATATGATTTGTCATTCTATTGATGGAGAGGGAGGTTTTGTTTAATATCTAGGAGCACGGGAGGCATGTCTGGAGTCACGAATGAGATTTGGAATTTTACTAATGGGGTAGTTAAACTGACAGTTACGAGGGACTCAATGTTTTAATTACTTGATTTGAAGATTGATTGTTCTGTATTTTTTTCTTTTTAAAACTTACTATGTTAATTATTTTGCTGGTTGAATGAAGAAAAAACTAAACCATCAAGCTATATAATATGTAAGGGTTTAAAAAATATGTTTAAAAAACATTTTTAAACGAGGTTCCGTTATTAAGAACTGTAATTATAATCAATCATTATTATCATATTATTAAAAATATTAATAACATAATCAACAAATCTTTAAAAATATTAATCATCAAAGTGCGGTATTTATTTAAACATATCTAACTTTTCTTATACGTGTTGGCGGCGATACAGTTTGAGGCGTTTTGGACTGGGTTCGGACATTTTACCCCTGGAAGTTTGTTTCTTTCTGGAAGTGACATATAAAGGTGAAACAGCATTTACAGAACGAAAGTAAAATAGTAATGGTTGCTAAATTAATGATGAAATTTTGTTTATGAACACGAGTGGAACGTTCAATTCCTTTCACTTGATTTGAATGTTAGTTATGGGTAAAAAAAATGAAGGGGGACAGCTGAACAAAAGATGATAATGTCATATATTTTAAAATAAAAAAAGATTTGTCATAATCGTATGGTAACAGCGGTTGTGAAAAGGGTATAAGACATATGAATGAATGGACATCTCCACGATGTCAATACCCTACTTTCCATTATTTAATTCTTTCGAATTAAATTACATGAAAGTAGTTAAAAGTGCTACACAGACACATATAATGTAACGAGATTTGGCATCAATTTTGGCAAACATTTGCAGTTTTTATAATATGCTTTTTAAACGACAGTTAACTATTAATATCAATTATTCAGAGAATATCCCCAACTATGTAAATGATACATGAAGAAAATAATGATGCTTGGTGCAAAGAGATTTATTTTGTTAAAATTGAGTCCATAAAGGAACTGAGGTTTTTCATACATCATACCTTTAGTTTTATTCCTCAACTCATGGCATGGGCGCATTCAATAATATTAAAAAAAAACCCTATTTATAATGTTAAAATAACAGGGCTTATTTGGTATTAAGCAATGCTGATTAAATTTTTGTGGGGAAAAAACTAGTAACAATGACCTAACCTCTGACTAAAAGCTATCAACAAACCAAGAACAAAAGAGTACTCGACTTTTTTTCTTTGAAATGTAATTAATTGAAATAAAAGTAATTAAACGAAATGAAACTAATTGAAAGAAAAAGTAATTAATAGAAATAAGTATAATTAAAATAGAAACGGATCTGATCAGTACGTAACTAAATTCCCTATCAAATACATCATGATACATAAGAATTTCCACTTAAGAGCAAAAGCAATCAGTTTTCATTTTCCTTCTCATGGCATCGATTGAATAATATTGATTGTGCTGGAGCTAAACAGCTTAACTGATATCCCCCTGGCGTCTGCCACTAAATTCTCATCTTTCGCCAGGGGCACAAAAATAATTAATTAACGATTCTCCATAAACAGCGAACCATCAAGACTTTCACGGCCATCCATTAAAGAATAAAGAACGTTCCAAACGGCATTCTTAATAGAAATTCACGACTCGTCTTAAGCCCTAAAATTTTCATCGCTATCGCAAATAATTAATCGAGTAGGTTTCTCCTCTCCGTGCTAAAAAAAATGGCGTATAATTAAAAAAAAGGAAAGGAAATTTCCGAAACAATTTGCAGGCAGGGAATCGTCGATCAAAGTTTACTCCAGTTAATGACTTAATTACAGTACTCGGAGTGGCAGTAATTTTATTTATCGCCCAACTAACGCCATCTGCCGAGTTTCTCTGGCAACCCCGCGGGGAAGAAGTTGTAGTGCTTTTTTTTATTTGTTTTATTTGCGAGCGAAGAATATCTCCATTTAAGTGAGGTCTTTATCGATAAACGATCAGCATAAACTTTAGTGGGCGTTTGTCGGATCGTTAAATAAATGGAAAGGGTATAGCTCCGGCTGTTTGTGTCGTTAATTGAAACAATCTGATGAATAGTTTCTGTGCGATGCGATCGTTAGGGTGTATACCGTGGGAAGTGGCTCACGGGACATTCAATTATGATAATTCACTGTCGTGGGACTTACTAACGAGCCGAATGCTAATGAAGTTTGGAGTGAAATTGAAAGCGACACGAACTGTCTTTGGCTGGCATTGTTGGCCGGATTTGTTTTTTTCACTTCAAAAGTCGAAACAGATTTAGTGATAGTAATAGTAAATGTGAATAACAAATTAATTGCAAGAATACATTTTAAATAGAAGTAACTTGGAACTTATTGATTATTGATATTTTTCCAAAAAATGTTGAGAGCATTTAAATTTTACAAAAGCATTCATCGATGAGAAAGTCAATGATTTCTTGTGTATTTAACGATTTGAAAAATTTTAATTACATCACTTAATTATCAATTATGTCAGTAATGAATAAAGTCTTTTGATGACAAAAATACTGATCTCAACAAGTAAGAACTTTCCCCGGCATAGAGAATTTAGAAACTTATAATCACTGCTAATTTTTAAAAAAAGTCCTTAACACATTATATCAACGACCATTCATTTTACTTTGGAAGTACGGAGTTTGACTACTTGGAAACATCTAATGTAGTTCAGACCATTAAAAGTTATAAAGTAAATAGTAAAACAGATACAGTTTTTCCTAGTAAAACGGCTTAAATACACCACAGCGACGTTTTTTTAGCAGCAAACTGCTCGAATTCATCACAGTGTAAATACATATTTAATAGCACACTGTGACGTAATTTTACCGAGAAAATTGCTACATTGTCCTTTGTTGTTCAATGAGGTAGTTTCAGATAATGTAACTATTGTTTCAATTTTTGCATTTTTCTACGATTTCATTGACTGTTTAGATTTCACTCTTAAAATGAATGTTTTTTTCTTCTGTTATTTTCCTATTTAGAATTCTTTATGTGGAACTTGTCTTTATTCATGATATCAATTCAGCTTCATTAGTTTTAATTCGATTAAATTTCAAGTATGCAAAGCATTAATAAAATGTCCATGTGTTTAAAAAATCGGTTTCGATGTTATTTTGTCTTATGCGTAAAAATTAAACACAATTGTGGAACAGCCATTTAACGTGATTCACGAACAGGAGAAGCTTTACCTCTACCAAAAAAAACTAAATACAAACATTCGTTTTAGTAAGGTAAGAAAATATTGTATTATTCGAAACAAATGGTAATTCCAAAAGGACTGAAAATGAAAATAATACAGATGGAACTGTTGCCACTCACGATGTGAAACATGCATATTTCAAAATTCGTCACCTATACTTTTTGGGACATTTGAAACTACACTGTTAAAAAGTTTGGCTCAGGGGGGCACCGGAATCCAAGAACTTTCTAGCTGCTATCACTACTTGGAGAGCTGATTCACCACTCTAGCGGTGCATAGTGATGAATCAAAGTTATGCTTTTACCACAAAATTGGCAAATTCATGCTCCAAATAGTGGTGGCATCTAGAAGGTTCCAGAATTCCGGTGCAATCTCGCGCTGAAACTTTTAGCAGTGTAAAGAAAAAAATCAGCTGATTCTAACTCAACCAACTCTTATTCTTCCTTAGCCTCCCCCGATTCCAAAGACGACGACGAAGAAAGACGTAAGAGAGAGGAAGATGAAGACGAGGAAGAAAAGCGACGCCGGACGAGAACCAACTTCAATGGCTGGCAGCTGGAGGAGCTGGAGAAGGCCTTCGAGGCGTCGCACTATCCAGACGTCTTTATGAGAGAGACGCTGGCTTCCAGGCTGGATCTGGTGGAGTCTAGGGTACAGGTAAAGAAATATTTTTTTAGTAGGGTTAGTTTGATTTATCGACACACTAGAACTACGCGAGGGTTATTTTTCTTTAGTAGGATGACGATCGTTTGCAACAGTGACGATCTATGTAATAATCTGAAGTAAAAAATATAGCAAAAGACGCGTTTAAGGTTTAAATGTTGTAGTAATTTGTAAAGACATATCTCGAAAATTCTTTGTCGCAATAAATTTTGAGAGCTCATAAATGATATTGTGAATCCTTAATGGTAATTTGAACATAATTTAGTTCAGTTTTAATTAATTCTCAGAACAGATACATTAGATAAATATTTACTATGAACTTCACTATTAAAAATTTGAATTACTGTTAATCTATATACATAAAAGGCGACTTCTGTTTGTTTGTCTGTTTGTATAGGACGCAAAAACTTAAGAACCACACAACAGATTGTCTCGAAATTTGGCACAAAAATTCATCTCATCTCCAGAACAAACATAGGCTAAGAATTTTTCGAATCGGACCATTCCTTCTATCGTTTTCGAACGTTTTAAGGGAAAAAATACACCACTTTCGCTCAAATCCGATCATTTTTTTCTCTTTCGTGATGCCATCAGGCAGAAAAATTTAAATAAAACTTTTTAGAAAACAATTGAAATTGAAAATGTTTAATTTATTTAATATTTGCTCATTGCCTTCAGAAACAAAATTAATAATTTGAAAAAATAGTTGGATATGTTTCAAGTTACGTAATCCTACCAGTCTCCATTCTATTATTTTATTGTGTACATATGATTTTAATTATGAATTTTTTAAAAGCATAGTTAAGCTTTTACTGAACTATGTTGTTTTTTGAAGACCGTTGCACTACAGATGCATATTAGGGTTTCATGTCTTCCTTCTTTCGCCAATTACTTTGCCAAACTCGCCAAATTATTACAAAGAACGTGCAAAATGATAACCCCGAAGGGTATCGACGCAGAGTGGGCAGTGGTCAAAGGTACACAGGACACAAGATTGCCAAATAAAGTTTATTCAATCATTTATAGAACAATTCCAGAAAAGTAAACAAATAAAGTAAACTAAGCAAATAAGAAAATATCACATAATACTGTATTGCGATTATACTGACTAGCCAATAATTAATTCATTCATTATGAAAACATTTCTAATACAATAAAAATAATACTTAACTTAACATTCTTTTAAAAGTGATTGCTCGCCCAGCGAGCGCTACTAAGAAATATTCACATCTGGGCGAGAACTACACAGATTCTAGAAACACAACACTATTCTGAAGTGGAGAGAGAGCTAACGTGGAAGGAAAAATAAAACGGTTTAAATAACCCGCCTCCTTCCGCTAGAACTTTCCAAACTCCTCTTCACTTCAGTTAAATTAAACCTTAAATGTGAAAACTATTTTATGAGAAATTGATTGTAAACGTAAACAAACATCCACTTCACGAGTGCGTTGATCCGAGTAACACAAAAGAGCATTTTTTTAAAAAAAATATCTGGTTGGTTGAGCGATGGTCTTTGCGCTAGAGCTGAATGGGTGTAATGGTAGCCCTCGCCAAATTTTTCAAACACGCCAAATGAGCTAAAATGTTTTTATTCCTAAAATTACTACGACATTATCTGTTAATTTTATATCATTTTTTAAATTTTGAATTTTTTAATGTAATATAAGTAGCGGGATTTTGTACTTTAATAACGAACGGTATCAGCAACATAAGCTTATTAAAAAGCAAATAAACTTATAAAAAAATGCAAATCGTTTGCTGTTTGCTGGAGTAGCTTATTTTTAATTCTTACTGATTTTTTTTTTACTTAAATATGTATTCTCTTTAATTTGAGCTTCTTATCAAAGGTATTTTTGAAATTAATATTAATTATTACTATATCCAGGATGAGTAATTAAATGGAAAAAATTACTGGGTAATCTTCATATCTTATGTTACTCAAATGAAAGAAAAAATAGTAAAATTGACTATAAAATTACTTTTTCACCTTTACCCGTGCAACGTCGGGTATAACAGCTAGTTATTTTAATAAAAAAATACAAAAGACTTATACAAACAAATAGACAGACATATACGACGTACAAAATTTTGTATGCATAAATTACACATCCAACAAACTGTTATTAACATCATTTTTTAAAATTCCTTATTTTATATTCCAAAAAAAAGGGACACAAACACAATATGCTTGCAACAATACTTTATTTAGTGCTACAGCTCTATTCAAATTTTTTAATTTTTTGTTTTAACTCTATTAAAAATTATCTAACACTGTTTTCAACACATACATTTCTATATTTTGTTTGTCGAAGAAAATCATCAAATCCTTCGCGACTTCATTATGAATGAACTTACAATCAACCCATCAACCAACCGGTTATTTTTAAAAATCTTTACTAGAAATAAGTTTAAAATCAAAGAACACCCTTCACCGTATACCAGCTAAATAAAACCTTCAATTTAACTGCATTTCTCCTCCTGATCTTTGGACAATCTAAGACCCTCACTTCCTTTTAACGCCAAAACCTTCTACTCCCATGTGAGCCATTCCATTGTCTTCTACAAGTCGAGAGCCCGAATAACGTCTGATTAAACGCCGCCCCTGCTTCGGCTGATTAAACGGCAGGGGCTCTCAGGGCGGCCCTTTCAGCAGATCGGCCACTTAGAAGGCCATTAAGGGCGGCATTAAAAGCCCCGGTGTTTGCCCCAGTTTTTTTCTTGACCACTGTCCGAGTTGTTTGTGCTGTAGATAATGTTTTAGAAAGGGGGATTGAACCTCGCAGAAGAATTAGATAATGGATTTTTCCAGTTCGTAGAGGATTTATTAATATAATGGGGATGGGGTTCTTCTAGAGGTGGGATATAGGTTTAACGAGCCGGGGAGGAGCGATAATTTTATTTGCCTCTGGACATATTTGGAAAGGGCAGCAAGATCTTAAGTGGTTGAATCGAAAGAGATTATTAAATTTGTGATAAGAAAGATCCTTACGGTGTTTTCACGAATCAGTACTATAATTCGAAGTGTAGAGATTTAAAAAGGCCTGAGTGCTTAAAGCTTACCGATTTAGACTACGTGTTTCAAAATGGTATAGTTATATTGTGATAAAGTAGTGTGCGTTAATCTACGTGATGCATGAATCTTTATAAAAAAGGAGTATTTAGCAAGAAAAAGTTTGCTTCTAAATCCAAATTAATCTAATTATTTTAATTTTCGTTATTGTTTAAGGTATATTTGACTTCCTTTGAATATTTTGAAGTAATAAGACTTAGTATTATCCAGTATTGTTAATATCAGTTCTGGAGATATGGGCCGCTATTGAAAATAAAAGCTAACATATTTTTTTTATGAATAAATGTATGGACACATGACTACTTTTACCAATCACAGTGTATATTCAGTTTGCCCAATTACTTGATTTCCTTGCTTTTAGAGCAATATTCAGTATCCTAATATTATTTAAAATTACTTGTTTTCTACGCACCAACTCCAAAGCAAAAACAAAACTTTTCGCTCTTAAACTACCACACCATAACAAAAAACATTTTCCCACAAAGCAAGTTAACGATCTAAAACCAACCCATCAAGGCAAACACCTGAAAGGCACCGCAGTGCAAACATCGCCCCATCCCATGCCTATATTTTACTGGTAATCGAACTTCCACGGGCCAGCCCACCTCTCAAAGACAAAAGATTTTCGCGAGATAGGAAGCAGAACAAGCGTGTTGTGTCACCTGCTGAGGTTGTCATTCGAATGCAGTTAGAATTCACACAGGAAACGTCTGCTATTAGAACTTTAGAACAGCCACAAATCGCACCCCTGCAGAAGACTCCATGTGCCAATTATCGTCAGCAGTCGCTTTTCATCGACGATTACGATTACTGTCATTATAATCAGATAAGGCCTGAGACAACAGCCAGCAATTTGAGTAAGTACACAGCACGTCTGGAAGCGATCGTCTCGTATTTTCTTTCTTAAAAGGTTTCATTCACCTCCCCTTGTTCGTATTCTAAACGCATTTGTTGTGAATTTTCGGTGAATGAGGTTCTTTTGTTTTTCGATTTACAAAGATTTTGTTATACGTAGCAGTTTAGAGTAGAAAACATGAAACATCTGACGAGCCATAAGGTTTTAAAGATGTGGGGGGTGGTAATTCAGTATACATTTTGAATTAACAGAGAAAATTTCAGATTAAAATTATATGAAAAAAAACCTATAAATTTTTTATTGTGATTGAAATAGACATTATGGATTAAATCATTGCTATTTTCCCAATAACATTCTGCACTTTTTTATGACTCTATTCATATTCAGTTATTTCTATAAACACTTTGACTCATAAATGATTTAATTATACTTGAGAAATATATTGATTAGTGATTTTAACAACGTAGTTTCAGGTTTTCAAAATTTAATTTTTGTAAAATTAAAAAATACAAAATTACTTTTAATTTAACTAAGTTTTATACCGCATGTAACAAAGCAAAGAACCTGGTGAAACAGTGGAAAAAACAGTTAAAAAGCAAGCAAAACACATTAAAATTAACTAGTTTTCCATTATTTAATAGCATAATTTTCAATTTTCATATTTAATAAAAGAAAGGTTAATGTGTCGATTTAAAATATTAACCTGGAATTAAATAATTCCAACTATATTTAATTAAAAGAAATCGCATGCTACAAAAGTAGGTCCTTTTTCGGTTAATACATAATTCAAAACCAGATATGTTTAATGTCTATTTCCGTTCCCGTATACACTTGGATATAACATAATTACTAGAGTTGACATGAAATAGTAATAAATCATAAACGTATACCAATTTATGCATCAATGGGAAAATTAGGTAGCTCCTAGGAGCACACGTTTTTATACATCGTATAAATTATGCCATTTAGTAAACCAAAATTAATCTTTTGTAATAGTCATTTAGGATAGATAATGGCGTAATACAAGGGGTAAACAAGAAATGCAAATGTAATTCCGTGACAAATTTAGCAGCTGTTGCAATAAATAAGTCTTACTTTGTATGGGTATAAAGATACAATTGTGCATTAAAGAGTTATTCATGATATAAAATTACGACCATTATAACTATAATATACATAATTTTCTAAATCCAATTAAAATTTTAACAACGTTAAAAAAATATCGCTGTGTGCGCAGAAAGGTAACAATTCGACAAAAAGCTAATTAAAAAAATAATTAAAAGAAATATTCATCAGTTAATTTTTTCCATTGACTTATGACTTATGACTTTCTTGGTGGGGGGCAAGATCGCCAAGCACTGCGACTATAAGTCTATTGTACTAAGCCCCAGAAATGACACAAGCACAAGAGACACACAAAGAAAGAGACGACACGAACACATAGACAAATAACAACATTTATTGACAGTCACAAATATCCATGCCTGACCGGGATTCGAACCCGACCTCAGCAGCTCCAAAGGCTAGAATCCTAACGAGTGTGCCACCGAGGCGGCTAATTTTTTCCATTGCATTTTATTATAGAAAATAAATTCGTAAATTTTTTAAACAGGTTTTTTCTTTTCAAAGCTGAAAAAACAAGGAACCATTAAAATAATTAAATATATTATCTGATGTTATTAGTTCAATACTTACATTGTTTACATATACAAAATTGTACTTTTCATATAGCAGTTAATAATGGTGGTAGTTTACAAGCGAAGTAAAATTTTGAACCGTGGGGTGGCCAGACTAACACCCGACCTTTCACCAAACGCATGGCGCGATCAGTTTTAGAGAGCTGTATGAGCAATGGAATAGCAATGTAAAAATGTAAAGTAAAAATTAATAAGTATACCCGGTTTACATTTCTATCTTTCCAAAACTTTGATAGCCGCCGTATCAGAATTTAACCTGAGCGTTACAACGCTACTTACAGATGAGATTTTCCTTTTCTCCATTAATCCATCTCTGCATTATACCATTGACCTTTGTCAACGAAACTCCATTCATCCACGAGTGCTGCTCTCGCGCATTTAACATCATGTACAGCAGTGGACAAAATTGTGGACATTTTTTTAAAGTTTCATATTTTTCAACTTTGTGTGATTACAGAATAATTATATTAATTGTATATCAAATTAAAAGTAATTTAATCTTTATGAGGACCACTGTCTACCGATCGCTGAAGCAGTCTATGTCCTTTGGTTCTATATAATCTATATCCATATACACAACATTATCATCAGAGAAATTTAATGTAGAATTAAAAATACAGTATTACAATATCTGTATTACAATTGTTTTTTAAAATGAAATTCTACATTAAATTACCTTCAACTTAATATTTAAATGTTTGTATTTAAGCGAAATTTAATAGATGCAAGCAAACAGGTAACAGTTGAAACACATGAAACTTTAAAAAAATGTCCACACTTTTGGCAACCACTGTAGTTCCTCTTTGTATCCCAACTTTAAAAACCCACAGATCTACAATCCGCAATATTGAATCGATCCCCTACACCACACTTGACAGCCTGATATTGCACTTGATACTAGGTACACAAAGCCCATTATTGACGAATAGTCACCTCTTCCCTATGTAAAAAAAGTCTCCCCCATCCTATCAACGCAGACAATGGTTATTTGCTCTCTGTGGTTAGGAATCATATACATTGGCCTTTTTTTAATGTTTGGTTTCTGCGTCATTGTCTGTGTGTATTGGTTTGATGATAAAGGTCTCTCTAAAAAGCCATATTGTCGGTTAAAATATAGTGTTTCATGAGCATTAGATTGGGAGTGGGAATTTGCTTGGTGTAATGCTGGTTGGTTTTTTTCTTTAAGTTTTTTTTGTGGTGGATGATAGTCCGTTCGGTGGTTCAGACTTCCTGAGTTTTTTTTAAAGCATTTTCTTTGTTTAGTTCTCGTCTCTCTGAAATTAAGATTTTTGTTTTTTTTTTATATTTTAATAGATGCTTTTAATATACTGGATGTCGATCAGATATTTTTTTTTAATTAAAAGGGTGTAAATTGTTTATTTTTACCATATGAGGTAACAATATTTTGATATAATTTAAAACCAGCAACAGTTAATAATTAGTTCTGGAGCAAAGTTTTAGTAAAAATCAGTTTAATATTGAATTTTTAAAAGAGTGCCTTTTTACTAATTAACTTCACTTATCATGGAATTATTTGAATTTTTTTATGATTAAATAAAATTAGAAAAAAGTAGAAAGATTTACCAAGGATCTGGTACTGTGGTGATAGCATCTTCACATTTTACTGCGTTTCTATGTTAAGTTCAAGGAACAGTAAGCTACAATATTAATAGTTTATCGTATTAAAAAGTGCTTTAAATCTCTTTTTATTTGGAAATGACAAGCATTTTTTACTAAGTCAGAAGTTCTCATAATTCTTTAAGTGTTTATACCGCTTTTAATAATTCATTATAATCTATCCGAATTGTCTAATTTTATTATTATTACACCATTAAATATTATACAAAGTATTAACAGTAAATAAAGGAACTTTTTACCAACGGAACATGTAGCTTTTCCCTACAAAGGTTGGTTAACGTAGGCGAATATCCAAAATTCTAAAATTTTTGCTATTACTTTAATCTTTTCCAAATTTGGCATAGTGATTTCAAATATAATGAGCAATGCTTTTTAGGCATTTTTTTTTATTTAAATATAATTGATTTATTTTAAACGGTGTTTCTCACCTAAAAAATGGGTTTGCGCCAACACTTCTAGTATAAAAAGTTTTACATTAATTTACCTGAAATTTTTTACAGATGCTATTTCAATATATATCTGTGCCATGAACCTCTAACATAAGGTGTAAATATATAAGTTTTTTTTAAAAAAAATGCCCAAGTGTAAGTTAATCGAAAAAATCCTTTTTTTGTGGTTAATTTACAAAATTTTTCTTAATAACTTCTTTTCTTGTAATTTGTATGCAACTCTAGAGGGTCATTGCATACATCAGTTTAAAACGAAGAATTTAACACATAATTAATGTTTGTAGGATGAAAATTCAATGTGGTATACTTGTTAGCGTAAACCTCCTCTTTTAGTAGAAAAACACCGTTTAAAATAAATAAATTATATTTAAATTTTAAAAAATGCCCTAATAGTATTATTCATTATATTTGAAATCAGTATGCCAAATTCGGAAAAGATTAAAGCAATAGTAAAAATTTTAGAATTTTGGGGAATTTTGAGTATTCGCCTACCTTAAGGTATTAAAGATTTTCTCCAATTCAAAACTTTATAATAGTTTGAGAGAAAACGTCCAATCAGTCGAGAAAAAAGTATTTGAAACAATTTTAAATATAACTGATTGGAACCCAAGGAAAATACAAATTTATCTGTCCAATTTTTTTTTCTCGGGTTAAAGAAACGTAAGCAAACAAAAAAAGTATTACGATAGTTACTTTAATTACAATTCTTTTCACTAAAAGCAATGGTATTTTATGAGCAACATAGCGCTAGATTTTTTGCAGAAACATTTTGAAGAACCGTCACAAAATTCACTTAAATATCCCATGTCAGAAGACCCAAGCATCCATGTTTAATGTGACTTGACTGTATACATAGAATTATTTTTTACGAAAGGAACTAAGAGCTAAAGCTTTATCCTGAAAAAAAAAGTGCTGAAATTAGTCCCGTACAGTAAAAAACTGCCATATTTTTAGGTAAACTTTCTGTTTTTAAGGGGACACGGTACCACTTTTTTACAAAAATCCTTAATTTTGACATTTCTTTCAAAATTGATGTTTTATTAATTCAATCTGTATTTAAAACTATAAAAGTAAAAAAAAAAATAATCTAAGGCCACTTTAAATAGAAATATTTCAACCCAGTATTTTCTCATGTACTTTAAACTGTTTTACATAAGAATTGAAATCCAAATTTGATTTATTTTCAGTAGTTGTTTTATAAAAAATATTTATCGAGAAAATCCCAAATTTTTTTAAAGCATATTTGAAAATTTTCGACTTTAGTATTTCTTATTAAAAAGCATTACCTTTGAAAACAATTTTAATGCCAATTCTTAATGTTAACATATTTGACAGACTGCATACAAAATTCCTTAGACTTTGATAAATAATTAAAAAAGCCTTAGCATTTTGAAAAACTTGTCCTTTAGGACTTAAACTTGTCTTGTAAGGAAAATGAACGCAGAGAAAAACACATTTAAAGTTTTCATTCGTTTGCATTTTTATCCTACATTTCAGCATAAAAAGTGAAATAACTTTTTAAAAATATTGCTACGCTTTTAAAACTTTGTAAACTTATTAGACTCTAAACTTTAATTTTAGCAAATTAAAAAAAAATTGTAATTTGCCATTCTTGAAATACTGTGTCCCCTTACAAGGTTCTTTAATGATAGTTTCACCATCGTGGGTTTTTTGAAAATCCAATTATTATTATTTATCGTTTACTAAATTTATATAGATGTCAAAGAATAAATATGCAATATTCCCCGTTTTTAACTAGAAGCAAAACATTTTGTATCATCATATAAGACATAATATAAGCATTATATATCACTTTCAAAATCTAACCACACCATACGATTTTTAAATACCATTCCAAAAACAACACGAAACAACAACAACAACACCAAATACATCATCAACTTCCCACTATCTTTATACAATGTTTCCGTGTTGATTCGTCTTCTCCTTGAAATTAAATCATAAAAATAGTTTACTTAATTTGAAGTAATGATAATGATACTATCTTTTAGATCCTTTCCGCAAAACATAATATAAATGTCCCATTCAGAATAAAACGACTGCTCTGTCATCATACTTGTAACGCTATACTTCCCCTCCTCACACTCAACTACATAAATATGTTACAAGTCTTGGCGTTACTGATCCCATAAAAAATATAAGAAATAAAGAAAAACAGCCCCAAAATTCACTCTTCGGCTGTCAGACCTCATTATCCATTAAGTGAAACAAGTCCGAAAACGATGGAGACGTGACCTCTTCGAAACAGCCATTTTTTTTTTTGTGGAATGAAAACAAGAAAAAAAAATTGTGGATTTTTGTTTATGTCTATTTTGGGAAAGCATCTAATGGAGTGCTCTGCTTACGGTTAAAGATGGGACACCTGTTTGAAAAGATATTTTTTTCATATGTTGCTCTGGAATTTTGGAAATATGAAAACGAGATTTATATTTTGTTTTCTTAGTTTCAAAACCCACAGGTTTTTGGATATCGTATAATTTTTTTAAATATTTTTTATTTACATATAGGCTATGCAGTTTTTTAAAAGTTCGATTCCAGCCTAACCTAGTTTAAATTTGTCAACGATCAAACCACCTCTTTCTAACGGAAGAGCTCTTTCGAACCAAAGAGTTCTATAGTAGGATAGAGACTGCACCTAACAACAGCACCATTTACCAACACGCAGAAAATATAGGGTGGTATGTGGGCTCGATTACCGAGTGGTTTGGATCGCAGGCCATAACGCTAGTAGTCCGCGCGTTGTAACTGTGCGGGTTCTATTCCCGTCTTTGTCCTGGGTGTACTTCCTTTCTCAGTATCAAAATTTCAAATCAACTTCTTCATTTGGTAAAATTTATAATCCATTTAAAATATAGTCAAAACCCCCCTAAATAGCTTCGATTCCAATTGGCTTCTAAACCGAAACTAGCTCTTTTGCCACTCTATTCCCGCTCCGTAGTGAGCCATGGCTGCCGATGGTAGCTCAGTACGAGTCTTCCTCTACCCTACTATAGATCTCTTTGCTTCTAACTTCATTATGACGCCTTTTACTTTCATATTTTTGAACATGGGAAAACGTGTATAATCGTCTAGTTTCAATGCATTAAGCATAATATAAACATTTTTCTATCACTATTATTGTACATTGTATAGTGTATCTTTTTTAATTAGAATAGAATAAAATAACAATTTTCTTCTATAAAATAAGTTAAGTACTTTAGTAAATGTGTTGTAGAAAGAACTTTTCATTTTGCAGTGGACCTAATAGAAAGAAGACTTAATATTAATTTTTATATTATACTTTTACACTTCAAATAAAAATAGTTTAAAAATTTCTATCCATTACTATTCTACTGTTTGAGAAATCATTGAAAGTGAACCCTAAGTAAAAGTTTTGAATCAAGCCGCTGCATGGAGCAAGATTTAATTAGTAACAAAAACAATGCACTCTAAGAGAACTGCTGAAAAAGATATCCGCCTAAGGATTTCCAAAATAATACATGGGTTATAAGATTTACTTTTAATACCATTTTCTATAAAGGCATAAATTTAATCAAACACTACAAATTAGTTGAAAATATTAATCAAGTTTTAGGTACTGAAAGTTAGTAAACACTTTTGTTCATTTCTTGTTGGTTAAGAGTCCTTTAAAGTAAAAACATTGCAGAATGAATTGATAGTGATTTTATTTAAAGGACCTTTGAATTTTTTTTTGGACATTTCAGTGTGATTTAGTTCTTCGGTGAATCTCGGGCGGCGCAAAGCGAGTTTGCCACTTTGGTCTCCTCAACCATTGATGCCCCAACAGGGACCTTGGACATAAATTCTTATTTACTTTTCCCACTTTTTTAGCAATAAAAAATGTGTGAGGCACATGCTTTATTTTATTTACGCACTTGCAGTGTGGATTTCTTTTCGGTAGCATCAGCCTATGTCTTCATATGGTTTCTTAAATTCTAAATAGTATCTACTATTAAAACACAATACCACACCACAAATAAAATCGTATGGATCACCAAAAACATTACATGCCTTTCAACTTGTGCCAATAGGTTACGTGCAGTATTCTACCGCAATAAAGCGCCCTGTACTCAGGTCCCTATATAAAAACAAGAGCCAAGAGAATTTTTATGATGTTTGCATTAAACACTATCTAAATCATGCAAACTTGTTTGTGAAGGAAAGTGTGCTTATGATGTAAAATTCCTTTCCTTGTAAAAACTATAATTATGATATTCAATAATAAGATACCACACTATGCTTTTCCTAAAACCAGCCAAGATAGAAATGTCTAAGACAAATGCAAATTGTCGACTCGGATTGGAGTCCTTTTCAGGTTAGTATGTTGGGTAAGGTGGGGTAAGTGGGACCACTTTTTTGGCATAATTCGACTTTAGATCATAGCACTGGATGTAATAGGCCTAACAACTTATTTTTTGTGTTCCATTCTCTCGTATGTTATTACTGTCCCCATGACAATCTTAAAACAAATTGGCAAAAAATAAATTTAAAAAATAATTTTTTCTTTTTGGTCGTTGGAGTGGCCCACTTGCCCCGCAAGGTGGGGTGGAGCAAGTGGCCCCCCCCCCCCCACACACACACACAATATATTTTTACACATTACTCGTAGAGAAATTAGAAAAATGGTGAGGCAAGTGGGATAATCTACATGATATTTTGAGTGTTTGAAACAAAAAAAATTAATGATGTATCTTCAATAGTTCCCCCAAAGCAACTTTTTCTAGCATGCAAGCTAACTGAAAGAAAAAATACGTTATTTTTCACCTTTTAATTTTTGCATGTAGTGTAACCTAAATGTTAGAACTACAGATTTTAAACTGGGCCTATGGCAGTGAATATGACTATGAATAGTGAATATGAATAACCCTATGAATCAGTGAATATGACTATTTTTGAGTATATTAAAGAGTTGGGGAAAGTGGACCACCCCTGGCCCTCTTGCCCCACCTTACCCCGCCATTGTGGTGGCTCACTTACCGCAAACGCGGGGCTAGTCCCCCCCCCCCCAATTTTGTTTTAACCTTATAAATATTACAAGTTCATGACACTCAAAAAGATACTTTGTTTAACACACTTTCAAAATATATAACATTTTGTTTTGCATCATGAACCGTTTGGAAGTAAATAAAAAAATAGTATGATGGTGATATTACGATAACATGCAATTTTAAAAATTGTCGCAAAAAAGATTGTACCTTTTTACATACCTAAATGAAAATGATGCCAGAATGTTTCCGGTATATATTGGGTTAAATACGTAGAAATATGGAAGCATATTTTTTTAAAAGTCAATGATTGAGGAAATGCCAGGGGGTGGCCCACTTACCCCAATGGCCCACTTACCCCACCTTACCCAATTCGAAAAACTTTTCTTAAAAATTCAGTGTTTTGAAGTTTTTAAAGTAGTATGATAGTCCATTTATAAAAAATTGTGTATTTTTTGTTAAAAAAATATTTGAAAATTCAGTATGCTGCTAGTTAAATTTAAGAATATTTACAAACATTTATAGAGAAAACAACAAATTCATATTGTTTCTCAAAAACGAAAAAAAAAATCGTGTTTCCCAAATAAACTGATTTACTCAATCCCAGTAAAAATAAACGAAAACACACACTTATCGAATTGTTTACTTTCCAAACCAATGTACTGTTGCCAACTAATAAAATGGAAAATGGTAAAATAATCGAAACATTTTTCGACAACCGTTTTTCTGTTCAGACTGATGAAGAGATTTACAATAAATTGTTCGCCCATCTAGAATTCGGCACACGAAAACGTGTCAAAACATAGCGTGACCATACCGATTTATTTTGTTTTGACTGTATATTTTGCCTAGTTTGTTTGGAAAATTGCATGAAACATAATTCAATAGTAATATTAGGCAAATGCATTTTATTGTTGCACTCGTTGAAGTTTATGTTGTTCAACGAATGATTATGAATGGAACTGTTTTATCAATTTCGACAGTAATGGAAAATGTAGCTGATTTTATGTTTAAATACATTAATATATAATAACAATGTTTACTTAGAAAACGCATAATATGCATACTTGTTTACTGAAATTTCATGATAATTCAATTCGATAATTTATGAGATACGAAACAGAGTGATTAAAATAATAACATTTATATAATGGTTCGAAGTTTCATTTTGTAAAAAATTATTAATTTTTTTTATAAAACGAAAATAAAGCATGGTGTGAGTGACTAATTTAAGAAATTAATTAACTGGTCTTTAACAAAATTATTAATGCTGATTACGTCTCATAATCGATTTCTTTCATTTAAATTGAAGGTAAATTAATTTTCCATCAAATAGCATATTAACAATATATTTTAGAATTAATTATAAGTCACACATAAAACTTTCTACATAATTTTCGAAAATATTATGAAAGAGTCAAGCTATGCATATCGTACAGCTTTAAAGAATGGACATTCTGTCAATAGTTTCAGCTGTAAAATAATGTGGTCTATAAAATAGTTGTTTATAACTAAACTAAAGTCGATGTTATGATAGTTTATTAAAACATTTACTATACACGTGGATACCTTTTTTCAAACACAAGTCGCATCAAGCATTCTTCACGCTACGTATATTTGCAATTGAAATACTTGTGTAAAATCAAGAAGTAATTCCACGTAAAATCGAAAAAGCCAAAACCGTTCAAGTCTGCTTCCTCATCTCAAACTTCGACAAAAACAAAACAAACCACACGTTTCTATAAAAGAACAAACCTTAATTGATACCTCACATGCCCTTACCCGTGCCGGAACTGCAAAACCACTTAAGCCAGAAATTTCGAAAACAAACCTTGCATTTGGTTCTCGATCTCCCTATTCCAATTCGCTGCAATTATTTTCAATTGCAGGGCGCACATTTGTAATCCCGACAACCAGACCACCGAAATAATCACAACCGTAATCGTGAATTCAGGGTAGCAGTATCTCCCTTCCCCGTGCACTAGTGATTTAGACTTTTTAAGACGACTTTATTCTATTACCAAGAATGTTGTAGGGCAGTGTTCTCTGTGGAGGATTTGAAATGAATGCTCTTTTTCAAAACTATTTATTCTTTGTCCAAAAATTTGTTTGGGTCACATTTATTTAATTTTTTATATGAATATTTATTTACAAGCTACACATAAAAAAAAGGCAAAACACACATAGATGGCCATAGCAGAAGATTGATAATACATTAAAAAATTATATATAAATACTTTAGTAAAAAGGAAAAGATAAAAACTAAATACTTCCAGCAAACATAGGCTAAGAGTGTTACTATTGCTTCATAAATAAAATTAAGATAAATTAATTATTGATTAAACATATACAATATTTTTAATGTGTAAAGGTAACCTGTTATAATAATGTGGAATTAGATAAAAAGTGTTTACGAAAAATTCCTTGCTGATATTAGGAATAACATAAATTTCATTAGATCTTCTTTGGTGCTGTTGATATGAGCAAAAGTTCTAAAACTCTTTGCTTTGCGAATAAAATGTACAAATATGTTGATTAATGAAGCAATATCTAGATTCGATGCAACGTTTTCTCAGGATATACGACATATTTTCAAATTTCTTTAAATAAAGAAAAAGAAAAAAGCATACTGAATCGTATAAAAAGAACCAAATCGAATTATAATGAGCGAAACATCAGCAAAAGACTAATGGGAATGTTTCAGATGATGCGAATTCTTGTTTTCATTTTTCTGAGTCTTGCGATTTTATTAGTTTTTTCGGTTTTATTCTCAAAATGATCGTGATAGATGAAAAGAAACTTATCTTTCTGTGCAAGCTTTCTTTAAGAAATGATTTGAACAGCTAACATCACAGCAAGAACTTGACATTTAAAAAATTTTATAAGTAAAATATTCTTAGAAAACTCACTTTTGAATTAAAAAAAAAAAGAAAACAAGACCGCAGGAGCTGTTGCCATTCACGGCGTGAAATCACCCCATTCAAACTTCCACTCTACAAAGTAATTTCTTTTACCGAAAATAACAAGTTGCAAATAAAAGGCCGTTTTGTCTTGAACTTCCTTCCAGCTACTTTTAAATTAAATCGCTGGTAGCCAATTTTAAGTAGCCAAGGCTCCCGTTGTTCACTTCAATTCTTTTTAAGCCCGTGTTATGAACTGCTAATGTGGTCCTTTGTATGCAAATTAATTCAAAGGAAAGGAAGCACTCATTATGCGGCCTTTTGTGTCTCTCGAGAGTGTCGTTAAAGGACATTTAATAAGGCCCATTAAATGTGCGTTGTCGCGTTTTTGCTTTGTTCTCTTGGGTCGACTTGTTACGGTACTGTAATTAACGCGATCGTAAATGTTCGAATCAATTATGGATAATCAATATTGATTAATAGTGACTAGAAAGGAACTAATTGATTGAAGAGAAAAAAATTTAATCTTTTATCTTTGGCGTTATTTTTTAATCTTTGTTTTCTTAGATAAAGATTTGTGTTTCAGAATAAAGATCTATACCAATACTTTTCTCATTATACTCAATTTAATTAATATTAGCATTGGTATAGTTAGAGGTTACTTTGTTAAGTTCCTATGGCGGTTTGAAACGATGTCCATCGACTTTCCAAAGAATAATGTTATATGTCCAGATAAAATATTATAAGCAGAAACTTTTAACCTATGTTTACCCATTAATGGCGATTGGCAAGATAATTCAACATGCGAAAATGAGCTTTGTACTTAAGTTTAAATAAACAAAATATAACATAAAGAAGGATTATGTAGGATGAATTTAGTTACGAAGAAAAAAACTTATTTTTTATATCAAATTAACGTATCTTTTGGAAAATGAAGGCGTTAATGATATTCACAAAGTTGTCGTTAATGGATTAATCGAACGATTGTCACCCAACTGCTGAAATCCCACCAATTTTGAATCAAATATACTTCGTACCTGGCTCAAAATAGAGATGATCATTTATGCAATATTTTTTAAATGTTGCATCAAGAGCAGATAGTTTTCAATAGAATCGAACAGGAGCCTATTCTTAATTGATAAAAAAAAGACAACAACCTTTGCCAAAATTCATTACCCCATCCGGTCTCCGAGGTATGACTAATTTATTCATAATGTTCAAGCTCACTTACCGTGAATGTCAAATAATAATAAAAAAGCCTCAACATAATAACCAACCCCGAGCCAGCCTTTGACTCAATATAATGGGGCGCAAGAAGAAAATGGTAATTTGGTGCAACTAATGGAATCTATCATGCGACAGCAATAGAAAAAAAAGTTATTCAGTATACGTATAACTTAAACTAACCCGTTGTGATTGAGACGTCCAATGCGTGAGCGAATTCTATTTGAAAGGCATTCTTTCGCTTGGACGGTTCGTTGGATGTAAAGATGGCTACTGGATGCAGGCGATAAAAATACAGGGAATATTATTTGAGCAATGGCGTGAGCGGAGTTCGGAATTCTCTTAGGAAACGACAAAAAAGGCGTGCAAGCGTCACTCATATGCATATAATTAAAAAAAAAAGGCTCGTTAACTATTTTCCTCTTTTAGGTTTCAGATGTTTTCAATGGATGTGCAATGGAATAGTAAGTACACGTCAAGTTGGCATGATTTTGGAGATTAAAATTCATTGTCGTGCCTACTGTGCAGCTGATGCAAATTTAGAATGTGGTCTGAGTTTTTTTTCATTTATTGGAATCAACATGCGTGTTTGCCTTGCTGAGTTAATTTCTAGCTATAGCTAAAATGTATCCTTGATAAAGGTTCAAAAACTATTCGACTTCGAAAAGTCCAAAACTCTAACAATGCGTCCTAAAACACATTTTTCTTGGATTTAAACACGTACCAAATCTTATCCTTCTAGAGTTTAAAACTTAAAATGGTCACATGCTTCACATCTCGAGTGGCAACAGTTCCAACGATATTGGTTTTTCTCTTGGGCTTTCTGGAATTTTCTCAGGTTCGAAATCCTGGTTCATGTTTTCGAGTGCTGTGTACAAACTTTTCCTTCAGTAAAACTCCAAAGCTTTTTTTGTTCACGAATCACGTTAAATTACTCTCCACAATTTCACTTATTTTCCCCGTATAAGACAAAATATCATCTCAACCAAGTTTTCAATAACAATAACGTACTAATAATGAAAACGAAATCTTAAAATTTTGGAATCGACACCGATGTAGTATAATAAGTAAAAAGCAGGAATAAAAGCAAGTTACTCGTAAAAAAAACCCCTAAAATAGGCAAAAAGCAGACGAAAAAACCCCGCTCATTTTGAGATTAAAATGGAAACAACAAATAAAATGGCAGAAGTGCAATAATGAAAACTAGAAAGGGTTACGTAATTTGACAACCAATCAACATGCCAATTTAAATCAAAGGTTTAGCTAAATAAAAAATTAACAAATATATAACATTTTGCTAAATCATATATATCATAAGGAAAAAAGTATTGTTCACCGAATGTTAATGCTCTTTGAGTATATTCAATAACTTTTATGGAGGTTTCATGTTCTATTATAATTTCATTTTCTTATCATCGTAATAGTCCCAAACGCGACAAACTGGATCGATTGATCAGGGCTTATAAGCGTAATCGCATTAGGTTGTTGAATGCTAAGTGTGTGGGTCGACACGCCTATTTCGTGTTGTTACAGAGACATAAGCCGACACGAAGGGATGATCATTTAAATTGTTTATAAAAGATTGACAGGTGTTATTTCAACAACTCAAAGTATAAATCCAAAAGATTTTGTTCGAAAAAATATGAAAGAGGCGGTACTGGATAGTGCAAATGTTTGGTTTTCAGAAACTTAATTTAGTTAAAAGGATATATTTTGAACGTGATTTATAAGTAAATTTTCGTGTTATTTGAAAATGATTGATAGCTATTTAAACGTAATTGAAAATCGTGATAAAATAAAAATATTATCAATGAAAATGAAGTAATTTAAACACTTATCTGTGTTTAAAATGCCACCGACTGACATTTAAGAATATATTTTTCAGTCAAATTGTACTGTTCAATTTCCTTATTTTTGTAGAAAAGTTATTTATTTTAACAACGAAAATTAACCTTTTTTCACACGTTATGTGTTTGAAGAAGGGACATAAACCATATTCAGTATAATTCTTTCTGTACATTTGGCCAAATTTGGCAGCAAGGTGTAATTCTATTATCCATTGCCGCAAACAAACATATTCACACTTATCTTCTTTATTATCGTATATAAAATGACTTACTAATAGTGCTTTTAATTTCTACCACAGTAGGCACATTACAACGTGCACCATGTGCAATGAAACTCCGAGCGGCAAAGTTTAAATGTAATTTTTTAAAAGTATTAACTAGTAAAAATAAAGTGGCAAAAATGTTATGAAGCTAAAGATGTTTTCTCTTAAGTGGCATGTGCGTTGTTTACCATAAGTTTTAATGGTTAAATTTGGAGCATCCAAATGCACACTTTCCTACGCTAGTAGTAGTAAAATAGGGGTGCACGCCAGGCTGGCGCGCCTGGCGCAATCCAAACCTGGCGCGCTCCAGATGGAAGGTAGCCACGCCCCCAGATCATGTATGAACACGGTGGTTTTTGGGGGTGACGTCATTGGAGTTGAGTTGTACTTTAGGGAAGTGTGACGTCATGCGTTAAGGATATTTTTCAATTGGGTTTTTTTTTTCGGGTACCAACATCAATGGTTTGAATAACATGTGGCGACATCTAGATTTTTCATAAATAACTATTCTAATTTGTACTAAACTACTAAATTTTAAAAAATAATTAGTGTGTATATTTATTATACATATTAGAGTGTGTGTATGTTTTAAATAACGACAGATTTTTGTAAAAGTAACAATTTATTTATGAAAACAAAAAATTACAGAACATATCATAATTCTTATTTTTTAGGTACATTATTTTCTTATTTTATAATGGCCATATGATAGTGAATGAATACCATTCTTCAACAAATACCTCTTGTCATCAAATGGAGATAATGTAACTTTATTAACCGCTACTGTGTATAGCTGATGGTTTTCACTCTGTATGCTGTATTGTTTCTCTCTCATAGTCGTTTTACTTTTTAGACATTTCTTATAGTGTGCATGCCGAATTTTTTGCTTAATGATATTGCGACTTACACCTTTGGCAGCTTTTTTTTCTTCGGTTTCTGTTAATATGCTATACATTTTTGCTCTTAGCCCTATAAATTCCTTTATAGGTTGTGAGTGCATTTCGTCTTTGAAACAGCCAATCTTCTTCTTGTTTGTTGAATTGTAAGATGCGTGATGGTCTGGGTAATCTGATGTGTCGTACAGTTCAGGGTTTTGCATCATATCTGCATAGATATCTTCTGTGAAAATCTGATACGTTAAAGAATCAGTGTCGGTGAATAGAAGTTTTGCGTTCTCGCCGTATTTCTTCTTAATATGATTGTAATGAAACGAGTACATATGATATTTGCTGAGCTCCAAAATTACGAAACCAACATAAATGGGCCTGTTTAAAGTTACACTGCTTTTAGTTCTGTGAACAGCTACTAAATCATTGTCAAAAACTTTAAAATGGTTGAATGCAGGGGAAGCCACCAACTTTTTACTTCTTTTTTCCGTATTCACTAAATCCACGTCTATGCGTTTTCTCACATTTTCCATGGTTTTGCCATACACACTGTTGTTTAATAATTTAAAGAAATCTTTTTCAAAACATGACGTTGCTTTTTTGCGCTCATTTGTATTGAATTCTATGTATGGTTTTAGCCACGGTTTCTGTTCAAATTTAATAATTTTATGCACTTTTTTAAGTTTCATCCCTAAGGATAAATATAACTGCAGATTTCTATGATAGATTACATAATTATGCTTATCTCTCAAATTTGGGACTAATTTATTAGATGATACAAATTTTCCTCCATCCAATAAATCGACTGCATAGGGTGATAAATCTTCAAGTAAGATTTCAACTTTTTCAGGAGCTAAGGGGTAGTCATTGTGTAGATCATGTAATTCTGTGGGATATAATAAATCAACCTCCAAGATAAAACCCTCCGTACTACCTTCAGGTAATGATAAAATGTACTCGATTAGGCTGTCATTGGGTTCAATCCATTGAAATCCATGTGTGGGGAGTGCTTGAGACATTGCCCAACCATACAAGTTATTCGCATCCAGGTACATTATGTAATTACTTTTTTCTGTAGCATTATAATCTTTAAGATACTTGTTATTAGCAATGGCTTCCCTTTGACTTATCATGGCTACTCCACCTCTTATTCCACGTTCGATGAGCATATGCATGTTTATGTCCGTTAACAATTCTAGTGATTGTCCAGTCATCTTTAGACAAGCTTCCCAAGCTAACCCTGGGGCAGTCATTAAATGTGCACAATCAATGTTATAATGGCTCTTGCACAAATTGCGAAAATTTTGAAAAACATCTGCCAACTGCAACACATCAGTCTTAACATAAAGATTATGATATTCTCCGATGTTTTTAATATCAAAGGTTTGCCATACCTTTTGAGCATATAAATATTCTTCCTCAGTAATACCTTCACCTGTTAAGCTGCTATAAAAATCTGAGCGTTGAGGTAATCTATCTTCTTTAAATTTTTCAAATGATGTAACATATTCATAAGGGTATACGCCCTTTCTTAATAATAATTGCCAATTAGGGTTCAGAATATTTTCTTTCAAATTGTGGAATTTTTCAGGAGGTAAGTTAGCAACAAGTTTTTCTAAAGAAGCATTCATAAACTGTAAGCTGTCGATGAAATTCAAACTTATGGAAATGTTATTATGCTTTTTTGCTATAGAAAATGATATATAATTTTCAATTGTTTGAGCAATTACATGAAATTCTCTGTTTTTAACTTTTCCCAATCCCTGCATAATTATATGAGAATCATATCGTTTGAGATTATGAAAGATAATCGGAATCTTTTTTGACAATCGAAATTTTAAATTGCAAAGATTATGCGCAGCTCCTCTATATTTACCCGTCAAATGATCATGATCCCTTACTCTATCCGATCCAAGTTTCTTTGCACATAAATGGCAATGAAATACATTTCTAAAATGGCATTCATCTTGCGTTGTCATAGACAATGGAACTATAGTAGTTAATTTTTCAACTAATTCTTCTTCTTCAGTTAAAATGTCTTCCAGGAAACGGTCTACTGCATTAACTCCTCTATAAACCACCACAGGTTTTACACTTTTTCAATCGGGTCCTACTATTACGTATGAATATCCACACACCTCATGTTGATTTATTTTTTCTGTTAGCGATGAAGTTGAAGGATTGGTAATGTTTTCATGTCTCAGTATTGTTTCAAAATCTGCAAATATTACAAACGGAATGGATAGTAGATAGTGATAATTTTTGAACTCGAGAATATTATCATTTTCTTTTACCATCTTCAATCGTTGTATAGAATGATCGTTGCAATATGGAGTATGTTCATTTAATAAATCTTCTCTGCAAAATCTATGAAGGCATCGAAGGCAATAGAAAGATTTTCTTTTATGCTTAGTACGATCGGCTAGGAGTGAAGAAATACTTTTGATTAAGCAATAGTGCTGTGTATTCCCATCACTTATTAGAAGAAGATTTACGCAATCTTCATTACGTTGCTGTGAAATATAAATGGGAAATACTTCTTTTTCGTATCCAAAAAGATTAATTCTCAAATTGTTTAAATTTTCAATCTTCTTCATCTTCGATATGGAAACAGGACATTCTACATCTCCTAATATTATTTCATGTTCGAAGGGTTCGTAATGTCTTACATCGCTTGGAATGTTTTCTATTGGAATATTATATTTATGAGCTAATAGACACCATATCAAACATTTGTTATCGTTATTATTGATATTTAACACAGCCTGTTTTTTAGATAACTTATGTGGAAGGGGTATGTAACTACTTGCAGCTAATGGGTGATATTTTGCACTTTTCAATTCCACATGTAAAATTTTATGAAGTACCCAATTTGAACCATTTCGAATAAATTCTTCAAACGACTGCAGAACCTTACCAAAAGCAACTTCTAATTGTGCTTCGAAGTCATCTGTTAGTAGACAAGTTGTGGATTTTGATCTAAAGTATGTTGATATATATTCTGGTTCACCATCTTGTCCGGGTCTAGTTAACGTAGCTTTTAGGACGATATACCACTTTAATGCACCTTTTCCTGAAACTCCTCTTTCAGTTTGAGTATAAGATTAGATCTGTTATGATTTAAGAATAACGAAATATCGTATTGTAAATCATCCTCGGGTCGTATTACAAAATCGGAAAAGGTATTGAATGCTGACGTACTAGGCTTCATTTTCTTGTTAGAATGGGTGGGAGAATTAATTTTTCTTTTTGAACTTTTTGAAACAGTTGGATGAACAAGACGAATATGACTCATAAGGCGCGATTTCAAATCAAAAGACTTCCCACAGTCTTCACAACTAAAAGTAATCAAGTGCATTCTTTTATGATTTCTTAGATTATATTCTCGGCTGAAACTTTTTCTGCAAACGTCACATTCGTATTGAGTGTTAATATGACTCTTCAAATGTCGATTTAAGAGCCATTTACGGCTATAACATTTCTCACAGATATGACAAACCTGTTAAATAAAAAAAATGACTTTACTTATATATTCTAATTAAATTGTTATCAATTATTAATTTTTCACTTTACTAATTCTTTAAGTCTCAATATTTTTCTTTGTTTATTTTTACAAAAGTTATATCCTTCATTAAACGAATAAGAAAATAGCCAAAAACTTAAGCAATTTAAAAGTATTTATAATTATTGAAATAAATTACGAGATAAAAGCATATAAATATTAAAATGAATTATATGTATTTTAGGAGTAGGTTTTCGTTTTCAAGTCATTAAATATAAATCAATTACTCCTGTCAATTATTCTAGTCCCTACTTCCACTAGTTTTATTTATCAAACTTTTCTTCTAAATGGTTTCATATTTAATCTATCGATAATTATTAAAAGAGTCATATACTTTTATTATAGACAAAAAATGTTATTATTAAAGTTGAATGAAGTACATTTTTCTCTTTCAATCTGAATTTATTTAGATAAATGCATATGTGTGTTTTGGTACTAAATTACATTTCATGGATATTTGTTCAAAATTGAAAAGAGTTTAAAAAGTTTTAAAACTAACTAAAATTTTAGATTAAATATGAGAAAAAAGAGTATTAGGTAAAAAAAAAAATGTTAATTTGGTATAACAGTTATATAGCTATTTTAAAATTAATATTCATCACTTGCCATATGAATAAACATCTACTAGCTGCACGATTTTGTAAATATCAACAGTATTTTTATAAATTTATATTAAAACCACAACATTGATTAAAAAAAGGAAATTACTTACATGCTTAGTATTCTTGATATGAGGTTCCACATTTATTGAAGAAGTTGAAGGTTGGACATCCCATACCGGTTGATTTACTGCCCATTCATCAGTTAATTCCGCAGCATTTAATTGTTCCTCTAATTCTTCGTTAGAAATTTCAAATTCAGGAAACTAGAAAAATTAATTGCAACAAAATTTACACATTGAACTTATTTTAAACAATCAAAACTGAATTTTTATTTTATTAAATTATTTTACGTGAGAAACTCAAAGGTTTATGATTTCTTTTACAAATTGAACCAAAGCAAAATTTTACAGAAGAATAATTTTTATATATTTTAAAGATTTTTCTAACTCTTATTTATTCATTTTTCATAGGACTTTATCCCAAAACATATTTCAAAATGGATCATGTTTTTACACTTATATTAAATTTTATAGACGATAGAATTTTATAAATAGCAATATATTGATTTTATAAGTAGAGATAATTTTCAAATTTAATAACAAATATAAATTTGAAATGGTATATCAGTTTCAAAACATATTCACAATCATATTAATTTTATTACTCATGAATAAGTATTGATAGCTTTACCTTTTCACTAACCAACGACAACATAAATTTGAAATATTTCATTTTAGAGAATGTTTTCAATTATATTAAATTTTATGGTCATGAATACTTAAAAAAAGTTTCCATTTTAATAACAAGTATAAATATATTTCATTTTCAAAACAGAGTTAAAATTATATTAAATTTTATCACCAAAAAGAGAATTAAGTATATATAACTTTCCCTTTTCAATAACAATAAAGGTTTTGAATAAAAATTTTTAAAAAATATTTACAATTATATCTAACGAATAATTTTTTTTATATAAATACTTATTATAGTACTTACGGAATCATTTGAAGTAGAGTCTTCCAAATTCTCCATTTCAATGTTTAAATAACGGCTTCTATATATAATTTAATTCATAAACAGGAGAGCTACATATTTTAGCAACCACTTTCATCTATAACAAGATGCACACTAACATTAAAATTTCTAGAGATGCAAGTACCATTCGAATACCTGTTGAAACGCGTATGATACCGTAGGCAATGATGTCACGTAATGACTCACACACTGATGGCTATTACTTGTATCAACGGGTTGAGAATAGTACCCTCATATAGGTTTGACGCAGTATGACGTAACAGTGGCAGACACTCTTATGCTCCAATCATAGGTTATGTAGGCGGGGTTAACTAGTGGTATTAGAAGAAGATTGTCAGAAGATTAAGAGTGGGCGTGTTTAAGTTATGCATTGCATGTATTAACCTGAAGCAGAATTCATTCCTTCTTAAAACTGTAAGCAGTGCTACTAATTTGTATCGAGATGTCTATGCCACCTAATAAGAAATTTAAGATGAATGTTCCAGTCGCAAATCCAAGCCCTCGCGATTCTAGAAATGCTTTTAAATTGGACAGCATTCCGGACCACCATTATCATCTTGGCAACCATGTTTTTGTGGTCGTCAGCGAATTTTTCGACTCCGTGAAGATTCATATACGCAAGTACATTCAAGAAATGGATTATATGAAGCCTACAAAAGATGGAACAACTCTTTCTCCACTGACGTGGCAAGAGTTGGCAGATTCTATGTGCATGAAGAGCTTTCATTATTACGCGAATCGCCGAAGAGTCTCTTTATTGAATGATGAGCTGTTTATTGTGGAATCAAGAAACCAAGAAAAGGAAGAAATTGTGCTACAGAAACTTTTTGTTAAAAAAGATTTATCTCGTCAATTCATGCCCAATGTGATATCCATCGATGAGCAGCAATTCAATACTTTAGAGAGTTATGAAGAGGAAATAACCAAAAGTGTGTTTACGAAAATGTTCCAAGTTTTATTTCGAAGGAAGGCTTTTACGGCCTTCTCAAAGATTCAATGTCAGCAACCATTGCCAACCACCGATTGCAGTGTGGGTAAGAAGTTTTTAACCTCTACAATTGAAAATCTAATATATTGCGAAGTTAAAAAGAATATATTTGAACTTGTAATAGAAAATTGTAGTGGATGTGAAGAAAACCTTGCTAATCAACTAGGCCATGATTGTATTGATATGTCTCCAGATGTGCAATTATCCCGATATTTTAAAAAGGCTGTAAGCAAAATTGATGTAAAAACTCTCGCAAACACTTTTTCTGTCAAATGTGCCCTTTATAAACAGTTTTTTACAAATAATTATTTTTATGAGTTGAATTTTCATGATATTTTGAACAATGTAAAAGAATTGTTTTTAAGTAATGATCTCAATGTTTGGACAAATTCAATTAGTTTTGAGGACACAGATTTTTAAAATGTGTCTATTCTATTGTATATATATATTCAGGATTATTAATAAATGAATAATTGTTATTTAATTGTTTTTGTATTATTATTTATACTTAAAAATTGATTAAGTTGGAATGAGATACAAATATAATCGACAAAGAAATAATTTTATTTTTAAAGACTTATCCATTTTAAAGCAGATGGTGTTACAGAATCAGAAACTTCTTCTTTTAAAACAGTTTCTTTGGGTGTTACAATAGTACGTTTTCTCTTCTTAGATGATATGGAGGACTTATTCCTTGAATCATTGCCGAACGTCATATTTAATAATCTTTTGTTTGCAATAAATGATTTAGGGACATTTAAATCATTTAAAGCTTTATCAAATATATCTTTATGAGGTAGCACTGTTCTAGAATCGATCATATATTTTAATAAATCAATAATGTTAGAGTCTGATATTCTTTGGCCATGTAGTGAAATTTGTCCCCGTTCATTATATGAAAGTATATTAGGTTGCTGTTGTATCAAAGTGAGTATGTTTTCCACTTTATTGCGTTTTGACTTGGGCATCGCAGCTAATATGAAATCTCGATAGTCATACTCTTTCTTGTCCATTTTAATTTCTTCGTTGTCTTTGTTTTTCTTTTCAATTTCTTCATTTACTTTATCATTCATTTTGGTTTCTTCATCATCTTTCTGCATCTGATTTGAAGGGGTTTCAGTTGGAAATTGTTTTACATTTTCTTTCACTTTCACTAAGGGTTGATTAAATTCTTTTAAATTCAAACTTCTTTGCAGCACCTCATAATAGCGAGTTAATTTTTCATGATCAGGTAAGTCACTATTTAATATATTTATCATTAGCTTGTCCAATTCACTTAGTCTTTTGTTGGAAACAGTATGCTTAATCACCAATTCTTCAGGAACGAGGGTAAATTTTTTAACTTGAGCCATTGACGAAGCCTGATAAAAGAGATAATACAGCAGGTATCAGTACGTTGAGGAAACCTCCTTTCTGAGATATAATTTTACGCTTTTTCGTTAAGGATAGCTTTCGATTGCTCAATTTTCGAATAGTTCCTTTTTGTTTGGAGAGCTTTTTCTTCTGTTGTGTCGTCAGTGGAACGTTTCCTTTTAATGTGTTGAGACAGCATTCACATATAGTTTTTATATACTGCTTATTCACTTTTTCTATAAATTGTTTACGTAACTTTTTAGGGCATATTTGCAGTAACCGCAACTGATCCAACTGCTTCTTCTGGAGCGTCATCTTGTCAACTGATGATATTTTCACATGCGCTATGTTTTTATATTACTTGAATTGATATACACATTGAGTTTGATGTGGTAATATATTGGTACGTAACCTTAAGTCTTCAGGAGTGTTGGGATGTAAATCAATGAATAGATAAGAATATGGACTTTTTGTAGCGTCTTCAAACACCTCTTGGAAAAGTTTCACATGTCTTGGAAATATTTGTCTTCCTAGATGACCCACTTGACTCATATCTCGTCGGTTTTTATTAAGTAGTAGATAATGGGCATTCAATGTAATATCACGCATTTCTTTTCCCTTATAGAAAAAATTTTGAGTAACAAAAATAACGCTCAAGTTCCAATGATGACTCCCCTTCGTGAAAAGATCGCTGAGTCGCTTATCGTTAGAAGAATGCATGAGATCATCAATGATAAAAAGCGTACTCTTCCCTAAATAGTCTTTAAACTCTATAGGTAAACCTTCTACAAATGTGACGTCTTCAATTTCATCGTACAAGGGTTGATGAATACCGTAAAACCATACAATTTTATCGGGTACTACTGAAAACATGATTTCTTTATAGTTGAGTAGTTCTCGTATGAAATACGTCTTACCACTTCCGGTGGGTCCGGCAGATACTAGAGTAAAAGGCGTCTGAAGCTTTGGGAATTCCATGTTGAAATGAGATACGACACAAAAATGTAAGTCTTTAAATACTTTTATTGATAAAATGGTGTTACAACTTTAAAGCGCTTGGTTACAAAATGGTGCACTTTTCTATCATTACAGAGTTGATTAGGTACAAAAGATAATAAAATATCATTCAAAGAATAATTATGACATTTAACATGTAGATAATAGATACAATATTGGCCACAAACAGAAGTAACATTAGATTGTAATCTCATTGGATTAAATTCAAGATCTTGATAATATTCCACATATTTAGATATTCCTCCTTCAAAGTACATAGGCGAGTTCCCATAAGAGTCAAAGAAGCATATAGATGATGGTGAATTTATGTAGAAAGCCACCCAATGAGTACCCTCTTCTGACGACCTGTCAGTGTTGGCAACAAAACAGGCTGGGTAGTGAGGAATACTTGTAGGTAATTGATCGCTTGGGAAAACACCCAGAAAGGAATGCATTGTTTTTGCGTGATTGGAGAGAATAGTTGTAATTTGTTGGGTATCCATTAATTAGGGAAGTCACACAGGACGTGGCGAGACTTTGATATTTCTATGACGTTCTGAAACTCTGCATAAATCAACACAGATAAAGTTTGTTTAATTTCTTCTGAGAACTTGATTTCCACACGTAAATTTCCTTGATGCTGTAGATTGAAATGATCTCCATTACACATGTCGGGGGTTAAATCGAAAGAATATAATACATAACCCTTGGCATATTCTTCGTGTGATAAATAAATTCCTTTATCATTATTGAATCCTGAGAATAAACTATAGTAAGCTCGTGTGTAATTGTTAGAATTAAAATCCAACTCTAATGGTTTAGCTGGAACTGGTTGCCCATCTACGTAAACTCCTACAGTACTTGCATTATGATGTTTAAACAGAAAGGGATTCTTTAAATAATCTCCATTCATGGCAACATTTTCGATACAGGTTATTATAACTCTTTTAGGCATGAGTCCAAGAAATACATTATCTTGTAAAAAGGAAAAACTCCCTTTAGAAATACTATAGGTTTTACAAATGACACGATCAATGGGGTACTTGCAAGATGTTTTTTCCAATGCTTTTGCATGCGCAATAGATACGGCAGGATTAACTTTCACTTTTCGAATAAACATGGAGACATGTTCCAAGACTACTTTGAAGCCTGCTACATCGGCAGTAGGTGAGACAAGACAGAATTCTGGTTTACTACGTATCATTTTGATTTTTATATCTACCAAGTTAATTAATAATCGATTCTGTTGAAACATGTCACAATGAAGTTGGCCAATTAAATCCATAGTTTGACTATTTTTAATAAGTTGACCGCGCTTGATGAGTCCGATATCTGCACCAGTGGCTTTAGAATCAATCTCTTCAGGTTGAGTGTCTTTGAAGAATCCTTCACAGGTAAGTAGACTTTTCTTTGCATCTTCACCATAATTAAGTAAAGTTTCAATGTAAGCTCTGTAGGGATAGGTGTTGGTGGCTGATGAGATATTCCTTTCGTTTAAGCTGATATCCACTTGACTGAATAAGGAATGTAGAAATAGGTTGACTGGGGCAACAGAATCAGTATCTGTTAATACACTTCCGTCTGATTTGAGGACTTTAACTTTAACGTGTAGATAGGATGCAGCGAGATCAACATATTCCTCTCCACTTCCAGAAATATTGAATTCAATCGGTCCGCCATCTTTAACAGTTGAAAGGGGAAAATATTCCACAAACTGACCCTTTTCGATAACAGTCTGTGTAGGCGGAACTGTAAACAGGTCTAGTTCCGACTTCACACAGGGCGGTGAATCTTTATAGATGAAAGGAGCCATTACGAGAAAATATCTGGAGTTGTGCACTTCTTCTTGACTAAACGTGAACTGACTATCTTCTTACTGCGCTTGCGCTTTTTATTGCGTTTTCCATTACCAATCATATTCTTGACTTTAGTAGCGGTTTTATCAGTCAACATTTTACCAGCTTCCTTAAACCGACGTTTGGCTGCCCCTTTCAAATCTTGACCTTGAGAAATGTCATTCATTAAATTAACCCCACTATGAAAAAGTTGTTTTCCAATTGCTTTAACACCTGATTTGAGTAAGGGTGTGGCTGAACGGAAAAATGATCTAAATAGTCCACCTAATCCATAACCTCTCTGATAGGGACTTCCTTGATAATAGCTTAAGCCATTTCCTCTCTGATGAGTGTAGTAATCATCGAAGGATTTTTGACAGCATTGATAAGGAACATACATTATGAGAGAGATCTCTGACGAAAGTGTAACTTCACGTACGAGCGTCCGCGTTCAAATGGCGTTAAACAACCCATGTGCGTCCTTATAACGATTTCTAAAGTCTCTATCATTTTACGATTCACGGGTAAATAATGAGGTCTGTCATATTGTTCACTCACTGTCTCACCATCTTGACCTTTCACTCTCACTACTCGAAGTAAGGGAGCTAAAACGTCACCTACCACTTGCGGTTCCACAATATCAGTATAAACCATGAGCACATGATAGTGTGCTGTGGGATCTGCTACCATTGGACTTATAACTGTGTTTTCAATGTTTGGATCCGGTGAAGTAATTTCCATAGGTTCGAAACCAAGTATTTGAGCAAGACCATCGTGTAGAACCACTTTAGCCATATTTTTCACATTGATTTTAACTCGTTTAGTTACTTCATTGAAATTCATGATGATTTTATCTTTATGTTCTTCTACATACATAGCCTTTAAAATATCCGGAACTGTCTCGTAACATCCTGGTGGAATGCGTCTTCCTGCTGTAATATATCCGTCTACTTCAAACCCAAACAGGTTATTCTGGTCGTTAATGTTATACCATGTGTGTGGGTAAACAAATTCTACCATTCCAACTTCCCATTCTCCTTTTAATTCAATGGGAATAGGTAAGCGAGTAATAAAATGTGAAATTTTATTCTCGGGGAAATAGACCATGGAACTGTCTGACACTAATGTAATGTAGAAACTCATGATGCTGAATGAAGTTTTTCATCTATAGCATTGATATTTATAGTGATAATAAGTTTGAGGCGGGGATCCATTGATTAAATTTGTTGGGGTATCCTCGGTACTTCACAAAATATTCAGTTTTCTTTTTTCTTGTACGCTTCTTTAACACTTTTTCAATTTTATATTCGTCTTTCATTAACACTTTCTGCATTTCTTGAGGGTAAAACGTTCCTTCTATGGGCTCACCTAATAGATCTTTAATTCTATAGACTGCAGGCTGGCGTTTCACACACTCTGTTACTAAAAACAATTCTTCAGTCCAATTCGTTTCATAACCTTTTTCAAAAGTTAATTTCTTCCTAGATATACGCACTGTATCTCCTATACTAAAAACACATTTGGGAGGTGGTCTCTTGTCATCACCATATAATGAAAACCATACATCTTGTTCGTTTTCTAAAGTGACTTCGATGGGTGCACGTTTAATACTCCGATGGTAAGTATGATTATAACTTCTAATTAAATCTTGTAGTACATCAATATAACGATATATATTTTTACTAGTAAAGTATTTCCACATTTTGGTACGTAATGTCCTATGGAATCTTTCTACAATGGAAGCCTTCGTTGCGTTATTGGTTGTGAAAAATTTAATTTTCTTCTCTTTTAGAAATTTCTGAAAAGTGACATTCTTAAATTCTGTACCCTTATCCGACTGTAAGAACTTGGGTTGTCGATTCTTTATAATGCTCTGGAACGCTTTCACAATGTCTCCACCCGTCTTCTTCTTGAGAGGTATTGCCCATGCATATTTCGATAAAACGTCAATACAAGTCAATATGTAACGATAACCATCATTAAACTTCGCGATATTCTGCATATCCACTAAATCTGTTTGCCACTGCTGATCCATCGCATACACTGTCACCCGATTCGTCTGAAATTTGTGTCGAACTGGTTTGTGCAGGGTGTACGCTTCCACACCTTCTAGCCATTTCTGTATGACCTTCTTCGGAACTTTGCCGTCCGCAGCACGGTATAATGCACTTACACCACCAAAACTTGCTACGCTTGCTGGGTTTTGATACGTTTGATTCATTACAACATGTAATTTTACCTATTCGTATTGTAACTCTCATCATAGTGATAAAGTTAAATTAACAGTCTCATTAATGCGAAGTACAAAATCTAAAGCTACTCGTTCACTCTCTGTAAAAATATAAATTAAACCGAAAACTAAGAATATGCCTATATATAAACAAGTGGCCCACGCTTCTTCACTCGGTGATGACATATCTCCAACTGATTATTTCTTACATGTATACTATCTTATATTCCCTCCATAGTGCTAGGTATTCATAGCCGAGAAGCCAAAAACACAGATTTCTTGACCATGAATATCTTTTGTCACAGATCGGCGGTTCAAACCCCACTTATTTTTTACTTTAAAACCTTATTTTCTATGGTAAAACTATATTTTTCACGGTATTTCTTATTTAAAAAAATCATTTATTTTCTCACCGATAGATGGCGCCACCATTTACCATTATTAAAATAAGTCTTTAACCTACGTAATATAAACCTATATCGAAACAGTTCAATTAACATCGTGTAAGCCTATAATGAAACTAAAACAAATGACGTCACATAAACCTATCCTATAACGAAAAAAAGTCAACTCATCATTTGAATTACGTCATATAAACCCATTCGATCCATTGATGTTGGCACCCGAAAAAACCCAATTGAAAAATATCCTTAACGCATGACGTCACACTTCCCTAAAGTACAACTCAACTCCAATGACGTCACCCCCAAAAACCACCGTGTTCATACATGATCTGGGGGCGTGGCTACCTTCCATCTGGAGCGCGCCAGGTTTGGATTGCGCCAGGCGCGCCAGCCTGGCGTGCACCCCTATTTTACTACTACTTACGCTGTATATTTAATCTATTTGAAATCACAAATAAAAAAGTTTTTTTCTGTGTTTTTCGAATTCGAATACACTAGAAGTATATTCTGACAGATTTCGTTTTCAACGCACTCTCTGTCATCAATTCAGTTAGTGTCAACGACTAGTGTTTGCAATCTTTCTATTTCTGTCTATCACGCGATCAGGGGTAATTATCATTTTATGCAAATCCGAGCATTCTAATGAAAATTTGTGAATTTTTATGTCGTTCGAACAGCAGAGGCGGAACTCGTGGATAAAGAACAGCGCACGACATTCGTGGAAGCGTCACGAATTTATTTTCGAAAGGGTAGATCAAACGATTGTAATTATTTCTGAAGCATAATTGTTTTCGACGGAATACATTTCTTGCGTGGAAGAACTATATACATATACTCTATAAATATTTAATCAGTGAAGATTGTTTGGTATAATTAGGTAGTTTTTGGGTTCCAAAGTAAAATTGAAATCTTGATGGAAAAAGTAAAATGTCGTGGCTTTCCCGATGTTTATGCAGCGTTTTAGTAAAACCCATAAGTCACTAGGAATAATTGAATCTGAATAAAAAAGGAAACACTAATGCTAATAATTTTGCATTATATGGGTGGTTTTGTAAACTTAATGGGTGTTAAACTTATTTACTTAAAATGCGTAAATAATATCATAGCATGATAGTAAATAGGTTTAACTAATATGTTTTAAATACAATTTTAATCTTATATAGCAATATGCAGTCACATTTAGATTTAAAGACATTCGTCAAATTTATCAAAATTTTAAATTAAAATTATTATGTACATTGACTTTAAATTGGTCAACCGCATTTAAAAATGCAGTTAGCATAAGAGTCATTATCTATCACACATTATGAAATGGATACCACCCGAAAAACATACACAGCTAGTTTAAATTTCGTTTTCGATTAATCGAGAAAGAAAAAAATGTGATAAACTTACTATTAGCAATTACATAAAAAAGCAACAACTACCTAATTTCTTTTTAATGAATACCGTACCAATGGCAACCGTACGAACAGCAATTATTTCTTCTAATGTGTTCGATCAGAGTACCCATTAGCACTGGATCTATCGAATTTCCCCGACAAATCGAACGAGAATAAGAGAAACGGAAACTGCATTATTATATTACTTGGTCGAGGAGAATGGCAACGTCTCCGAACGGAAGCTATTCATGCAAACGATTTTGAGATGGAGGGAAAAAAGAATAAATGGTCCTAATGTCGCATTGTCACACGGTTGTTGGATGTCATACAATGACAGGATGTTCAATAATCGAATGTTTTTGTTCTTAGGCGTTGTATGATTAGCAATTATCAAGAAATTTTTCGGTATTGTGTGACAAATGTAAACATGCCAAGAAAGTATTTAATTTTACTGTAAAGGTTAATGGAAGTTATTTTCCTAAAGAAAGACCTATATTTTAACCTACTTAGAATTATGGCGTTTTGGCTAAAACATTTTCAATTAATTTTGAGTTTCCAGCAATTTTTTTAAAGGGTGGTAGGTCGTAAAAGATCGTACAATATTTGAATCAACCCAACTATTTCAATAACTTTTAGTCAACTTTGTTCGAATGCACACAACTCCTAACAACTAAGCAATAATATGAATTCCACACACCGTAAGTGTTAAAACTGAAGTAGAACACATAATTTTAAAAATCCGAAGATGATTTACACGAATAGGTAAAGCAATTATTGGTTTTGCCTACTGCTTTTAGAAGACCTCCCAACTCTATGGATTTATTCTGGTAATAATGGATTATTAACTGCTTTCAAAATTTCTGTCATAGGGTAGACTAACCAGTGAATGAACGTTTAAGGACAATTTGTTTTAAGGAAATTCATACATTAAGAACATGTAACTTCTGGGTGTTTGACAATGTGAACACATCTGTCATTATATGTAAATTCTTCAAGAAAAAGGAGGTGACTTTATATTACTTTGCTTTGGGTCTTTTGGGGGTCCAAATAAAAAGTGGTACAAAAGCCAAGTGAATGAACAATTCTTACCAGTGAATAAACACAAAAATGCCCAGTGAATGAAACCGAGACTATTCAAATCAAATTATAGAGAAACTTAATATATATATTTTTGTTTTGATAAAGCTATAATGTTAAAAGATTTCCGTGCGTCAGAACTAGACATTTCTTCAATTGATCTTTTTAATTATGCTTTTTTGGTGTAGTAGGTGCTGAAAATGGTGCTTTTTTATATTTTTCTTTAACATAAATTTAGTAAACTATATATTTCCCCCCCTAACAAAATAAGTTTTCGCGCGAGTGACTATCTTGTTATTCCCTCTTCTCTATTCTAACATTTTTTCTAATGAAAAATGCATAATAAAAAATTATTTAAAAAAGTTCCCCGATTTAATTAGTTATTAGTTAGATTCTTATTTTAAAACGTTTATGTTACTTGTACATAAAAAAATTAAATTTAAATGATAAAAACTCATTTAAATTTAAAAACGTAAAACAGTTTGTCTTCCCCGAACAAAAGAACTAAAAAAAAAAGTATGTATCAAATAATATATTGATTAATTTATTAAAACAATTTAAATTTAAATAATAAAAAAACTAATTTAAATTTAAAAACGTAAAACAGTTTGTCTTCCCCGAACAAAAGAATTAAAAAAAGTATATTTCAAATAATATATTGATCAATTTATTAAAACAATTTCATTTATATAAATAAATTGTTAAATTCAAATCAACAGTTGTACTTTCTATTGAAATATTTATTATTGTGTCGATTTCTTCTTCACTTTTTTCCCACTCGCAGAAAAATTAGCTAAAACTGTGATACTTTCTTTTTCTTTTCCAGGTGCTATGGTATAAAAATCTTTATAATTCTTAGGGCCCATAATTTTTCCTGTTTTTGAACAGCATTCAACCTCAGTTTCATCAGCATTATACATACGATCTCCATCTAAAATAGCGTCAGTGCAGTTTTCCTTTTTAAGGTATTCCTGGAGTCCTTAGAACCATTCCCGAATACTAGCTTCTGTAAGGCAAGCCTTGGTTTTTGAAGTTATTTCTGCATTTCGTTGTGTCATCAACGTATGTCGTTTTAGAAAAAGTGTCATCCATTTTTCTCTCGGACGATTGTCTGTAAATGGATTTTTCTCCCAGTTTCTATCATTACATTGAAAACAGCATCTTTAACTTCATCTTTATGCATGGGAAACCCAATTTTCGCTTTTCCAACTATCCAATCTTCAAGGGTTTTTCTTCTGCAAAACACAGTACTGGTGGTGGTCCCATACGCCTGCATTCGATAGGCTTCCCTCGAAATTTTGTAGACAATGTTGCTTTTGGAATGTTCAATTTTAGATATACTTTGTTTAGGTTGAGCTGCCCTGACCACAACCTCTAGGCATTTTCAAGGTCCTTTGTTGAGTTACTTGGACCTCACATACTTCTTTTTGGTGGAACCCTCTTGATCGCCAGTGGGGTATTTTTCACCAGACATCTAAAAACAAAGAAAAATTACAATAAAATAACTTCTTTAAAAAAATAAGATATGCTAGACATTACAAAATCATAATCACAAATTGTTCATTCACTGGGAAAACTAGCCTAAAGTTTTACTACCCGTGAATGAACATGCGTGTTCAGTCACTGGTTAGGAGGTGTTTTTTATTTATTCACTGGAGTGTTATTATATAAAATGGCTAAAGAAGTTAGAAAAATTGTATTTTACTTTGATTTTCTACAACACAGACAAATCCCAGTTAATGAACATGTGTGCATTCATTGGCTTTATTACAATTTGCCTAACCAGTTATTGAACACCCTTGTTCTCACAATCTACTCTTGCTACAATGTTTGAAACAATCCGAATCATTGCTTAAATATGCATATTCAATGTATCCTTAAAAGAATTAGTGAAAAAAACTAATAAGAACCATTAATTATAATCAAAAGAGGTGATGGCAGAAAACTTACCTTATTACTTTAATAGAGAAACAAGGTGCTGCACAGATAACAACAATTCGGCATTTTTCTAAAATAAAGTTATGCGACCAGGACAACCAATCATCTGTCAGATAGCTTCCTACTAGATGGGAGGAAGTCAGGGTTGCCAATCCATCCAGTGGAATTATTTTCAATCCTTATTTTTTAAATGTATTTACCAACTGTTCATTCACTGGGGCCTGTTCACTCACTGGTCGGTCTACCCTATATATAAATTTGCGATGGGGGTATCTGTAAACTTTCTCTTGGTGCAGGGAATCCGGAAAATGGTTATTACCGAGTTGTGAGTGGGTTGATTCAATTAACGTCGCACTAAACCCAGACCTGCCAGCTGTGGCTCAAGTGTTTAAATTACATGATAAAAGAGACAAAATTTTCCAAAGTCGTACAAGCGTAAACTAATGGGCTGACATCCCTTTTCACCAAGATATATTCCGTCATTAGATTGACATTGCGTGTGGCTATTCACATGCGTACGATGATTATGAAAAGCGACTGAAGTTCTAAAAGTGCTTAAAAGTTATCTTTTAATTTCAGGTGTGGTTCCAGAACCGTCGTGCCAAGTGGCGCAAACGCGAGAACACCAAAAAGGGTCCGGGCAGGCCGGCCCACAACGCCCACCCCCAAACTTGCTCCGGAGAGCCCATCCCGCCCGCCGAGATCGCCCGGAGGGACCGCGAGCGACGCGAGAAGAAGCTGAGAAAGCAGCTGGAGAGACAGGCCAGGAGGCTGCAGCAGCAACAGAAGATGGGTGAGTATTTGGCAAGCGAGTAAATTAATCTGAAAGGTTAGGTTTGAATTATCATCGCTCTAGAGCTACACGAGCTCTGGCGTCGGGTTTTACGACGGGCGTCGTAATTTAGAACCAGAGTCAAGTGACGAGCCAACATCTGAATAGGCACCCAACGCAACCGTTAAGGCGACATCGTGCGCAGCATTAGGACTTTGAAGGATATTTAACGTGACTCCCTTACACGGGTATTATTCGTCGGACATTTTTGGCTGCATGGGCCGTTTATAGGTCGGCAGTTATTTTGGAATGCCCGGACCCGAACCAGGGACCTTTCGCATGTTAGGCGAGTGCCCAGCCCAACCGACTGTGCTTCCCAGCCCCTAATCTGCAAGGATCGAGTTTGAACCACGGATATTGCTTTTTTAGTCGCTCACTGAGTAAATCCACAGGATCTTCATATGTAGAATACATAATTTAAAACTTTTAAGATGATTTATAAGTATAGGCGCGTTTACATGAGCCATCGAATCCATGAAAGGCCAAAATCCACATTGAGGGAAAGAGATCGAGCATGATTTCTTACCCAACTGATAGTCTGTGGCCGAATCCATGGTACGAAACATCAAACCCTCCTTCATTGGAGGGTTTGAGGAACCCCCCAATGAACCCTGCAATTCCGGTTCCGTCTGGATTCTCCATGGATTCGACGGCATATATGTAATATGTAAAACAATTATTGCTTTGACAACCAAATTTAGAAGACCTGCCAACTCTCTGGGAAGTTTAGAAATTTGTACTGGTGGATTGAAAATTTAAATTTTATCTAGTGAGGATGTTGTAAGCACCAAGATGGGTTAGGTTGCATTATCGTCGCACTAGAGCTACACGAGGTCTATTGGAAATGGGCGAGTAATTTGGAACCACAGACAAGTAACGAGCCAACACCCCAGTAGAGCGCCATTGCAATTTAAGGGCGACATCGTGCTTGGCATCGGGACTTGAGCATGAGCTGAGCTGAGCTTATTTAACGTGCATCGTGAAGTATTTTATCGAGAAATTTTTCGGACTACACAGACCATTTATAGGCCGGTATTTATTTTAGAAATGCCTGTGTCCCGAACCAGGAACCATACAAGGCAAGCGCTTTACCGATTCTAAGCTCCAGCACCAGGACGAGTAGGTGAATAAATTAATTGGAAATGAACGAGTTTGAACCACTGTTCTTGCCATTGGGGTTTTCGTTTATTGGGTAAATCCCCAGGATTTTCATGGAGGATGTTGAAAGTTACGATGTTTGTAAATTTAAATTGTATCTAATGAGGATATTGTAAGCATCAATTTAGAGAAAATTTAAGAACACCGTGAAAGCAGACCTCTAAATTCGAACCACATTTTGCCTATAAGCAAGGATACCTTTAATTTAGTTCACTAGAGTAACACGAGGGCTATCAAGGATACGTTTAGATCAAGAACACAATATGCTTAAGCGGACTTAATGGTACATAATCCGAACAAAAAAAATAATTAAGAAGCCCCGCTTTTTAATCGGCCAATCAGTCACTTTTTTAATCACTATGAATCAATATTCAATCAGTGGGCCGGAAACCAATTAGCACATTATTCCTTTACTAAAGGAGAAGACACCGAGAAAATAACGAAGCTGTCAATCTTCCGATGGAAAATCACACTTTAATTGTAAGGTAAGCAGAGGAGCATTTTACGTGCTTGGAAAGTATATCATGGAGGAACATATAATCACTATTAGGCTAAATAACTACGCATATGATTTATAATCAACTTTTCCCGCCATAAAATAGGTTTGACCTCAAAAGTGATAGATTTCAATTGACCGTTGTGACACGCGACAATTTTGATGCTAGAAAAAATTACTCCCATAAATAATGTTGGTTTAAAAATATTAGTTATTGGCACTTGTCTGTGTATTTAGTATTATAATAAATTGAATGTTTAGCATGAAATAGCGCAAGAAATAATTATTTTTATCTGAAAATCCCTAATAAGTGTTATTATGTTAGGGGAAAATTAGTAATACAAATAACGATGCATTATGAAAATTTTCGCAGGTAATCACTACTTAGATTTCTAAAAATCTTCAGTTTTGCCATCGGTGATTATTATCCGAGATCTATGCATAAATATAGAGGATCGCCTTTTAATAATAAGTTATATGTGTATAATTGGATAATAAAAACCTATTGTAATATTGGCCAATAAAAACACATTGGAATGTTGGAGAATAAAAACCTTGAAATTAAATCTGGAAAAAAATCATTAAGAATATACTATATTTACTATATTTTTTTTAACTTTGAACTTTCTGTGAACTTCCATATCATACGTATCAATTGCCGGATTTTCGAAAGGAGAAACATTAAACGTTTTCTTGACCCCCGGTGTAGGGTCAAGTGGGGTGAGTGTGATAGGGTTTCTGCATTTTTCATTAAGAAAATTCGTTCTCTGCTTCAAGTAAATTCCAAATCCTAAAATTGGTAGTGAATTATTATAAGAAACATACATATGTAGAAAAAAATTATATGTTTGAATTCCAATTTTAAGTGTACAAAATTTGCATTTCAAAATCCATTGCTGTTTTATCACACTTACCCCACATAGGAAAACCCACCTAAAAAGAAGACAGTTGCACTTAAATTCAAAAGCTCAAAACTTTCTTTAAACAAAAAATAAGGTCAATAATTCTTTTTAGCTTAATTATAAGTGGTCTAATGTTATATATTGCAAACTTTCAGATTTTTAGAATGATTTCCAAAGTTACAAGAGCTGTTTATCACACTTACCCCCAATCACACTTACCCCACTTGACCCTAGTTCAGTTTAGTTTGAATTATCGCCGCACTAAAGCTGCACGAGGGCTATTGGCTACGGACGTCATAATTTTGAAACAGTCAAGTCGCGAGCCGACACTTGAGTATGCACAAAACGCAACCATTACTCGGCACACAAATCTTCAAATTGGTTGTTACCGAGTTAAGGGGTCATAGGAGTCTTAAAAATGTGCAAAGAAGGTACTACAAACCATAGTTTGATCTTTCATGTCATTTTTGAACTACTGCATGTATAAGTATAATTTTTTTATATGTAATTCAACAAGATTTATTTATTATAAAACAAGTTTTAAAATTTATGAAACTTTAGCCAAAACTAAAATAAATGATATTAAACATGAAGGTACTTGAACACACTGTGATTAGGCTTGCGCGGCAAATTGTGAGGTCAAAATTGAAAAAATGAATAAGAAAATGACTTTATATTGTACAAATATGTACAAACAAAGACTTATACCTAAATTCTCAGCTCAATTTCAATTAGAAATTATTTTTAAAAAAAATTAAAATAAAAATTTTTATTTTTTAAATAATTTTTTTAGAAAAAAGTTCTTAAAATAATTTCTAATTAAAATTGAGCTGAGAATTTGGGTATAAGTCCTAGTCTGTACATATTTGTACAATATAAAGTCATTTTCTTGGTCATGTGTTCAATTTTGACCTCACAATTTGCCGCGCAAGCATAATCACAGTGTGTTCAAGTACCTTCATGTTTAATATCATTTATTTTAGTTTTGGCTAAAGTTTCATAAATTTTAAAACTTGTTTTATAATAAATAAATCTTGTAGAATTACATCTGAAAAAAATTATACTCATTTATTGAGTAGTTAAAAAATTACAAGAGAGATCAAACTATGCTATGTAGTATCTTCTTTGCACATTTTTAAGACTCCTGTGACCCCTTAAAACAAGAGAGTTCGCAGGTTTGTTGGTTAAATGAACTTCGCACTAGTTATACCCTTTCCATTTTGAATCGAAGCTTGGAAAGCATTTCCTCCCCCATCCACGAGTGCGGTTTTCTTGGAACGGGGTGATTTATAGCTGTTTCGGTTTTTTCCCCACCCTACATGGGGAAATACTAACTGTTTTGATTGTAAACCTCAAGCGCGCTAGGATTAGATAAGCGATGTTCCCCCCTTTTCGTAGAAAACCGCACTCGTGGATGGGGGAGGAAATGCTTTCCAAGCTTCGATTCAAAATGGAAAGGGTATAGCAGGTCTGGAAATATATCATTTTAAATAGTGGTATTTCTAATTTCAGGCAAAGGGGGATCCAGCGGTATGACTGAATCTGTGAGGCAGACTCTGAGCGATCTCTTCCGAATCAGCCCTCGCAAAGACTCACAGTCCCTTTTGGGATCAGAACTGCATCGGCTATTAGAAATGCTTGGATTTAGGATGCCGCAAGCTTCAGGTACTTAAAAAATAATTATGTATATTTTTATCAATTGGGGCAGAACGCTTGCTACTTATATGGGCTATACCATTAAAAAAACTGATTTAAGATTAATTTTTTTTGGGTGATGAAATGTAAATTTAGTAATAAACTTAAACATTGATTTTGTTATATGTATACTTAAAAGTCAGTATTTACTTTATTAGAAATAATTAAAAGTTTAAATTATATATTTTGTACTCCTTTATTTGTAATGACTGCATAAAACAAGCTTTATTACTACACTCTTAAAACAAACACTCCCAATTTACCTCAGTCTGAGTGGATTTCACTCCTCCAGACTGGAAAATGCACTTCTCCTTTTGGAGTGGATCCTTTGTGTGTTAAACCTCCGACAGGATCACTCCAAACGAGTGATTTTAACTCAGTCTGAGAAAATATGCATGCCTTTAGGGTGTCGAAAATGCACTTCTCCAACTGGAGTGGATTTCACTCTTTTGTTTTAAGAGTGTAAACAGTGAATAGTTAAAAGAGTAGATGAATCAAAGTCTATATTACTCAAAATCAAATAAAATACAAACAAATTCTTATTCATTCATTAGAATTTTACATTTTGAACCATACTTAAGAATTTTAATGATTTTCTTAATCACTTAATAAGCTAAGGAGAAATGATACTAGAGTGGTTATTTTTGTAGCGTTTGATTCATTTAGTTAAAAAAAAATCCTCAGTGACATTAATTCGAATTGAGCCTTAAAGTTAACTAGAAAATAAGTGAACTAGCATAGGAAGAAAGTCAATGGAACCCATTAATTATTGGGCATATGCAAAGGTCAAAATGTTATGTTAATGTAGATGCTCCGTGTTTCTCTGGTTTGACCAAACATTTCACCCCACAGATGCGTCAACCTACCTCCCACCGAGCACCAACCTCTACTCCCCCATCGACGAGTCGTACAACACGGACGACGAAGCGGACGACACCACCGAAGACGACTGCCCACGACCCCCGACCCCAAAAGACAGCAGCAAGTCCAACAAGACCAACCCTTTCAGCATCGCCAACATCCTATCCTCCGAATGCGGTGCCAGAAGCAAGGTCCGGCTGATGCCTTATCCGGCCGCGGGCATCCAGCACCAGCCGGCCGGATTCATCGTGGCCCAGAGGACGGACGACCGGTCGCCAACCAACCTGGGAAGACGGACAAGTCTGACGGACAGTTGTGCCAGCAGTTGCGGGTCTTCTCCGACCAGTCCGGAGAGGGAGGACTTTGAGATTCACCACTCGCCCAATGTGTGTGGTGTTGTCCACTATCCCTTGCTGAATCCGGGTTAATGAGGGATTGATGCAAGGATGGGCGGTGGATAACTTATATCTGGTCATATTCGTAAACTTTGCTTTTCTTACTGTTGATGTCTACATTAGATGGGAACACACGAGTGATACTTTTTGTTCTGAGTACATTGTCCTCTTGTCCTGATTTTAATGTCTTGATATCGATTTTGATTCATAATAAGAATGAACACACTTGGTTAATTGGATTAACGAATAATAAGAGGGTGGTCTAATCGATTCCACTAAACTGCAGAGTGGGAAATAGTTTCTTCTTAACAATTTGTACAGTAAGCCGTTGTTATAAAATGTATGTCTTCAATTTACATTTTAGCCTGCACTTGTTCATTGGATCAATGCTAGGCCTTTCGGAGTTCCGTGTGTTCCTATGTTTAACCTCTTTGTTCCTATATGGATTCAGCAATTGATGCATGCTATGCCAACAGGCAAAATCCTAGTGTCTTCACTTGGGCATTCAAGACCCAGTGACTGAATCAGGGTTAGTGTTATTTAATACCCACTTTACCAGCTTCAAAATTTGCAAAGGGCATACATTATTTTTTTTATACAACCTTATAAAATGTAAATGTAAAAGTTTGTGGTGTTTCGAAGGGGGAAAAAAATCCGATTAAGGCTCCATTTTGAGCCATTATTTTTGGAATATAAAGATATTAAATTCGTTTTAAAAATAGTTAAATTCTTTTTAAGATGATAATGCATAAAAAAAGTTAACTTAGCCACCTAACATTTTTTTTAGGGAAAATTCAACTGTTGATGTTCATAAGTGCCAAGAAAAAGAAAATATGGCATAATGAACTGATACATTTTATTATAACATCGTCTTAAGATATTTTGAGACACGTGAAAGCCTTTGGCCGGGAATACATGTTTTTGTTATCATTCGCGACGGGCACGGGGTGTGTAAAATATTAAAATTTTCTAACTCTGGGTTTAATATTGGATCTGAAGCAGTGTTAGGCTCGACCGGGGAACGAAGAGGTTAAATTTTCTTTTAGAATAGTTACAGGATTGCATGACAACCTTCAAATTATGTGATATTGAAGGTTTATTTTGATTAAATGAAAGTAAAATTTTAATTGAGGGAGAAATTGTGTGGGAAAAATGCTGTAAATTAAAATTATCGATTCTTTAAGATAATTTTTCTCCTCCTATGATCTCTCATACCCATTTTAATTTTTAGGATCTTATTTTTTTATATTACAGTTAACTTAAATTTGCAATTGAAATATAAAAATTAAATTTATTCGACAAGAGGTATTTTTTAAAAAGTGTTTAAGGATAAGCTTTATAAGAAAAAATTAAACCATCATTACAACTGTTACTATTGATAGGAAGGTCATTATGTATTGCAGGCTTAAAAATACAATATTTCTGCATTATAAAATTTGCGAGAAAATAGCCCTGTCATAATACTAAACACGCATTTTTTGCGTGATACTTTGTACACACCTAACATATAATATAGGTATACAAAATCGATAATTTGTTGATTAAATTGTGGTTAATTAATAAACTTAGTATTTTATTTCCATGGGATGCAATACTTTGTGTATTTTATAAGAATCTTTTCAATACTGATTAAAACTCAATATTTTAGAACAAAAAGATTCAAGTTTACTCAAGAAAGTATACGTCTAGAATTCGTAGTCTACAACAAAACCTTTCCAAGTATTATAATTATTTTTATTTAAATTGTCGAAATCCGGAGACTTGGAATTTTAGGATTTCTACATTATAAGAACTGATATCTAAACGCAATGTTCCACCTATTATTAAAAGAGAAAATGGTAGGTTTGAAAAAAAAAATTGAAGAATGTAATATTTTTTATAAATAAAGTAAAAATTTCCTACAATGTTTTAAAATCCATTTTAACTTCATATTTTAATTCAATTCATAATGAAGTTATGCATATACTTACATTAAGACAATAATGGCGTAAAAGTATTGAATTAATTTATTAGTTTATTTACAGTTGTGAAAACTTAAGTTGACGTAAAGTCAGAAAGTACTTGCATATATTGAAAAAAAAAATCATTATATTCAAAAATACTTATGTTGAATGAAATGTTTTGCATCAAGAACTGACTAAACTAAAGAAAAAAAACTCATCTTTTAAATTTTCGAAAGTAATACGGTAAAAGATCAAAGTACAAACGAATACTTTTAGTGATTTAAGGGGTCATAGGAGTCTTAAAAATGTGCAAAGAAGGAACTACAAAGTATAGTTTGATCTTTTATGTAATTTTTTAACTACTCAATATATAAGTATAATTTTTTTAATATGTAATTCTATAAGATGTACTTAATATAAAACACATTTTAAAATTTATGAAACTTTAGCCAAAACTAAAATAAATGATATTAAACATAAAGCTATTTGGACACATTGTGATTAGGCTAGCGCGGCAAATTTTGAGGTCAAAATTGAAGACATGAACAAGAAAATGACTATATTGTACAAATATGTACAAACAAAGACTTATACCTAAATTCTCAGCTCAATTTTAATTATATTATATTTTAAGAACTTTTTTCTAAAAAAATAATAAATTTTTTAAAATTTTGATTTTAAATTTTTTAAAAAATATTTTCCAATTAAAATTGAGCTGAGAATTTAGGTATCAGTCTTTATATTGTACAAATATGTACAAAAAGTCATTTTCTTGGTCATTTTTATCAATTTTGACCTCAAAATTTGCCGCGCAAGACTAATCACAATGTGTTCTAATAGCTTTATGTTTAATATCATTTATTTTAGTTTTGGCAAAAGTTTCATAAATTTTAAAATTTGTTTTATATTAAATAAATCTTGTAGAATTACATAAACAAATTATACTTATATATTGAGTGGTTAAACAATTACATGAAAGATCAAACTATATTTTGTAGTACCTTCTTTGCACACTTTTAAGACTCCTATGACCCCTTAATATGGTCAAGATGTCGGTAAGAGAAGTCATTTCCGGACATTTATGTAAATCTAATATAAAATCAGTACAACATTTTATCAAAATAGCATGAAGTTTAAATACTGTTTTCGCATGTTAAACTAAAACATCCCAAATTTTTTTAAAAAAAGAAATTATCAAAACAGTTATGCATCTCTTTTGTTATTGCTAAAGACGAAACAGTTTACATCCAAAGCTTTTGTAATCTTTGTACATAGTAAAGTCATTGTTAAATAAAATGTGTTTTTTGCGACTTTTGTCCTTTCTCTGTATTTTTTTTAGTTGCTTGAAAGCTCATATTTGTAACCTGCTACAAATGTGTTATAATATATATCAGCAAAAATAAACAAGGCATTGATGTATAGTTATAACTCAAAATGTTTTCAGAAGTTTGCTGTAAAAACTTAACATTGAAAAATTCAACTGTGAATTAAAAAAAAAATAATAATAAATTGTCCCAAATCCCTTAACAAATATTGGGATGATTTTTAGATTAATAGAGCTACCAAGACCAAATTGAGGACTTGTAATACATAATACACTGTTAAAGACTCAAGCATCACAGATCTTTAAAAACGCTCTAAAAGTGTACTTTTAATTTACAAAAAAATGTCACAAGGCACAAATTATCAGTATTTCTCACCGAAAACCCACTTTAATGCAGAAAGGCATTAAATTTTTTGTCTTTTAGATCTCATAAGTGTTTACTAATCAGCAATGTTAATTACAATCCTTCCTATTCAAATACGCCATTTTGACAATTTAAAATGGGTTTTTTTACGTATGGCCTTGTGTTTCTTCGGCATTAAAAAGTATTTTAAGATCTTTCAAACGTTTATCGACTGCGATTTTATTAAAAAAAAACCCTTTACATAAATTAACTGTAACTCATAAAAGCTAAATTGATTGAATAAGCATTATAAAATATAAATAAAATGCACTTGAATGGTTAGAAATAACTTTTTGTATATTAATGAACGATATATCCGATTATTTTTATTCAAACACAACGTAATTTAAAGGTTTATAAATAACGATGTTTTTTTATGTGTAAGAAAAACAATTACGTAAGAAAATATTAACTTACATAGAATATTTGAAATTATTTTGCTTTATAAATGCAAGTATATTTTATAATTAGTACTATTTTATGAAAGTTTAATAAAATAATGAAAGCAAAGAACTATAATCCTTAACAAACATTTATACGAGTCATTAAAATCATTACGTAACAAAAAAAAAGCATGAGGTTTATTGAGGTTTTCTCCCAAGAAAACACCAAATTATACCGTAATCTACAATTTTTTAAATTTTTACTGCATATAGATAATTGCATAAATAACATTTGCTTTCCTATAAGCAAATTTAAGAGTATCACGTAATTCAACAAAAAACCAATTACTTGAAAACAACAAAACTAAAGACTATTAGAGATACAAATCCATTATATCAAGTTATAACTTGTATTGTTTAAAGTCAGATTCAATTTCATGCGTTCGTAATTTATGTTACGTAAATGCAAATGAGTTTTTAATAGAAAAAGAAAATTAAATTAAAAAATGTCCAGCCATCTACAATAAAGTAATTTATATAATAATCAGCGAAAACTTGACAATTTTAACTTGAATAAATATTTTACTGAAAGTTCTGTAATTATTTAAATTTTTATCGTGAAGTTTAGTTGTTATTCAATTGTTTGCACTGTCAACACAACACATGAACGCCAATATTTAAAATTAGACAATGGAAGGGAATAGTTGAATTAATTTCAGTTTCATTATGAATGCCTTACGCTGAGTTTGAAATGATAATTTTTATTATTTACCATCCAAACATAAGTTTAAATTAGTTAAGTATATGTTTAATATTTTCGTATTTGGAAAAATTACAATCAAAATATAAACAAATTGATTCTTCAAATATTTTGCTTATTAAGAGTGCATATTGAGCAAGCCTGGCTTACTAATTAATTAGCTTATAGAGGAGTGTATAAAGTTAAAAATTAACTTGTCGTTAATAAAAGGTACGCCTGAAGTACCACTATACACGACCAAGTTATATTTAATAGTTATTTATGCAACTAGTGTGAAAAGCAAGGATTTTTTAAACGAGTTGAATGAATTATTTCATGAGTGAGGTACTGTCCTGCACAAAAGTTTAGGCACAGACGCAATTCATGAAAAAAATTGTCAATATTACCATTTTTCAGTAGTTTTTTTTAAGTATAAATTCTTTCGGCTGCATGAAAAATAATAGGGTAAAATTTTTTGTAAAAAATATAAATAAATGTGCTTTCCACCAACAAATTAAAAATTTCAGAACTTTCCTTGCCCCATAAGTATTGGCATCAGTTTCAGCTTTATGCAAATTCTTTACAGGAAGTTATCGCGTCATCAAAAGGGAGGGCTTTCAAGTTGCTTTAAAAAGTTGAATTTTCAATAATTTTCAATGCTTAGAACCATTCTGAAGTCAACGGAATTTTCGAATGAAGATATTTTAAGGATATGGACTGTAAAATTCAGAGGTAAATCTGTTTCTGATATTTCTACTGATTTAAAGAGTTCGGAAACGAGGTATTTATATAGTGTTAGCACGTGGCGATCCATATCAACCAAAATCGCTGTCTGGAACACCTCGAATCACCAGCAAAGAAGAGGACAGACAAATAAAAAAATTGGCTTCAGACAAACATTGCATCAAATCAAAAGCACAATTGTGGCTAATTTTTCACGTAAAACTATCAGAAGGTGAATCAAGGAATCTGAATATTTGATGAAATCCAAGCTAGCTGAAGTGCAAGCATAGTTTGCTATCTCATCATCAAGATGTAAGACTGCAATGGACTCAACAACACGTCTTACAGCTATCCTTTGCAGTCTTCATCTTTATGATGCTAATTTATATATTTTGTAAAAAAAAGTTTTACAATATTATTTTTTATGTTGCCTAAATTAAAAAAAAACTACTTAAAAAAGCATTGACGACTTTTTATGAATTACGTCTGTGCCTAAACTTTTGTGCAGCACTGTACCAGCGAGTGAAATAAATTCACGAGCTTAAAAGAATCTATTTTCGACGTGTTGTCCTACACTATTTTTTGTAATAACGTGTAAAATAGTTATTTATGCAATAAGTATGAAAAGTAATACTTTTTAAAGCAAGTGAAATAACGACGCGTGTTTTAAAAGTTTACTTTACATGCGTTGCATACGCTATTTTTTATAATTACGTGAAAAAATACACCATTTATTCAAAAATATGGAATAATGTTATGAATTAAGTTTTACTTGAAATGTTGGCATCGAATGAAAGTAGTGTACTTTTTTTTCACTGTTACACAAAGTTTAACTTTTGAAACAGTTTGATATTAAAATTATAATGTTGATGCCGGATTTTTTTAAGCAGTTATAAAAAAAGTATATTTTTAAAATTAGCATAGAAAATTAACCAGGCAAAATGTAAATTCTCTTTTGAAGAAAAAAAGTAAACTTGGTGATGTAAAATATGGATTTAGAATTAGTAATGTTATGCGATGGTTATGAGCTCACAGATGATATAGAAAAAGCTGCTAACGATGCTACTTTAAATATTCTTTTCGATAAGTCCAGGAAAGTATAATTTTTTTAAAATTGTTTAAGTGATCAAGTAACATAAAACCTTGTTGTCGAAAACTAACTACTAGCGTCTAAATTTGATTACTCAAGAAAGTTTATAATCAATTCCCAGTTTCACTAAAATTTGAAATGAATAATGACACATTTACACTAGTGGGCAAGTTTAACTGATACAAAGTTAACAGCCACTGTTGCCATCTGCAAAGTGAGAATAATAAATCTTACATCGAATTCACCCGAGGCGTCAGAATCTGCTTGCTTTGATGAATGAAGTGAAACTCAAACTCATCAGAGAACAGAAGATAAAAAAAGAACGTTAATTGTTCGATAATACGACGTAATTGGAAGCACGTCAAGTCCCATCTATTTATATAAATCTGACGTCCTTATCCACCCAGTCTCGAATATCCCAGAAGGTTGTTGGAGAAATCTACCCTCCTCTACAAAACGATGATCGACGCATTTAATCGCTAAAGAATTGATATTCCCTTTTTAGCTATGTTAAAGAAAGAGAAAATTGTTCTTTTCATACTTATTTTATCCTAAATTAACTATTTTTTAAAAAAATTATGGTAAACCCGTTGTCTTAAGGTATCCGACTGCGTTTGACACTTATTTTTTTAATTAAATTTTAATACTTATATTTAATGTTTTTTTTTTGTTCACCAATACAACTAGTAATAATAATGTCACAATTTTTATTTTAAATAAATATATTTTGTGTAATTTAAGATTTTGTAAGCATATTGTGATGTTTTTTGCCTTTACTATAGACTTTATAACTAAAAAAATATTTAAGATTTTTTTAAAAATAATAATAAATTAATAAATCTTAATTTGATACCTAGGGAATAGACTACAATCTTAGATATTTATTGTACCAATAAAAAGTTATAAGTTGTCGAAGCTAAGTGAAAGATTTTTATGTACTTTTTTTCTACCATTTATGATAGTAAGTGTTATAATTTTTATAATATTGCTTGAAATTACTAGTCTGTAGTCAATTCTCTAGATAATAGTATAACAAATATGCACACAAAATTTGAAATTATTCAGTTAAGTACTTTGTGAGAAATATGGTTTGTCTAGAAGAAAATGTTCTAAATTTTCATTTTGCAGAAAATCAATTTAAAGTTTGAGGTTACATTCAAATAGCAGCAAAGACTTCTTTTTGGTACATAAGACATTATTTATCTTCAAGTTTCATATTTTTAATTTTTCTTGTAGATCACAATTTTCTACTAGTCGTCGTTTCTAAGGGATTTTATTTCTAAGGATGCCGTTTTCGTACAATGGAGTACTAATGGAGTACCAATGGAGTTAAAATATTTGCCGCACAAACAAAATAAAGAGAGTTTTAGAATCTTAAAGAGTGGTGCTTTATTTTAAGATTATAAAAAAAAATTCTGTTTTTTGCCGAAAAATACGATTTCAACGTAGTCGGATACCTTAACGTATGTATATTTTTGAAATTTACTTCTCTCTGAATAAACTTTGACGAAATTTTAAATAGTAAAGATAGAAAGAGAGTGGTTTAAAGAAAAAAATTTAAATCATAAAGAAAAATTTTAGGTTATTTTGACAAAACTATAAACTTTTGTAAATAATTTTAGGTTGAAGATAGTATTAATGGTGAGAAAAGTATAAATTTAATTGTAATATAGTTATTTAAGCAACTAGTTCCGAAAATGATACTTTATTAAGCGAGTGGCTTTTATTTCACGAGCGAGGTACGAGCGAGTGAAATTATGACACGAGCTTAATAAAGTATTATTTGGAACGTGCTTGCTTACAATATTTTTTATAATGGCGTGCAAAAAAGTATTTCTACCAATGAGTGATTTTCATAACATCCTTTAGTTTCCATGGAGATATTCGAAAATGCAAAGTAGTGAAAGAAAAGTTGTAAAATACTTTTCTATTTTGAATCAAAATAGTATTTAGATTAATTAGTGCTACCGAACATAGGTGAAAATGAATTTGAAATGATGTTCGATCAACTTCCAGAATAAATTAACAAAGCAGCTAAGGAAGTTTGGTCGAATCTTCTTCCAGAAAAGTATTGTTTGGAGTGAAATTTGTGTTCTTACTTTTATCTTATTTCATTTCCTTTAATAATTTTTGTAATACTTTTAGTTTCCATGGAGATTAGAAAATGCAAAAGTAATGAACCAATAGAATTAACTGAGTTTCGTGACCATTTAGTTTCCATGGAGATATTCATGACATCATTTTGCTTTTCTACCAATCAGAAACTCTTATTTACTTTACCACACTAGTGCCGAAAGCCAACTTTTCGAAGACTGTCTGTGACGCAAGCACGTAAAGTGTCCTTTTCGCAAGGATTTATGAATGAATATGATATAAAAAAGTGAACTTTTTTGCACGTTGTTATAAAAAGATATATTAGAACATTAATTTTTATTTTCCTGTAAAAAATATGAAATAAAATTTTCCAAATGTTTATATAAAAACTTTATACACACTGCTAAAGTGTCCACAAGCATTAAATTTAAAAAATATATACATCATATCTTTCAAAGTATACTATATTTAATAACTATTATAGCTTACACTTCCTATTATAAAATATGTTATAAAGAACACATCAAAATTGTAAATATTTAAATGACAAAAAAATTAGCTAAAATAATTAATTATGAAAAAAATTGGAAATGAAAAAAGAGAAAATTAAAAAATGTCGAAGTGTTTTTCTTCAGTTGGTTTTGAAAACACAAAGATTTATTCACAGATCTTAATTCATAGACTAATTATTTTAAATAATGAAAAAGGTACAATTTAAATTACTACTCAAACAAGTAAATCGGGTTGTTAAAAACAAGTTGGTTTGTTACAGAACCTGTCACTAAAACCGCTTCCACACCATATTTATGCTCACAGGAAACACACTTATTATACACATCAGAAAGAAATTCGCCTAACAGAGACTTCTAACTTAGAATTGTAAATGCCAAAATTAACTATTTTCATTAATATACTTTGTCAAATTAAAAATTACTCATTATCGTTTGCTAAATTTGTTTGGAATTCGTGGAATAATGATGCAAATTTTTAATAATTATAATTCTTTTAGTCGCCGGAATTTAATTTACAGTTTGAAAAATATATAATTAGTAAAAATGATACTTTAAGAATAAAAGAGAAACTTTGCATATATTTTATGCAAAATTAGAATTCTTTATACATCTTTCTTCATACATATATAATGAACCATCAAAAGGAGTCTATTGTGATATTTCAACAATCCAAACCGAATTGTATCACATAAATAAATTCTCTTTCAAAGGTTTTATTTTTATTTTAAATAAAGTTTCTCGTACGTTTGACGAAATGGCAACAGTGAAAATATTGAGGGAAAATGGAATTTGCATGTTATTTCAATGTAGATTAATTTTTTAGTTATTTAAATTTTAAATATACTTCTAATTTAAATTTTTTAATGAAATTTGGGATGTAACCTAGCCCGATTTTTTGCTTTAAAATGACGTATCCCAAGTGTTTGTGCGACTTTTGGTTCACTCTGTGAAAGTGGGTGACGGATGGACAGACGGACGGACTGAACGATTATAAAACCTTCCACTTTTTACGTTATAAACGTAATGTGGAAGCTAAAAAACGTGGAAAGATTGAAAGCTGACAAGTTACAAATACTTCGGTGTTTATAATAACAAATTCGAAGCAAAACCTGAGAAAATTATTAGTTGGTAATTTTATGTAACTTTAGTGTAAGTCCCAACACAAGTTTTTTAAATTTTGAAATATGTCAAAGTAAATAAAGCACGGTACATTATTTACTTTTAATAAGTGTAGATTAGCCATTCCACTTATTTTTATCATTTAATGTTAAAAGTTATAGTGATAATCACTTTTGACACGTGTGACTTACACTACAGAAAGGATAATTTTGCATGAAATTAGCCTGTTGCTTAGCAACTAATTATCCCCACTATCTCTACCAGTAGTTACACAAGCACTAGGGAGCAACTGGTACCAAACAAAAATTATTCGGGAAATTTGAGGAAATTTATCAAGGTAGAGGGCTTAGGTTTTACCTTAAATAGCCGGACCAGATGACATGGTCAGAAGTTGAATAGTTCATGCCTTAGAAGGAAGGTAAGAAAACATTTTTATAATAGAGTCGTCAATGTGTGGAATTCTTTACCAGAAAAGGTTGTGTATACGAAGCAAGTGGAAGATTTTTTTTAGAAGAATATCGATAGCTATTGGAAAACTGGTAAGGAATTAGATATATTTTGGACCAACCCTGCTGGGCCTCTGGCCTGTTGTTGGTCGATAATTTTTGTATTTGTATTTGCATCAGTAACTAATATTTATATAACCGCCAAGGTATTAGTTTTTCCAAATGCATAAAAATCGCTATTTAGGATAGGATAGGTTTGAATTATCGTCGCAGTAGAGCTACACGAGGGCTATTGGCGAAGAGCGTCGTATTTTAGGACCACAGTCAAGTGACGAACCAACACCTGAATAGGCACCCAAAGCAACCGTTAAGGGCGACATCGTGCGCCGCGTTAGGACTTTGAAGGATATTTAACGTGCACTCCCCACTTACACGGGGTATTATTCGTCGGACATTTTTGGCTACATGCGCCGTTTATAGGTCGGCAGTTATTTTGGCGATGCCCAGACCCAAACCTGGGACCTTTCGCATGCTAGGCGAGTGCCTAACCGACTGGGCTCCCCAGCCCTATTATGAAAAGACTATTTATGAAAAAGAACCCAAACGTCCCATCCCCGATTCCGTATATGTGGACAGATGCTAGTCGCCGCCAAAAGGCTGTGATTATCCGCAAACAGTGTTGCTGATGATGTGGAGATAAAATAATAGAGCAATAGAACCGACAGTAGATATTGTAATTTCTTGGTTGATTTCCACACCGGAAGGTCGAAGAATTTCCATTCGGCAACGGCTGATGACATCCGATGCAGATGTTTTGCTCAAATGGCGAGAAAAATAAATAAAAAGAAATTGTATATCGATTTCGAAGTAACCGCAGTGGCTATTATTGGAATGGTTATTACTTTAATATGCATGTGGTTGTTTATTTGTGGTAATACATTTGCCGATTTTGTAGTCTTCTGAGGAATACAGTCGCTTAAACCTGTCACTTGATTGTCAGGTTTTCCAACAACAAATATTTTTTTAAATATAAATTTTATAATTTTACTAAATTTTAAGGCTTGAAGTATGGAGGAATCATTTATAAACACCTTCTACGAAAATATAATTTAAAAGTTTAAGGAAAAAGTTTTCAATTTATAATTTAAATTTTATTTTATACAGTAAAAACAATTCTTCCTAGGTGTTTTATTCCTTAGGAAGGATAAATATACCTGAATTTCTATAAAACAATATTATTGATATTTTGTAATTCAACGTTGCTGGACGAGATATTTGTTCAAATTGTTCACTTAAAAACCAAAATTTCTCACTGTAAAAATATATTTTCCTATTATAGTCTTGGGAAAATTCGGAAATATTTCTAATATAGTCTTGGAGTTTTAAACGAGCAAAACGATTTTAGAATTGAAAAGTTATAAGATATTTTAACAAAATATCAATACTACTGGGTACACTAATATTAGTAGTATTTATACATATAAAATATTACTTATTTAAGTGCAACTTAGCCCCAGGAAGCTGAATGTTTCCTCCACGGTTCTTTTCCCGAGAGAACACGCCTCTCATCCATCACCAAGTGTTTAGGGTATTCAATTAAAATAATTCCTCACATTGACACGGGGTCATCTATCAAATGACATTAGGGGCACACTTTTTTTTCCCTCCCAGTGGAGTCGAAAGTTAAAAGGTTGTTTAATGGTGGACCTCTCGTATCTGTACCTTTGAGCGAGAAAGGTGTAACTACACTCTTAAATCAAACGAGCGAATTCGACTCAATCTGAGTAATTTTCACTCCTCCAGTCTTGAAACTGCACTTCTCCGAAAGGAGTGGATCCTTTGTGTGTTAAACCTCCAACAGGATCACTCCAAACGCGTGATTTTAACTCAGTCTGAGTTAATATTCACTCCTTTCCAGTGACGAAAATGCACTTCTCCAAATGGAGTGGATTTCACTCTTGATTTAAGAGTGAACCATGTACATATGTAACAGCATTGAAATGTTGAACATATTTCTAATTTGGGGGTTTAAAGGGAGCGAAGCCTCTTTAGACCTTGCAGCACCTCTTAGTTTCGATGAGTTTTCGCAGGAGCAAAAGCCCCGTAAGGTACACTGCTCAAAACAATTAGGGGAGCACTTTTTAATTCCAACTTTAACGTCACTCCCAACTTTTTAATTTTTGTCCTATAAATCTAAAATTTGTTAAATAGGTTCACTATGCATTCGAAATGAAATAGTAAAAAACAGGAGAAAAAAAAACTTAAGTTTTTAATGCTTAAATTTAAAGGGGGGAAATGGAATAATAACTTTTGAATAAATTATAACAATAATTTTTTCAAAACTTTTTTTGTTAAAAATAGTTGAAATATATTTTTAAACATCTAAAAAATGCAAGCATGAAAAATTTAGGGTCAATTTATTCTCTAAAACTGTTTTAAAGTGAAATTTATTTTACCATATTTTTCATATTTTTATTAATATAAAAAAAATATTAAATTCTTCAAAATACGTTATTCTTCCATCTAACGATGTATCTAATGATACATAAGTGGCGAATTTAACTTAGTCAGACAAAAATCACAAGCTGACGATTCCCAATGGAATTATTGGGAGCGAAAGGGTTTAAAACATGTGCTCCCTTAATTGTTTTGAGCAGTGTAGATCATTTTCGATTTGGCTTAACCGTACACGTTGGCAGATATGCAGGCGTACATGACAATTTATGTGGGACAATAAAAGTTCCACAATTTTTTTTTAAATTTTTGTTCTGAAGTGACATTTTTAATTTTGTCATCGTTAATAGATTAGGGCACAACCGTTATAAGAGTTAAAGTAAACGCTGGTTTTGTTTGTTTAACTAAAGCCAATCTAGAGCTGCATAAGGGCTATTAATGATGGTCACCGAAACCTTTAACCATTGTCAAGTGATGAGGCTGACATCCGAGTGGGAAAGCTCGACGTAATAGCGATATGGTACTTGACTGCAGGAGTTAGGACGACGACAGTTTTACCATGTTAGAATTAACCAATTGAATAATCATCGCATTAGAGCTACACGATGTCCATTGAAGGCGAGAATCGGCAACACAAATTTACCATCACTAGTCCCATATCTACTGAGTTACTTATTGGTGATTTTTTGCCTTTATGACCTATTTACAGGATGGCTAAGTGAAGACCTTCTTAGCCTTTTTAGCATGAAGCATTCACCCACAGGAGCCTCGCCAGCTCCTTCAGTATCTTTTGGAATCCTAGGAGATTCAAATTAAAAGAAATCACATGACCCAAATTTTTTGTAGAACGTAATGTCATTTTAGAATCAATTAAAAAATATTTGGACACAAAATAACGAACCATAAACCATTAAAACATGTATAAAATGTTATCGTAACAAAATAGTTTATCCTAAGTACTGTATAAATTAATAGAGTAATAAGTACGTGTAGATATATATACTCTTTGCAATGTGCAAAGGAAAATGACATAACTGACAAATTGAAAAAAATTACAAAAACATGAACTAATATCCATCAACAGATGCAAGACTCCAATCATACTATTTGGATTAAAATAAGATTGCACATCATTTTCCACTCGTAATATGCAATAAAGATTCCGAAATTCTTGAAAAATTGCATTTTTGTCGATACGTCACTCTTCTCTGCGTTCAATCTTATTTGCCACTGGGGTTCAAAGATACAGATTAGTCGCAAGTCGCTGTGACGGAAATGGATGATGTAATGTTAAAGGTGTCATTTCGTCTCCTGGTGTTTCTTTAATAAGGGACTGAGGAAATTTTGGTGGCATTTGCAGGGTATTAATTTAAGGAAGTAATTTTCATTATGCGTGGAAATAGTGTTTTTGTCGATATCAATATCCCTTAAGATGCCAATTGGAAAAATGATGTGTTTATAGAAATTCATTTTTTTCCTTCACAAAATTTTGTTTTTTAAAGGTTTTTAAGTCAAACGTTTAAATAGCTAGAATAAAATACCGATGTTCTATTTCCAATTTTAGAAGAAACAATGAATATAAGAAGCAAGTATTAACCTTTTTAAATGATTCGTATAGATTACCCTACTAAACAGGATCGATAGAGATCAATACAAAAATCTATTGACATTATAGTATAGCTTTATTGATATGTACCGATTTCTATATGGATGATCCAATTGTCAATAGAAACAGCAGAAACTAATGTTATCTGTAACCTTGCAATGTTTTTCTTTGTAAAACGAAGATCTTGTTCATTGACATTAATTTCGGTTAAAGCTTGCTCTTCAGAATCAGGACTAAAGTATCGAAAACTGGAAATCTGTTAGTTTGTCAGTTTATTTAGTCTGTATAAGAAAATAATTTATCACAAAAATCAAAAACTTCGTAGCCGTTGTCAGTCTCAAATGCTGAAAACAAACACAATGGACCCCACACACTGACATATTTTGAAATGTGCAATAACAAATGAACGGTAAAGTTTATATGTATTTTTTCATATAACTTTTCAAAGTTCATGATAAAAGTGTGTAGCAACACAATTGCTTCTTCAACATCAGATTTTGCGCTCTCCTTTTGAAGTAAGCATTAGCTAGATAGGCTGTATGTTTGACATATATTGCAGGCAAAATCTTGTTAAAAATTGGAATGCAATAATAAAGTAACCAAGATCACCACTCGTTAACCTTTCAATGTACCATATTCGAGATCGGCCTCGGTGTTCTACATATACATGTAAGGGGGAAGCTAAAAACTAAAGCTTTTCTTCGACTTTCATTCAGATAAGTAGTATTCTTCTGAATGGTTCGCAGAAGAAGTCCACCAACTAGCAAACAATTTTACAACGCCAATCAAACAATGCATATAAACTATGGAAAATCCGTAAACATCAAAATAAGGAACACAAAATGGAGATAGACCTTTTAACATCTCTTAAAACATAGCCAGTTTCTTCCGCTTCCTCCTTGTCCTTTTTCATTTCATTATTTTTGCGTCTGAGATACAAATGTGTTGTTATCGCATTTGGTTACCATCAATAATTTACCCTGGTTGAAAACAATATGGAAATAACATTTTGCTGTTGAATTGTTATTTTGTAATTTGAATTGTTATTTGTAAAAATACTTTGTAAAATTATAAAAATACATAAAAGAATTATGAACAAAAACTTTATGCCCCAAAAAGTCACTAATATAACAGATTTTATAATTTCACATTTTTATTGCTTGAATTGTATTTATTTATGATATTTTAAATTAAAAACACGATAACAATTGAATTTAAAAGATATAGCAACACTTTTGGTAGCCGACAGACAACTTATTCAGTTACGAGAGAATCCTCTACATCCCTTCACTTTACACAAAATTTTGAACAATTTTCATGAAGTCCAATCAACTGAATCACTTTTTAAAAGAATTTTATGCATTTAATATACGACTTCCCTTTACTGCTATGCTTAAGAGGGACGATTAAATTAAACGAGCTCAGATTAAAAAAAATATCTATTTTTTTTTATTTCTTTATTATGTAAAAAATTGATGTTATCTTTCATTCTGAAAATATTTTCAATTTTGAGAAGGACACAACTTACGACGCGAAGTTATGAAACGTGACATCCGTAAAGGGGTGTAACCACAACATCCTTGACACGATAACTTAAAGACTTAAAAACAAATGTATATCTGTACTAGGGAAGAAAAATATTCTCAGTTGTGATTCCCTTTTATCACTAGATCGGTGATAGTATTGGAAAAATTTAAAAAGTTACAATATAAAGTTATTTTTTCTCCTACCAACAAATTAATCTTTTCCAATCTTAAAGACCCCATTCATTTTTTCATGACATTGGAACAGATACAACATCCCTTGCCAATGCGGCCTTTCATTCATAGGACAAACGAAGAGAGTTCTTAACCCCTTCAGTTGGAATTTTGAAATCCTTGTGAAAAATTGATTTATTTTACCATTTAACTTACTGCGGTCATAAGGATCACAAAAATTAAAAATAGAATATCTTGAAGAGTTTTTTTAGAGGGTTTAAGTTTTTTTTTTTTTTAAATTAGAAATTTAAATAAATCCCAATTATATGAAACTATTGCATTTATGACATTTTAGTTACTTTACAAGATTGCATGAAAATGCAAATCCTAAAAATTAAGCAAATTATTATTTTAACGCAAATAAATTCATTAATATATTTTATTGTTTTATGTCAAAAACTGTTCCAAGACATAAAAATGAAAAAAATGAAGATAGTTAAATATAAAAGCTAATAACATTGTACTATTAGAACACTTTGAAATTTAATCTTAAAGACACATAAAATAATTTTAAGTGAAATTTTTACTTAAAAACTTTATTTTAAAAGTGAAAATGAGAAAAAAAAATGTTGACAACAGATTAGAGAATTAGTTGATTGGTTTTAAAATACGATAGCTTATTTTTCGATGTCAGTGGCATTTCTGTATTCTTCGAGTCTATAATAGTAGAGAACGCGCGAGATATTGATGATGGCTTAGTCTTTTCTGGCTGTTTAGACTACTCTTTCCCCTAACAAGTTTTAAAAAACACTTTCACTAATATTAATAATGAACCGTTTTAGATGCATCTAAAACGTTTGCTATTCCGCAGTTCCACGAACGAATGCTACCATACCATGACTGTTTCCTTGTAATTTGCCGAAAAAAACTAAGCGTAGTTACATTAGACGTTCTAGTTCAGAAAAACAATTCATCAACCAAGGCTGTCGGCGCGGCGTACGGAAGGGAACGTCGGATAAGTGGCGGTCGGATAAAAAAAAAAGCGCGGTTTATAATCAAGTCTTACATTTTTCTAATTGGTTCTTCAAATTCTCTAAAGACATATCCGAAAAATGTCTTTCTTCTAACAATGCAACTGTCAGCTAATTGATACTTTTGTATATCCAATGGAAAACCAGCAACAAAGAGCGACCCGCCTACCAAACTTCAAGCATCGGTGATTCCCATAGAGGGGTACCTTTTTATGGTTGTTGTAAGTGCCATTAAACGAAATTATCTTGGGTTAGGGTATAATTCATCCGATATTGTTTTAGTGGGAAATGCATCACAACTCGTCTATAACATCAATTGAAGAGCTTAGCAGAAGAAAGTATACTATGTGACATTGTTCAACAGGGAAATTTGGCAAGTCTATTTTTTACCAATTGCAAGTACAGTTTTTAAACTATCTAAGCTAACTAAAAACAGCTCATTTTCTTGTTATCAGCGGTTTTTTTTGCACATAAGACACTCTCCTTTAAATTATTCAATTTAGAAGCTAAGTTGTCAACTTTACGTAGTAGAACACGGTTTTGCGCTGTTCAAGGAAAGCACCCGAGTAGGCACCCGATGCAACTTTTTAAGGAGCGACATCGTACGCAATTTTGGGACTCTGGAGCATATTTAACGTGAACTCTCTATTCACAGAATGTTTGGCTGTACAGACCATAGCAAGTAATTCAGGGAAGGTCAGATAGGTCAGCAAGCAATTTTGACACTGTCCGAACTCGAACTTGGGACCCTTCGCATGCCAGAGGCCTTACCGACTGGTTGGGTTAGGTTTGAATTATCGCCGCACTAGAGCTACACGAGGTCTATTGGCGACGGGCGTCGCATTTTAGAACCTCAGTCAAGTGACGAGCCGACACCTGAATAGGCAACGCCTTACCGACTGGGCTCCTCCCCTCTTTATAGTTATATATCTTTGATGTTTCGTACCTTTCGGTGTAACGAAACGGACCTCTGAGGGTCATGGTTTGTGGGCGGAATGTCAGAGACAATGAGTCGTTAAGTCCATCGCGGTCGTTAAGGCGCTGTCGTTTCTTGGGCCTGGGAAAAGAGCGCAACACCTCGTTAGCCCGCTTGGGTCGTTGAGTACCGAGCCGCCGTGAAAGTGGTTGTGTCGCCCGGTAAATGATTAGGCGAGATACCTGCTGCAATGGTTGGCAAGGAAGGAGGGGTGGTTAGGTTGAGTTATCGTCGCACTGGAGTTACACGAGGGTTATTGGCAATGGGGGTGGCAATTTAGAAACAGTCAAGTGACGAGGGGACAACCGAGTAGGCACCTAACTCATCAATTTAAAACTGAAAAAATCAAATGCTGAGTTAAGATCGTGGTGTTTTAAGTAAATATTACGGCACAAAAGATACTGTCCTTTATCAATGTATTCAAATATTTCTTTAAAAAAATTGTTCAAATTAATACGCAAAATCTATTCAAATTAAAGAACATTCGAGAACTGATTTGCTTAATCATGTAAAAAATCTTGCAATATGTATTCAGTAGATAGACGTTCATTTCGACAAACATGTACAAAAGTTATTCAACAAAAACAAAGCATGAATTTCGACTTCAAAACAAAAAGTTAATTAAATTCTCACATTCAGATGGTTTTCCTTTCTTCGAAATTACACGAATCATCAAATGGAATTACAACTATCGTCATCTAACACCGGGAATCGACATCATTTGTAATGCACGAGAGAACTTGTTAAATGAATCCATCCTCTCATAGGCTACCAAAGAAAGAACACAAAGTCCTCCATTTGTACGTAACCATATGGTCATCATTACAACACATATCGTTGGCGTTAACTAGCGTGAAGAAGGAAAACCCAACATTTCCTTTGGCTCAAACGAGAAAAAAAAATCGTAATGTCTACTCTGTCTGATGATGAAGCTTAAACAGTGTTTTATTTGAAGTTTGTGGAATCGAAAATATAAAGTTTTTTTTTTTTGTGGTTCTTTGTTTTTCAACACAGTTTCAGTTTTTACAAGTATGGGAAAAAAGGAATAAGTGCATGGATGCGAGAAAGTAAAATAATTTAGTACTGGATAGGTGTGAGAAATTCAGTAATGAATTTTGAGTTGTATGGCGCAATTCACGATATAATGTAGTTCCTGGTAAGTTGATACAAATATCTTTAAAATTGATTTGAACCCTGGTTAGATTGAAATACTCGATGTAGCAATAAGAAACTGTATTAAAGAATGAGTGTTGCAGCACTAAAATTCTAATATTTTTTTTTATAGAAAACTTGTAAAATAATTTCTGGTAGAATTAAACACAATTCAACAAGCAAAACTTTAAAGAGATGCCGTTTCATTAACCCATTAACGATGGCTTTGTTAATACCATTAACCTATTCATTTTGAAAAAAAGCGTAAAATAAGTTTTTAATATTCGCTTTTCGTGTAACGCAATTTGTCTTGCATAGATTTTCAAGACTTTGGTCGTCTTCTGTCTTATATTTTGTTCATTTAGATTAAACAGAAGGATAATTTTCGAGCTGCAAATTTTCGTACCAACCGTCGTGAAAGGGTTAAAAACTGTTAAATCAGACAAAGCACATTTTGCAACATTTATATGCAGTTTCATTATATGCATTTTGCAATTTTATGCAGTTTTATCAGAAATCAATGATCACTTCCAGCGTCAATCAAACTTGCATCAAAACCCAAACAATCAATATCATCCTACATTTTGTTCTTTCACATTCACTCCCAACAATAGGAAATGAAACCGAGTATACCATTCCTTCGGCGAAATTGATTGGCGATTCTTTATCCAACCCCCCACATCATAAATATCGGGGGGCCCGCAGTTATTACAGAAAAGGGGCCGTATGTCCCCGAGGGGCCCTAAAAGATCTCCCCCTTTTCCCGATTTACCATGGCTTCAATCTGGAGATGGACTCTTCCGCGAGTTGGGAACAATATGAGCTGGTTTCTTGCGCAATTTTGCTGAATTTTATGACCGCGCGAATGTTAATTCATTTCTATTTCTCTGTGGAGCACGAGATTCAATTTCGATTATAAAAGGCGGGATGGGAATTGGAGGATGTAATAGAAAGCATTCTGTTTCAATTTTCCGGGGGTGGTGCGAGAGCTTGTAACGGTAGTCACTATCACAAATTCTATCGACACACACAACATAGGATTATATATTTTTATAAATTCTTCCTTTTGGTTTTTTAGTGAGCTGAAATTGAATAGGTAAATATGAAAGATGATTTTCGAAATTTTCAGCTTTATTAAATATTAATTTTGAAAATAGAATGTCAGGAATTTAACAAAACCAGCCTAGTTAATTTTGTTACACAATACAAGAAATGTTTTATAAACAATATTATAGAAATTGACTTTAAAATTGAAACTTTTTATACAAATAAGCAATTGAAACGTTTTAGCTTATTTGTATGTTTCGCAACTTGATGAATACAAGTTTGGAATATTTGCGAATAAAATACTAACAAAAAAAAACACTGACGATTAGTGCTATCTTTTCTTTGAATAGTATACCAAGTGATTCGAGATTTAAGTAACACTTAATATAATAGAAACAAATACAAATCTTACCCAATATAAATATAACAATAAAAAATAACATTTATTTGAAGGACTGAACGTTTGTCTAAAACAAATTATTAACTTATGTAATCCAATAATAAATCATAAAATAATGCTCAACAAGTCATTATTAATCACGCAAATAACCTATTTTAATACATTTTAAGTAACATAATCGGTTAATAATAACATTTCAACTGTACATAACTTTGATAACAAAATAACGTGTCACATGTTCATGAATTAGAGACCCCGACAGCAGCTTTGTTGTGAAACGAGCAAATATTCGCCAGTTACATCGATAACTATAGTTTTTCTAATATTAAGCCAAGTTCATCCAAGATACAACCACTTATACAAGGGACGTTTAATAATAGAGATAAGAATCGGATAATGACCTTTAGTTTGTAGCGTGATTTCCGTTGATCGATTAGGAGGTTCCAATTAAGTGGTATCGAATTAAAGCAAACGTCGGTTTTGTGTTTGGGAAACTGAAAACAAATTACGTTTCATTAGATAATGTAAGAACAGGTTTATTTTTTTACTATATTTTATCGACAGCTGTGTTAACAAATCTTACAATACTGTTGAAGTAAGTAAAGTTATATACGGCGACATGCATTGAATTGCATTTAATATTTTTATTATCGTAATATGTATATGGATCAGAGTATTGTTTTATATTGAAGTTATTCATATGAATATTTTTTAAATCATTTGTATTGGATTGAACTAGTTTCAAATATTTATACACTAATTACTTCGAAAATTAAAGAGTTTGACTGGTGAAATGTAACAATATGTCTTTAAAATATAATAATGTACATGTAAAATTTCTTTACTGGCCTCTTTTACTAAAACATTTAAGAGAAAAGCTTAGAAAGAAATATATTACACGACTCCCTCTATGTTAAGACAAAGTTTCTGAATTTTTCGAAAATGAAACGTAGAAACTGGTTTAACTTGTATTAGGTTTCTTTTTAATACATTCCCAGAAGTTTAAAACAGGAATATTCCAGAAATCTTCATTAAAAATCCATAATACATAAATGGTGCGAATAAATATAGTAAAATACTTATTTGTAATTTCCTAGATTCTCCAATTTTTTTTTATAACTAAAAATTAATTCATTTGAATACAGCCGGACGAGAGGACATGGCAAAAAAACTGAATAAATCGTGCTTTAGAAGTTAGGTAAGAAAATATTTTTACAATGGAGTCGTCAATGAGTGGAATGCTTTACCCGACCATGTTGCGTTTTCGAAGAGAGAAGATTTTAAGAATCTCGATAGCTATTGGAAACTGGTAAGGAATTAGATATATTTTGGGCCAAAATTGCTGTGGCCTGTTGTTGTTCGACAATTTTTGTATTTATATTTGTCTAAAATATGAGTCTTAAATCGCATTCTACTGCGCCTATTTTGTCATTCGTAAATTAAATAAGCAGCCTCAGAAAGAAACTTTTGAACCTCTCAGTTATTAAGTTATGTAAATGAATCAAATTACACGGTAAAAATTTGGTGTAGAATATGTCTACATAAAACTGACGGAAGCCTATTTGCTTCTAACTAAGGAGTAACGTTACTCTAAATTCATGTAGTAACGTTACACAAATAGAATAATGATTTCTACTCCTATTTTGTGGTGTAGCAATAATCTGCAAAGCTGAAGCCAGTTACGCTGTCCCCATGTTTCTGGAGTAAAGTTAAACCAAATTTTTTAAGTATTCAGTAAGTTTGAAAATAGTAGAGTATAGGCGTAGTGATCACGGGCATGAAACTTTCAATTTAACATCATTAACTTTCTGTAAGAAAAAACATTTAAATACAGATATTTTTGGCTGCTTCGACGCTGGAGACACCATTCAAAGATTTAGGATACAATACATAAAAAAGGGTTAATGTTGATTGCTAGTTTGAAAGGAGCTCTGTAATTGATGAGTATCAGTCTTACACTCTTAAAACAAACACTCCTAATTTAACTCATCCTGAGTGGATTTCACCCCTCCAGACTGGAAAATGCACTTCTCCTTTTGGAGTGGATCATTTGTGTGTTAAACCTCCGACAGGATCACTCCAAACGAGTGATTTTAACTCAGTCTGAGTAAATATGCATGCCTTTACGGTGTCGAAAATGCACTTCTCCAACTGGAGTGGATTTCACTCTTTTGTTTTAAGAGTGTACAGAAAGTTAGCACGATAATACAATCAGATTAAAAATATATATTTGGAAGACGTAAGAGAAGTAAAACATTTGTTGCTTCGACGAAACCAGTACAGTATGCTTCAAAATCAAAACAAAAAAAGGGTTAGGTTGAACGGGTGGTTGGTAGGGGGAGTGTGCCGTGATTGCGGCTCAATCTCTGAAGCATCAGTGTTGGAGGCCGATTCGACAAGCCTAATCCGAAGGATTTCCCTCCCCTGGGGGGCGGCAAAACGAGATTGGATTATGCGATTGGGGATTGGGGGGACAGATTTGTTAGATTCGACCCCCCTCATAATATCTCACTTCGTGCGTGTGAGGGGTGCGTCACACAAGAGGGGGCAGGGGGTAGAGTGGCTCTTTTACAGTTGCGGCTGAAAGTTACTTGCTAATCCCCCGCTTTGGACTCGTAAACTGTGTAGAATTAATCTAGGTTTGATTGGGGTCTTTTGAGGACTGTTTCTGTAGGACCAGTTAAAGAGAAATCTTGAATCATTGAAAGTTTGTTTTCCCAAACCAGCTGGGTATTAAGCAATTGGATAAACTGCAAACTTTGTTTCATTAAATGAGTATTTAATGTACTAAAGTTTAATTCATAACGTGCAATTTTAATGATTTTTTTTAAAAAAAGAAATTTATTGTACGCAAAAAAAGTATTAGGCCATAAAATTAAAACAACAAGTTAATTTTTTTTGTGTAGGTTGTCTAAAAGCCTACTGATATCAACATATGGACCCAGATATTTTTCTCAGCATACCTATCTAGTATATCTCAATCTAGTATTTTGAAGCTTAAAAAATCTATGATGATCCCACTGAGGAATAATTATTGTGGAGAATTTTAAGCAACGCGACCCATGCAATCAATACAAGTTCACTCTACGTAACTGTGGCAGTCTGGAGATTTGTAGGCAATTTTCGGCAAACCATCTCAAGCGAAATTAGGTTTAAACCTAATAAAAGATATCCTATAAAATGTTATAAATGCCTATTCATTATGATTTCAAATTCTATGGGAACCACACACCTATGAAGGACCATCTACCTTCAATATGCATGGCCCTATCCACCATCATATCACCATCTATCACCAATCTTCATCCATCTCCATAGCGCGTGGTTCGACGGAACGAACACAATAACTCTTTCAGTATTGCGGCAGTATTTTGACATCCACAAGGCAAATACAATATTTTATGCACGCACGGTACTCGGGATATTTGGAAATATCCTGAATGGATAATAATTCTCGTTTATGCGATCTCAGCCCATAAAAAAGCCAGTTCTCATTCCCACAAATGCAAGCTTTATGATGCCATGTTTCCTCCGTGGGCTGATACGACACAGGACACGGGTTGGCTATTTGATGCCTGTGCATATTGATGTTTTGTAGTCTCGGTGTGGTTTCGCTTCACTTGATGCGTATTTTTAGGTGGGCTTCGATTGGTTTTTCTAATAGCATCCTGGAATGCTCGTTTCTGTTATTGTTGATACATAACCAAACAAACGAGATTTTTTTTTTACGAGGCTTTTCTTTTTAAGACTTATTCCTTTAAACACAATATGTTAGTTATGAGAGCTTATAGAATATTATCCTAGATATAAATACGTTAATTATTATTGACTTCCATTTACTATTCCACTTTACTTTTGATATTATAATGCTCCATTATTAGTTTTAAAAGAAAGATTCATGTTTAACAAGACATTTTTATTGATTACGATTAAGTTTAGTAATGGAGAGATGGAGAGAAGATAAGCAATTATCACAAAATAATTGAAACTTAATGCATCTAAATGTTTCATAAGAAACATAGGATAACAGCATATTGGAATGGTTTTTTTATATATAGAATGAACTGGCTAAAAATTCGTAAATTATTGTGAATTTTTGTCATGAAATTGTATTATATTTGTGCTTCAAAGTCTTCTAAAGTACAAAATTTATGTTTGCGATTTTTTTTAGCTAGATATTAATGTAGTTGTATCAAAACTTTCTTGAATGGGATGACAAATTATGAAGAAATTAAAAAAAAAATAGCTTATATTTACGAACTATCCCCCCCCCCCCTACACACACGTTAGTTTCATAAAATTGTACCGAAATAAAACGTGCCTATACCGTAGAATAAGTACAAGTACAAAACATCAAAAGTGCCTAATACAATACATTCTTTTTAATCATTAACACCCGACAAAGCATAAATCAAACCCGCCTCCTTAAAAGCTAATTTTAAAAAATTATCAAACCATCCTCCAACAATAGAAAATACATCTGCACCGTAATTTCTCATTTACTGCGCATTCAACAAACACAATCTATAACGTGATGACTCCATAACTCAGAGGCCAATTTTGATGAGTTTATTAGGCGATGTTTAGGCGTCTCCCCCACTTTACAGAGGAGTATCCAGGTGTTGTTACAGCACCCATTGACCCTCGAGGGGTTAGTTTAGACCCCTCGTGTTCATGACACTCGTTTTTACACCCTCGAAAACACGCCCGCATACCTGTTCGTGCAGTACAGATTGAGACGTCAAAATGGAGGGCAGTTGGTTGGGAATTAAATGAAATTTCGCCAAATCATGTCATGAAAAATAACTAGTTTTTCATTTTCTATGTTCAATTCAAATTATTAAATTAAGAGAATTGATAAATTTTACATCAATCAAGTGTATTGGATTTGTTCGAAGAATTTACATATTACAGTATGCTTTTTTTTTGCCACAACAGAGTGAATTAGACATAACTACAACTACTGGTTTTCAAGTACACTGTACAAATTTGCCGCAACTTATCGCATATATACTAGACACTCCTTTCTTTTAAAAGTTTCTACCGATTCTTTATAAGTTTGAGACTTTCAGGATTTCCCCAAACTACAATAAAAATTATTTAACAAATATCCTTTTGAAAAATTCAATATAATGCACCTGAATCAACAAACAGTCATAACCGCGATGTAGCGTGCACAGTAAAACATAAAAAGATATGAAGAGTACGAGCCGAGGTCAGTGAATCTAATTAAAACAATCCGTAGTTAATAAGTCAAAAGAAACAGTGCGCCATCCTGTAAAACTTTTATATAGTATGACAAAAACCATACCTCATAAGCAAAAACTGGATAAATTTTTTTATGTTTCCAGGCAAGTTAGTCTCTAAATTGGAATTTTTTCTAATTTTTGGAGAGAGTTACTGATTCCAGGAACACTACTGGTAAAAACTGGGCACATTAGTTGGCCAAAATTTTCTAGGAACATTTGATTTTTTTTTTTAGTTAGAAAGACTTAAGTACCAAAAGTCCCCCCCCCCATGCTACTCTTACCAATTCACTAATGGCTTAGTATTTTGACTAATCTAATTACATTAAATGCTTATTTCAAACTAGTTATTAAAAATACATAGCATTAAAAATATTATTTTGCTATTTGTTTAAAATAATGGTAACTTTTTGAATCACATTCTATTTTCACATGGTTTTTTTTGTTGAAACACTTTTGGTTGATATTCTGGACATTAGTCGTACTGAATTAAGAATAGCTAAATTGTGCTGAAACTTTGGTATGGTCCTTCATGACTTAAAAAGTACTAATTCGCATAACTTTAGATGGTTAAAATATTTTAATTAACCATTTGCTAATTTACTAGTGATAAATCCTATTGAAGATTTATTAGCTAGATTCATCCAACATGTACCGCAAACATGTACCTTTTAAGCATCACCGGTGTTTGTTTAATAACCCCCTCTGGGTCTGGGGGGTTGAAACTCGTGATAGCCGTGAGTACGGATAATTGAGGTGTAGTACTATTGATCAACACCTCGATAAAACAGTCAATTATTAAAAAAAGCTATGAACTAAGCATAGTTTTGATGTTTCAGCGCTGCATGTTTATAACGAAAAATTATATAATATGTGTTAATGAAGAGATTTTTCGGAAAGCTAAAAACAGGGCCAAATTCGTGATTGCAATGCTGGGCATTAAATGCTGTGTTAGTTTAGCGATAGATTTTCCGATAAAATGCCATAAAAAGTGGGAGAATTTTAACATACTTGAACTCATAAAGCAATAAATATTTAATTAGACATGGAAAACTTTCAAACAATTTTTCTGAGGTTTTTTAGCAAATGGTAACAAAGAAAATTACGGGTTAGTCACATTAAGTTTCCCTTAGAACCGCCTCTAAACACGATTACAACAGCTATAAAATAAATTTTTTGAAAAAATTAATTTAATCTAATGAGTTACACTATATATTATCTTTTAATTTTATTTTCACATTTAAAGTGTTTCGCTGAACTTGTGAATAAAAGTGATGAGTTATAAATATCCAAAAAAAAATTAATACTTCATTGAGTACTTCAGACTTTATTTCGTTTAATTGTTAGAAGAAAATTGTGATTAAGAATTTACTTGATGCAAACCAGAAAGTGATAATAAAAAATTATATAAAAGTGCATTAATGAAAAGTGGACGAAAAAAAAGTGGCTACTTTAAAAATTGTAAGGAACTTTTTATTTTGAGTATTGGAACTATGACAAATTCTACACCGTACGCTTTGGTTCTAATTCTACCGCAATACTTCTGGTCGACCTACACTCAAGAAATATTGGTTAAATTTAAATATAATTTTCATTTCTAAACTAAAAATTTCTTTTACTATAGCCTAAATTATTGTTTTTAAGCGATAACTAATCAATACCAACTAAACTTTCTTTAAATAGGACGCAAGTATTCGTTGGGAAATAGAGCTTGGTCTTGGTGTAGCTATGGTATGGACCACAACTTATCTACTTTGAAATAGGGCAGAAGCCTGACGAGAATGACAACCAATAACATTAGACTTTACCGCAGTAGCACGGAAACATCGAATGCGTGTATCACAGCCTTTTTTTTAAAAGAGGTAATAATTTTAACGTTTCAAAACTCATGAGCCAATCATTTTTCTGGATTCTACAGATAATAGTCCATATTCGTAGTCCTGTAACAAAACTTATTCTTTCCGAGTTCAGCTTTTTTTTAATCTGAATGCTATCTTTGGTTTTAAGCTAATTTGTAAAGCAATTTTTATTATTTTCTAAAATATTTATTGTTTTTAAGCTATTGCAAATCAATGCAAGTAAACTTTTTTTAAAATAATACGCAAATATCCGTCGGGAAACAGGGCTTGGGGGTGGATACAGACCACAACTTATCTAGTTTGAAGTAGAGCAGAAGCATGACAACAAATAACATTAGACTTTACCGCAGTAGCACGGAAACATCAAATGCTAGTATAGTCGTCAACAAATAATGGTTGATTTAAATGAATTTAAAATGCTAGCAAAACTGTTTTGTTAACGATCATGCACTACTAGCTAATTGCAAAAGTAATTCGGTGATATTTTGTTACGGATATTTAAACACATATTTAACATTAAAGGATTTAAATGCAATGTTCATCGGAGTACCTTAATCTAGGATGTTAATTATTATAATGTTGGTTTGGCCTTATCTGGTTGGAAAAGTAATGAACAATATTTCGTGTTTTAGAGCCTCGAACTAAGCCTTTCACTATTTCGAAAATGAAGGGTTATTTTATATTCATAGAAACGAATTTGTTTAAAACCAGGATGTTCTTCTGCTTCACCATCAGCCTCCACTGATGAAAATTTTCTATCGCTATCGTGGCAGTCAACGTGTTAATCATGAAATTAGTTGCAATGATTGATTAGGATAGAAACCCATGTTTCTTTAGCAACCTATATAGATTCATCAATAGGTTGGTTGAAAAAATGTTGAAATAGCAATATTTATATGCAACCAAAGCACTTTGAAGGGCAACCTTGGAATTCGACTTAACCGCAGTAGCACGGAAACATCGAATGCAGGCATTGTCGCCGTTATTTAACACGTTGACTGCCACAATAGCGATAGAAAATATCTATCGATAGAGGCTATTTTGTTACAAATATTTAACATTAAAGGATTTAAATGCAATGTTCATCAGAATAAGTTCACCTTAGATATTGATTCTTATAATGTTGGTCTGGCCTTATCCGGTTGGTAAAGCCAGAAAAAATTCCTTTCTGTTTTTAAGGCCTCGAACAAAGCTTTTCACTTATTCGAAAAGGAAGGAAAATTCCCTATTCATTTTAACGAATTTGTTTAAAACCCGAATGTTCTGCTTCACATCAGCCTCTATTGATGAAAATTTTCGATTGCTATCGTGGCAGTCAACGTGTTAATTATGAAATTTGTTGTAATGGTGATTTCTAAAAAACAAGAGCTTGTATCCTAACCTATAGAATCATCGTTAGGTTTGGTTGAAAAAATGTTGAACAATAATTACATGCAACCAAAGCTCTTTGAAGGGCAACATCATGACATTCGACTTAACCGCAGTAGCACGGAAACATCGAATGCGGATATTGTCGCCGTTATTTAACCCTTTCAGTCTCAGTGATGCCATTTGGCATCATCATGCTTCTGATCATAATTTTAAAATTTTAAAAAAATTAAGCTAACATCTAATAGGATTAGTAAAATATTTTCTAATAGAAAAAAGTTTGAAGAATCGAATGATGTGCATTTAGATATCATAAATAGCTATAGACGATCAGAAAAGAATTTCTAAACTGATGCCAAATTGTCATGGGGTCTGAAAGGGTTAACACGTTGACTGCCACGATAGCGATGAAAAATTTACATCGATAGAGGCTGATGTGCAGCAGGAGAACATCCTGGTTTTAAAACAATTCGTGATAATGAATAGGAACTATTCCTTCATTTTCGAAAAAGTAAAAAGCTTAGTTCGTGGCCGTAAAACAAAGTGGAATTGCTCCTGTCCTTATCCTTTTGGAAAGACAGAGACAATTCCTACCTTGTTGGAAAAAGCCAAGAACCTCGAACCGAGAATTCCTCGTGTTTTTAAAGCCCTGAACTAAGCTTTTCACTTTTTCGAAAATGAAGGGTTATTTCCTACTCATTGTAACGAATTGGTTTAAAACCAGGATGTTCTTCTGCTTCGCACATCAGCCTCTACTGACGAAAATTTTCAATCGCTATCGCGGCAGTCAACGTAATTGCTAATCGTAATTGTTGTAATGGTAATTGCTAATGAAACATGAGCTTCTATCCAAACCTATATAGATTCATCGTTAGGTTTGGTTGAAACAATTTTGAACTAGCAATATTTATATGCAACCAAAGCTCTTTGAAGGGCAACCATGACGTTCGACTTAACCGCAGTAGCACGGAAACATCGAATGCGGTGTCGCCGGTATTTAACGCGTTAACTGCCACGATTGATAGTTGACGATTGATAGCGATTGATAGTTTTCAGTGATAGAGACTGATGTAAAGCAGAAGAAACATCCTGGTTTGAAACAAATTCGTACAATGAATAGGAAATAACCCTTCGTTTTCGAAAAAGTGCAAAGCTTAGTTCGAGGCCCTAAAAACACGAAGTATTTTTCCTAACTTCTTCCAAAACCAGATAAGGCCAGACCAACATTATAATAATCAACATTATAGCAATATTTATATGCAACCAAAGCTCTTTGAAGGGCAACCATGACATTCGACTTAACCGCAGTAGCACGGGAACATCGAATGCGGGCATTGTTGCCGTTATTTAACACGTTGACTGCCGCGATAGTGATGAAAGTTTTCATCGATCGAGGCTGATGTAAAGCAGGAGAACATGCTGGTTTTAAACCAATTCGTTATAACAATTAGGAACTAACCCTTCATTTTTAAAGTAAAAAGCTTAGTTCGAGCCGTATAAGAAAGTGGAATTTTCCTGGCCTTATACTTTTGAAAAGACATTGTTCAGTTAATAAGGAACAATCATAGGACGCAAGATTTAAGACAAAGGTATTCTGAGGAATATTGAATTTAAATTCCTTAAGATTAAATACTTGTTTAAATATCTATAACAAAATATCCTCAAATGATTTCTGCAATTTAGGTAATAGTGCATGCAAAAATTAACGAAATTTATTTAGCTAGCATTTTGTTAAATTTATTTAAAATCTATATGTAATATAATCATTATGGATAGTAATTTTGTGGTCTGCAACTTGCTCTTGTGGACCTTTTTGAACGCATTCGAGTAGCCTAACCATATTTGTTTCAGTAATTAACTTTTCGGCTATGAAATCATCATTAAATTTTATGTTTTATATTTTATTTGCGTTGTATTTGCTTGAAGAAATTGCAAAAATAAAACTGAAACAGTTCAATTTTTTTTAATAGGAGGATAGTTGAAAAACAATCTAAACTGCACTGCGTAATGCAAAACGTCTGGTCGCTCGAAAGATTAGTTAAATTTGAATACAATTTTCGTTTTAAACCAAAATGTTTTTTACTATTGCCTAAAATATTGTTTTTTTAAGCTATTGCTAATCAATACAACTAACCTCTCTTTAAACAATACGCAAATATCCGTCGGGAACAGGGCTTGAGTTGGCTATAGACCACAATTTATATATACAAATATCTATACAAATAGAAGCAAGATGACAATGACATCAAATAACAGACTTTACCGCAGTATCACGGAAACATCAAATGCTAGTATAGTCGTCAACAAATAATGGTTGGAAATTTCGAATTCTACAGTAAAACAAACTTTTCTGAATTTAAACCTAAACGCAGTTTCAAATCTTTGAATATTTAGTAAGGAAGCCTCAAAAATAAACACATTTTACTTACAATATTAATTAGTAAAAATGACATTTTTGGAGCTGAAATTGCAGTAAGATTTTAAAATTATGAATTTGGAAAGAATTGGTATTCTAAGGTAATTATAAGGTAATGAAAGTATTGCAATGTGGTCCGAATATATTAAAAGGATATTTTGCTTTTTGTTCTCTTTTGGAGGGTGCCGATTCCAAAAAAGCTTTTGATCAGTGATTCATTGGTCCGTCTAAAACAACTCTTCAGGTTGATTTTAAAATTGACGGACTTCAAATTTTATACACGAGTGTCCATTACTTGTTGACCGTCATCAAATTTTCATTAAAATCACGCATCCGCAAAGAAAAGTTGAAATATACATTTTAGGTTTTTAAATATTAAAAATACCTTATGGTGTGCATAATTATCTTTAAATGCATTTATAATTATTCAAGTGTTAATTGAAAGTCCTGTAGTGTTAAACACCTCCAGTTTTATTTTATGTAACTTGCTTTTTCAAATACTATTAATATATATTTAATAAGAAGCTATAAACTGGCATTAAGAAATGGTTCTTGGATTGCTGAGCAAAAATAAATTAAGGAAAATGAGTGGGGTATTTTATATGTATTGAAAATATTTTCTTGTTTCATAAAAGATTAAGTTCTGTAATCGCTCTTGAATTTTTGAATATATTCTAATCACAAATAAACTTTGAAGTTTTTAAATATTAATGGAACCTGTAAAAATTATAAATAGTTGATTTGGTGTGTGAAGTCTTGATTTGTTACAATAAATTAACTTAATATAAATATGACTATGTTTCATTATTTTGACATTGAGATGTGAGTAGAAGCGATTCTAAATCGACAAAATATTATTAAGTTTAAAAAATTTCAAATAAACTAATTTTGCTCCTCATAAGAAATATATAACTGGAAAAATCTATAGACAAAGATTAGTAGAAAGAGAATGCAATAATAATGTTAAAAATGCAGGCAAGTTGAAAAGGCAAGCTCATAATGTTACAAACCGTAGAATAGTTACCCGATTTGTGCTAATGCTATTACAGATATGATCTTTGCAATTTTTAGAAAGACTAACATGGTTATTTGTTATTGCAGGGTTATCTGCGCGTTTCTAGTATTAGTTTTCACATTGCGTTGAAAATGTGAAAAGGTGGAAGATGTTAAAAGCGTTCTGTTAGTCAATTGAGCTCTTACGTATTTTCACAGACAAAACTACAAATGCTACAGATAATTATATACGTCGAGTTGTAGCTCAAAAACGAGTAAGGTAGCATGCAGTAGGCTAAAAATTTAATTCATTTTTTCATCTAAGTAGGCTAAACATGTTTTTGATACATTAAAAATTAAATATAATTAAAAAAATTATTTTGTAGAATTCTACAAAAATTCTACAGACAAGTATGGTACGCCAAAAAATTCAACAGAAATTAGAAGTCCTTTGAAATCTAAAAATAAAAAATAAAATACGAAGTACACTATTTATAAAAGATCCAAAATTTAATGCCCATTTAAAAAGCATAACACAATTTAATATTTTTTTAATCACCATTTCCACTCAATCATCAAAGGAGAAACTATTTAAAATTGAAAAAAGGAAAACATATCGTTATGATACAAGACAGTTTTATATGCGTCATAATATGCACCAAAATAGTATCTATATACATAAAAGGCGACTTCTGATTGTTTGTATAGGACGCAAAAACTTAAGAACCACGCAACAGATCGTCACGAAATTTGGCACAAAAATTTATCTCATCTCCAAAACAAACATAGGCTAAGAATTTTTCAAATCGGACCATTCCTTCTATCGTTTTCGAACGTTTTAAGGGAAAAAATACACCACTTTCGCTCAAATCCGATCACTTTTTTCTCTTTCGTGATGCCATCAGGCAGAAAAATTTAAATAAAACTTTTTAGAAAACAATTGAAATTGAAAATGTTTAATTTATTTAATATTTGTTCATTGCCTTCAGAAACAAAATTAATAATTTGAAAAAATAGTTGGATATGTTTCAAGTTACGTAATCCTACCAGTCTCCATTCTATTATTTTATTGTGTATATATGATTTTAATTATGAATTTTTTAAAAGCATAGTTAAGCTTTTACTGAATTGTTTTTTTGAAGACCGTTGCACTACAGATGCATATTAGGGTTTTATGTCTTCCTTCTTTCGCCAATTTTTTGCCAAACTCGCCAAATTATTACAAAGAACGTGCAAGAGCATTTTTTTAAATAGCTGGTTGGTTGTGAGATGGTCTTTGCGCTAGAGCTGAATGGGTGTAATGGTAGCTATATATTTTCCTCGCCAAATTTTTCAAACACGCCAAATGAGCTAAAATGTTTTTATTCGGGAAATTACTGCGACATTATCTGTTAATTTTATAGCATTTTTTGTATTTAGAATTTTTAATGTAATATAAGTAGCGGGATTTAGTACTTTAATAACGAACGGTATCAGCAACATAAGCTTATTAAAAAGCAAATAAACTTATAAAAATATGCAAATCGTTTGCTGTTTAATGGAGTAGCTTATTTTTAATTCTTACTGATTATTTTTTTACTTAAATATGTATTCTCTTTAATTTGAGCTTCTTATCAAAGGTATTTTTGAAATTAATATTAATTATTACTATATCCAAGATGGGTAATTAAATGGAAAAAATTACTGGGTAATCTTCATATCCTATGTAACTCAAATGAAAGAAAAAATAGTTAAATTGACTATAAAATTATTTTTTCACCTCTACCCGTGCAACGTCGGGTATAACAGCTAGTTCTTGTATAGTTCGGATTATTTTCTGAGAAAGAGGAAGAAGGCTTTATATTTTGTTTTAAAAACAAGCATATTTTCATTTACATTCATTTCATTTGCTGATAAAATGGTTTTCTATTTAGGAGATGACTTACATATTTATTCTTCAAAATATAAATAAATTCAGCAAACGATAAGGAACAATCTTTGATTTTTCAAACTAAAGAAGTAAAAGAAACTAACCAAATTTATCATGTAAATGAGACAGAATAGAAGATTGTGTTTGGTTTTTCCTGTTGAGCACCAATGTTACGTGGAAGCGGACTAAATATCCGATTCTGTTACGAACCTACTTTTTTTTTCAGTAATATTCTAGTGATCGAAAATTAATTGTGTACAAATTTTTTAAAAAATAATTTCTAGAATAATTTTACACATGAAATCAGGTTGTGGACTCGCTTTTTACAGCTATATTTCACGGTCCAAGTCCTCTCGGACACGGATAGTTTTTACGAAGAGTGATTGGTTCTTTCAAGAGTAAACCTCTTAACCAAAAAATTAGTGCTGTGTGTATAAATAAGCTGCCTGTGTCATCGCTGTGGCAACAACTACATTGGACTTAACCGCAGTAGCACGGGAACATCCAATGTAGCTGTAGCATTAAATGTAGAGGGCCCAAAATTAAGTAATTAAGAATCAAAAATCAACGTGTAAAAATACTTCAAAAAGCAACTAGCCATAGACTTATATAAAAACAATTTTTTTTAAAAATCGCAAATTTAGTAGTGTTTTATTCTACACTACTCGTCAAGCAAGTCTCAACATAGCAGGAGAATAAAAAAGTGATTTTTTTTTGCCTCCCGTGTCTTTCCTAGAAAGGGTGCGAGAGCGCATGGTTTTGCTATCCGATTCTACTAATTAAATAAAGAAGTTTTAAATGGTGTGATAGTTGAAATTGCAGTTGGTGTTTTGATAATTATATTAGAGGTAACGGTTTAGTATACGATTTCGTTATTTTAAGAAGGCATCAAAGAGTATTTAATGCTTTAGAATACAGTCATAACTTCTTGACCCATCTCAACGTTTATTAGTGCAATATACAAATACCCACATTACTCAAAAAAGTGTACTTTGTGTTTTGTAAGATGTCAACTGGATGTTTTTGAAAATGAATTAAAAATGTAATAAAAAATCTCGATACATTAACAAAAATATTTTTATTTTGTACTTCGAATAAATAATTTAGTGAATTTAAAATATGTAACATTTGTGTCATGTCTTTAGCCAATACAGTTCAATGCTGTTTGGTGAATTATTAATTTGAACAGTTTAAATTGTGAATGGAGACAGTTCTAAGCAACAGTTACTACTATTATTTATTTAGAACATTTTTTTTTTAGAATCTCGTGTTCCACAAAGAATTCCACGAGTCTTACAAAGTTTTTTTTTTTATTATTATCCCAAGTGTATATACACAAATCCATGGACACACAAAACAGGAACACAACAATTAAACAATATCAAACAAGTTGAAAACATTAAGAAAGTCCAGAACTTGTAGCGGGTTGGCAGAGAACAGTTCCTTCTTTGACACGCCCATGCAAAGTAATAGAACACAACATTAAAAATTTAAATTGTAAATAAAATCAGAGAGAACGATAAAAATCTCCATTCTTCGCACCAGATTCAGGAACACTGGAGGCCACCGTATGACTAAGATTGATTAACTATTTTTAGCCTACTTCTTTAATAATTACAAATGTAAGAATTAAATTCATGAAAAGTAGGTATTGACTTTCTGATGATGACAGTCCGTCCCTCTCTTCCAATATTTGGTTCTATCCGTCGGATCTTAAAAATTCTTTTATTCTTGTTACAAAAGGTATGACCTCCAAGACCCAACTTTCATACTTTTTGTCCGACTGTCTGTACGTCCGAACGGACATTTGTTCAATGTCTATCAACACATTTCCCATCGAATTAACATTTACATTTGATTTAAGTCATTCAAATCGCTGCTGCCATAACAAAGAGCATGCGAAACGTAATCGAAATAATAATTGAAGTAATAAAATTATTTGTCATAAATGAGTTTAAAATGACGTCATTAAATGTAGCATATTGTGATCATTTGATTAAGTTCATTATTTGTTTTCCAAGACAGCGTCAAGCCTTATTTTTTGTACAATATTCTAGTTAGTTTTAATTTACATTTCTTACTATTTAAGTGCAGTTTGGTGCCATTTCATGTGTTTTGCTTATAATTATTCTTCAAACAAATAATTTAAGCAGAAATAAATTAATTGAATTAATTAAATAGAAATAACTTAATTTGAGAATGAAAATTAAATGAAAAGGATTGATTTAGGCTTTTGGAAAGTTAAATTATAGCTTAATTCTGTTAAATGTATGACGAATTGTTTTCCTAATGTGTATATAAATCTAGGGTAAAAACGGTTGTGGAGGACATTTACTTTTAAAACACTACTTTGTTTTCCCGATAAGAATTTCAGGAAGTATTTACGTAACAAGAGAGGAGGCTATTTTAGTTCTTTTTGAAATTCTTGTTTCAGTCATATTTAAGTGAACGAAAACAAATTTTGTCTAAAAAAACTAATTTTTGTAACTCTGTAAAAAAAAACTAAATACCTATCCAGAATAATTTTACTCGTGAATATTTGTTGATGACTGCCGCCGTACAGCTTTAATCCACGGTCCATGTCCGCTCAGACACGAATAACTTTTTCTAAGAGTGATTGGTTCGTTCGAAGTTAATATCTTAATACCTTAACTAATACCAATCAGTGTTCGTTTAAGCTGTCCGTGGAAAGAGGGAAAAACCTTCATCGACAGGATATCTGTATCAGGCCTCCTTGGCGAAGATAGCGAGTAATTAATGAAACTGGGGTGAAGAAAACGGTTTCTTCCTTGATTCTTCCATCACTTCAACCCTGATACCAGCCAGGCAACAGTCCCACGTTTGCACTGCGAAAGAAGAAACCAGTTTCCTGTCGCCAATATCCGCCAAGCAGACTAGAATATGTGTAGTTTTCTAATCAATTAGAGTTCTTCCCCTGGACCCTTCAATTACATTGGACTTAACCGCAGTAGCACGGAAACATCCAATGTATGTAGAGTCAGAAAAAAAATCAAGATAAATTTAGAATCACAAATGAAGAGTGCAGATGAAAAACTTCATTTCATGGGAATTTTCTCGTATTCTGGTGTGCTTGGCTGATATTGGCGACAGGAAACCGGTTTTTCCCTCGGTTCTTTCGTGGTACAAACGTGTGACTGTGTCCACTGATTTCTGGGGTGAATCATGGTTGCCGCAAAGGAACAAAACGTGTAGTTTCCTAGTCAATTAGTTCTTCTCCTGGACTCCTCAATTACATTGGACTTAACCGCAGTAGCATGGAAACATCCAATGTACGTAGAGTCAGAAAAGGTTATTCTCTCGGTTCTTTCGCGGTACAAGCGTGTGACCCGTGTCCACTGATCTCTGGCGTGAATCAGGGCTGCCGCGAGAGAAAAACAAAGTAACCGGTTTCCTTACACCAGTTCAGCCAATGACCTGCTATTTTTGGCCAAAGAATCCTAATACAGACAGATACCTATGCAATGACATTGTATTTCCCCTGTATTCTTTAAATGTACTATCGAAGTCTAAAAAATTATTTTTAAGAACTATTTGCTATAGACTGATACAAAAGCTACTATTAGAAAAATCTCGCAATTTTAATACTATTAAGTCAGATATTTCGACATTTTTACACGCCGTGTCTCCTCTAGAAAGTATGCGAGAGCGGGCTGTTTCACTATCCGACTCTACTACTTAAATTAGGAAGTTTTAACTGCCATATTTCAAATTGCAATCTGCGTTTAGGTAATTATGTTGGAAAAAACAGTTTAGCTCATGATTTCGTCTTTAAAATGCAGCAAAGAGTGATACATGTCTAAGAATTAGCAGTCACGGATTTTAGGCGCCATAAGAGTTTATTAATGCAATATATCAATATATCATTACTCAAAAAGTTTATATTTTGTGTATTGTAAGATTTCAATAAGATCTTTAAAAAATGAAGTTAAAAATTCTTTCGAAGCATTAAAAATTAACTATTTTTGAAAAATATATTTTCTTTTGTACTTTGTATCTTCTTAAAATAAATTTTAATTATCTATAAAGAATGTTATTTGTTGAGCCGTTAAGTTTAAATAATACAATTCAATTCTATCTGATGAATTATTCATGTGATTAGTTTAAATCTTACATGAAAGCAGTTCTAAACAACAGTCACTACTGTTTAGTATTTTTTTTTGTCAGTCATTCGTATTCATGTGAGCGAAACTAATTCTGTCAACGCCAAATGTAAATAAATCTTATCCAGAATAATTTTGCGCAGAAAAATGGGTTGAGAGCTGTCGCCTTACAGCTTTATTCCACTGTCCATGTCCGCTAGGACACGGATAGCTTTTACGAAAAGTGATTGGCTCGTTCAAAAGTAAATCTCTTAACAAACCAATTAGTGTTCTTTTAACCCGGCAGCACTCGCGCTAACTTAGCATGGACTAAGAGTCTTCTAGATCGGGAACTCAATCTGATGCCTAGCGCCTCCAAAGTGTCAAACGGAACTAATACATTATTAACGATTGATTTGTGATTGGAATAATTAAACTTTCCGATTGCAGCTCTGTTTCTTCGAAATGTATAATACGTCAGATTTTAATGGATAATTAAATCTTTCGATCTTAGCGCTACCTAATTCTTGAGATAGAACTAAACGACGCTAATTTTTTTTTAGCTTGGTAAATTCGGAATTTCATTTAACAAGTTGGCTGCGACGATAGCGATTGAAAGCTTTCATCTAGATCTAGATCGTGTAGTTTGTTAACCACTAGACCACCATGTTTATCAAGTTTTCAAACAAACTTGAACTCTTAAGAACGGTTGACGAAATGGTATACTATGAATTTTATCAGAATGTGCTGTTATCGGTGGATTGGAAACACGTCGCGCGCTGGCGCGTGATCTGCACGCGCCGTGTTAAAAAAAATTAGAATTTATTAAAATTGAACTGTTGCAGCAGATAGTGCATTTTTTACCATGAGTTGATATATGCATTACAGAATTCTAATTTGTTTGTTTCACTTTTGTTCATCTAATATAAATTTTTTGTCAATATTTTAATTCATTAAATTAAACCAAGAGAAAAATTCAACTAAAACTTCAACCCCCGTTTTAATTACAATTATATTATACCAAATCCTATGGCAACGATGCACTGTCGTCAAAAATAGTTTCTTTTCGTCACTTGACCATGGTTCTAAATTACGAGGCGTAATTGACTGTGCTAAAGCTTCGAAAGGAGGCTAGAAAAAAGCAGCCGTAAACCATTACATTAGTTCCCTTGGACACAATTGGGGGAGTTAGTGTCTCTATCAATTTCAATATAGAAAATTTTATAATGGTATTCCAATCAGAGTTTCAGATCTAGAGTGTATTTAATCTATCTGGGGTCCATTAGACCCCAGCGCGAGTGCTGCCGGGTTAAGCTGCCTGTGTCATCGCTGTGGTAACAACATTGGACTTAACCGCAGTAGCACGGAAACATCCAATGCACGTATGGTGGGGGGGAAAAATTAAGAAATTTAGAATAAAAAAATTACTATCAACGTCTGAAAAAATATTACAGCTTTTACGAAAAGTGATTGGTTTGTACTGAAATTAATTTTTCAAACTAACCAATCAGCGGTCGTATAAGCTGTCCTTGTCTTTGCAGACAGAGACCGTAGAGACAGTGGACAGAGATGTGAACGTGGATCGTGGACAGAGGACTTAAGAGATATGCAGTTTATATTAGACGAATGAAAATGACCATTAACATCAGACTTAACCGCAGTAACACGGAAACATCCAATGTAGGCATGGTCAGATTTTTTTAAAAAAGAAATTTAACTACCAATATTAGAGTAAAAAAAAAAGCAGGTTAATAATAATTAACTGCCAAATAAAGAACCACTTTCACACAAGATTTAAGCATTTCTAAATCAAATTAAAAAAAAACTGAATTCAATCAGATTTAAAATTTTACAAGTGATTTTGCTCAATATTATTTATTATTATTTTAAGATCTGTACCCTAATAGTTTTTACCGTTTTTTAATTCAAATTAGAAGATTACATTATGAAACATAAGAACCGCAATAAACGTGTAAAAGTTGTGGATTTACGAATAAAGTAAATTGAAAATCAGTAAATTTTATAGGCCGACGAATATAGGGAAGATTGAACTGTCATCTATAACAATAAAAGAATGGGTATGTCTGTGTGTATGTCAGTGGATCGCAAAAGACCTACTTGGACTGCTCTAAAAATTCGAAATTTTTAATACCGATTACTTTCAATACCTACGTGTGCACCTGAGGCTTAGTTTTTTCATATTTGATTGCGATTTTTAATTAATATAATTAGTTTCAAAAAACGTCCTCCACCTGATAGTGCGGGACCATAACAGGGCTTGAAAATACATGGATCGGGCCGCAACGGGGGCTTGACGCCATCCTCTATAAGTGTTTGATTTTTAAAAGCGCATGTGCCAATACGAATTTAATTTTTTTGTATTTTGAGTGTATTTAATAAGTAGGCAGACCATAACAGGGCTTGAAAACACAACGACCGGGTCGTAACAGGGGCTTGACGCCATTCTGTTATTATTTGCTTTTTTCTTGTGCATGCGCCAACACGAATTTTGGTTTGGTTTGGTTTGAATTATCGTCGCACTAGAGCTACACGAGGGCTATTGGTCCAACACGAATTGAATTTAGTTTAGATATAGTTTGTATTTTCACAAGTAAGCATGCCTCTAAAAGGAAGCAATGCGAAGTTAACGGGTTCCCAGTAAGGCGGGACCATACTGCTAGTATAGTATAAAAGGAATTTTTAAAACCCGAGGGATAGAATAAATTTTGTAAGGTTATAGGAGAGTTCAGACGAATGTCTTCTACAATTTACTTTTAAACACCATAAAAAAAACTTCGCCAAAAGGGGAAATAAGTATTAAGACGTCATGAATTAATTTATTTGTACCTAAATGAAAAGATAGAATACGCTTGATTTTAAAGACAAGAAGTTCTAAAATAACTAAAATAGCCTACTTTCCTGTTACTTAAATACTTAAATTATTTTCGGGAAACAAATAATTTCTTAACAGCAAGTGTCATTTACAACTGTTTCTATATAACATTTTTACACATAAATTTCATTAAACACAGCATCCAGCTATAATTTAAACTTCTTAATGCCAAAATCAACTTTTTTCATCGCAAATAAAATTAATATTACTTATTGTCTGCTTGATTTATTTGTAGTTCTACAAATAATTAAATATTTATTCATAACAAAAGCATGGAACTACACCAAAATGCACTTAAAATAAGACATGCAAATAAAAACTAATCAGGACTATACGCAAAAAAAATATGCCTTGTCACTTAGTAGCCAAAATATAAATAATCACATTTCCGACGTCATTCCAATTTGATTTATAACTAAAATAAATTTTACCTTAAATAATATCTTTAACTGAATAAAGTTTCTCATGAAATTGTTGAGTTTGCGATAGCGATTTAAATAACACTAAATTGAATTACAATGCTAATTCAATGGGAAATTCGTCGATAAATAGTAGATTTGTGTCAGTCCGATCGTACAGACAGACGGACAAAATGTATGAAAGCTGGGTCTCTCAGATGATACCTTTCTAACAAAAAAAACAAAAAAAGAAATTAACCCTTTCAGTCCCAAAAATTTACTACACTACAGAAACATCTGATATTCACAAAATAAGCTTATTTTAGGTCAAAGATAAGAGTTCCATAAGAAAAAAAATCATTTTAATTTTTTATATGGTTTTAGAAATAACGCCAAAATTGTTTAACTGTGGAAAACAATAAAAAATTACATATTACCTAAAACACTTCTAGTTATATATTTTAAGGTATCTGACCATATTAATAAAAAAATTGAAACTATTTTGGTTGAAATAATTACCGAATTGTGGTTTAAATATGGGAAACTGAAGTGAACTTTTCAAAAATCAGGTGAAACGCTTGTCAGCTATTTTCTAAATAGAAAAATAGTTCTGACTTCTATAGAAATTAATGTGAAATATTGTTTAATAGAACAAAGTGTGAAGAATAGAATGATATGTCCCGTTATGACATCCAAACACACAACTATTTGGAAAAAAATATTGAAAGTGATGATTCCAAATGGCATCACTGAGACTGAAAGGGTTAAGATCGGATGGATAAAACCGATTTTGGAAAGGGGGTACGGACGGACATCGACCACATGTCAATACCTACTTTTTCATTTTTTTTTTAATTATTTCAAATTAAAAACAAAAAGTAGGCTAAAATAGAATAGAACGCCGTGCCTCTCTATAAGCAAATACGAAACAAACAATCTCTTAATGTGGTATAGATTATGACGTAATACCAAACTGATTTATATCAAAAAGTTACCTTCATTTTTTAAAAAAAAGTTTCTATAGTGTTGATTGAGTGGAAATGGTGATTTAATTCAATTAAAAAAATTAACCTTCTTACGCTCCTAAAATGAGCATCAAATTTTGCAGGTTCTAATAATTAAAGTACTTCTAATTTCTTTTATTCTGAAATTTTTAATGACTTTTAATTTAAGATGCGCAATTTTTTGACGCATCGCAATTGCCTGTGGCCTTTTTAGTTTGGGGTATGAAAGTGGATGGACGAACAACGCCGCTATTAGTTTCTTTACACATCTTACGTTATAAACGTACTGTAAAGCTTAAATTCAATTGTAATCTCACACTCCAAATTTGTGAGATTTACTTAGATGGTTCCACACACACAAAAAATGCTTTCAGTGTTTGGGAATTCGCTGAGTTTTGATCAGCTGATATTTTAAATTATTTTTTGACGTATCACATCTGAAGAGGGCACTGGAAGAGCGTAATAAATTACGAAAATGTGATAACGATTTTAGTGTGAATTATCGTCTCACTAGAGCTACACGAGGGTGATGTGAAAACGTGAAAATGAGCCTTTTGATTTCTAATTTGCAGTTCAATCCGTTAAAAACTGTACTTCCAAACAGTAAAAAATATGGATCTTTAAATTTATAAAAAAGGGGGATACTTGTCTTTACAGGATGGAATAATATGTTCATTGACAAAAAAATCTCAATTCTTTCGAAAACGGCACGTTTTGCCACTTATCTCTTCAATTGTCTGCAGCATTTGTAGGTAGGGCTAATGAAAGTGGGTGATGAACCGGCACAGAATTCAGAAAAGCTTCCACTTTTTAAATTATAAACGTAGTGTGGAGGCTAAAAAAAGATTAACTTGGTTTCCAACTGCGCTGATACATATTTTACACAAATAGTATACAATACATCTTGTTTTATTCTTTATGCCTCCACGAAAAAGGGACCCATCCCTATATATTCAATCTCCTTTCATCCTTTACACCCGATGTCGTGTTCAAAAACCGAGAAAACCTTTTTTTGATTACATTTTTGACGTCCGTTCTGACACCATAACGCACAGAAATGGCGAAAGAAAATCGGAATTTACTTCCCCCTATTTCTGAAGCGAGCCGAAAAACTGCCGGACTGTCATCATCCGGACTTTTGCCGGACAGCGCTTGTCCGGCTGAGATGACGGCATTTCCCCCAGACATTTTTGATATCGGTTTGGCAACACCGCATATGAATAAAACACGGAGAATCTCGAAAATGGAATTCTTTACAGAAGGAATTTATAACGGGTTTTTGTGCGAGGAAAATGCAGAAGTAAATAGAAAGGAATTCAATTCAGGTTGGATATTGTGTTTGCAAGATAATACATTTGTTTTATTTCGAACATGGTGCATACATTATGTGTTCATTTCAATATACTGATATGAAAACAATATTTACTTTTATCAAAATACACGTATTCCCGTTTTCATGTGTGAAAACACTTTCAGTGAAGTGTCGAAATAATGCCTGGTTGCAGCTGTGACACTTATTGTATATGGCTCTAAGCTATGAGCATTCTATATTATTTTTAAAATAGTTTTTTTTAAACTATTAATAAAAAAATAGATCGATCTGAACTAACTTTAGGTATTCTGCCCTCACCTATCCTTTATAAATCAATCGTGCTAGGGCGAAAAAACCGTATACTGATAAATGTCAAATGCGCCAAGGTCCAAATAATAAAGCACATCAGCATTGAAACGCGGATTTTTTCAGATTTAATTTTTGCTACCCCATCCATACGATTTTGGCCGTGATTAACAACAAAATTCGTTAATAGCAAGACAGTTGCGTAGACCTTAATCTATCCAAAGACCAGGAGGTCTGCAGACCAACGCCTTGCCAACTACGATCTCTAGCCTTGGCATTTTAACTATGTATAAACCCAACTCAGAAATACACGCATGTCGCTCATTCTAATGCAGCAATGAATACAAACCCCCAATCCCGATTCGAAACGCCCACACAGCGGCGGTCAGTCTATAAAGGCGCGTGCGTGTGCATAGTAGGCACCTCGGGCTCATGTAAATGGTGCAGATTTCAGTATTATAAGAGAGATAACATTCACTGTATGTATAATAATATAGTGGATACAGTGAATAAATTTATACTTTCAAAACAGTTGGTAGTTGTTTATGTTTATATTTAAGAACTGTTTTTAACACTTTAAAACAGATGAAGTACATATGTAAGCTTTATTCGGATAATGCAATTTAAAATATGCATTACTTGACAAAAATCTTCGACGTCGAACTTGTTTAAGTATGGATTTGAACAAATAAATCTTTTCTTAATTTTTAACTTAGGAAGCAAATATTTCAAATATACTTAAAACTGGAAAAGGGTAAAAGAAACGAATACCTTTACGAACACTTTCATCGTACACAAGTACAACTCTGTAACTTTGATCAGTTGGATGGTAGCATGCTCAACGATTTTATGATTATTTCAACGATATAACTTCAAGTCACTCGCACGGACCATAGTGTCTTTTGGAAAGTAAGCAAGAGCTTCTACACATGATGGCGGGCGACGTTTAACAAGCGAAGCTAAGGGAAAATCATTTTGTTTAAAAACAGCCTACATTGTAAAAAAAAATCTAAAATTACTGCATACTCTGCGTTTATTTTCTTATATCAGCTGTGTAATGCTTTTTTACGGAAAATTAGTGTTTTTTTTTAACTATCGAGTCACATTAACAACTTACTCCAATAGTGTTTAAATAGAGAATATGGGTCCAACCACTGCTAATGAAGGCGAACTTTTTCGATTCGCCGGTACCACACAATTTCAGCATAATGTGTAATTTTACTACACAGGGTGATGGCAGCACTTTTAGTGATGGCAGTAATTTAGAGGCTTTTTTACAGTATCACTCCGCATCTTATATCACTATACCTTGTTATTGCCTAGTCGCAGTAAAGCACGAAATATAACATTTAGTTTCGACTTAAACATCCCTATTAATATGCGGGCGCGGGATCAAAACAGATACCGATGCAAATTGTGACACGTGTGCCACCCCCTTCCAAACGGCACAAGGGGTGTTGCGATGGTGTCATTTGTATTGAGGACCGTTTGATAGAAGACCCCAACAACGATCCATCTAGAAATTAGGCACGAGATTTTGAACCCTGATTTCTGCAGATCAGAGGAGGCATCACAGATAAATGGGTTCTATTAATCTAAAAGGGGCTAAGTGGCATTTTATCGAAACTAATTTATTGATGAAACACCATAAGAATGTTATTCCCATTTTAAATTTTCCTTCCAACCCAATATTGGTTAAACTATCTAGTATTGGGGAAGGCTTTAGTTTAGTTTGAATTATCGTCGCACTATTGGGAAGGCTTTATTTACAAATTAACCTAAACCCACCAACCCACCAAACCAACCCACCAAACTAACCCACCAAATTCAATTGTCAAAATATCAATTTTGTAACTAACCACCAATCATTATGTGATGAACTTGACCTTCAACTTTTTTTAAGTTCTAAGTCCTACCTCAGTTGTTTAAATATTATACATTTTAACATCCGTAGCCTCAGATCAAACTTTGATTCTCTTTTGCTTGTGCTAAATAATTATTTTTCAAATCTCGATATTATTGTGCTATCTGAAATTTGGATAACTGACTGTGAAACTAGTTTTTATAAAATTCCCGGCTTTAATTCTTATTTTAAATGTCGGCAGTCAAATAGATCTGGAGGTATAGCTATCTTTATAAAAAAAACCCACTCCTTTTTAAACCTAGATCATTATAATTTTTCTACTGCTGAATCCTTATTTTTGTACTGCAAATCCTTAAACTTTTGCTTGCTAGCAATTTATAGGTCCCATGGTTTCTCTATTGCTGATTTTAATAATGAACTAGAGAATAACCTCAAAACCCTAAATCATAAAAATATTGTTATTATTGGGGATATGAATATTGATTTGCTTTCTACTAGTAATAATCAAGTTTTAAATTACCTCAATATTCTATCTGCTTCTGGTTTTATCTCACATGTTAACGAATCAACTAGGATTTCTGGTGATTCAAGGACTTGTCTTGATCACATTTTCATTAGGTTTTCAAATCGTAACACTAATATTGAAACTGCAGTTTATTTAAATGACCTAACTGATCATTTTCCGATTATTTGTAAGATCTCAGCAAATGCGGCTAATCCTTTAGAAAATGAAAATACAATCCCAAATAAAAGATGCATTGATTATGATAAAATTAAATTGTGTTTGAATTCCAGTGAGTTTCATATCCCTGCCGGTAGTGATGCCCTTGACAGTTTCGCTTTTTTTCACAGCTCATTAAGAGCTGTTATTGATAGCTATACTTATAAATCTTATAGTACTAACAACTCAAATAAAGGATGGATTAATGATCACTTGTTAAATATTATCAAAACTAAAAATATATTATATAGGAAAACTTTACGCTATCCTTTAAATAATCAATATAAAAACGAATATAGATCTGTGAAATCTTACTTAAAATCTAAAATTAAATTGGCCAAGAGGCTTTATTATCAAGATCAGTTTAATGTTTGTGCTGATTCAAAATCACAATGGAAACTAATAAACTCTATAGTTGGTCAAAATATAAAAAAAGGTCGTGATGTTAATATAAAAGTTGATAAAAGTTTTTGTAATTCTTTCAATTCCTACTTTGTTAATATTGATAATTCTATTGATGTCTACAACCCTTATAATTACAGGAAATTCCTAATTACACACCCAAATTCTTGCTTTTTTACTAGTATAGACACTGAAGAAGTTTCCAAGTTACTATTAAACTTAAATAATAATAAAACAAGTGGTTGTGATAACATAACTCCAAAGGCCTTGAAACTTCTAACCATAAATCAGGTAAAACTTTTAACAAATATTTTTAATGACCTTCGTATGCAGGGTGTTTTTCCAGATACCTTAAAAGTCGCAAGAGTTACACCCATTCATAAATCAGGTGACAAAAATACTCATAGTAATTATAGGCCTATTTCTGTCTTACCAACTATGTCAAAGGTTTTAGAAAACTGTATTAAAAATAGAATGCTATCTTTTCTGAGTAAATATAATATAATTTCGAAGCATCAATATGGATTTTTACCCAATAGCTATACGGAAAAATGTTTAATGGAATTTAACAGTTTTGTTTACAATAGCGTTAATACCAGTCAGCATACAGTTGCTATTTTCAATGACGTGTCAAAAGCTTTCGACACCGTTAATAATAACATCTTATTGGATAAGTTGCATTACTTAGGCTTCCGTGGTAATTGTCTGGAAATTTTTAAGTCATATTTAAATGATAGATACCAATTTATTGGTTTTGGCAATACTGTTAGAGATTCTCTCTGTTTAAAACAAGGAGTCCCGCAGGGATCCATTTTGGGTCCAAAACTTTTTCTCATTTACGTAAACGACTTGTTTAACCTTAATATAAATGGTAAAATTTTAAGCTATGCTGATGATACTGTGTTGTTATACTCCCATTCAGACTTTGACACAATAAATAATCTTATCAATGCAGACCTAATTTTAATAAGAGAATGGTTTTTAAGTAATTTGCTTAGTATTAATATTAATAAAACAAAGTTCATGTATTTTAGTTTAATGCCAAATAAAAATAGGAAAACTCTCAATTTGTTCTATCATAGCAAAAACTGTAATTTTGATATTTCATGTACGTGTGCAAGTCTAGAGCGTGTTTCGACTATAAAATATCTGGGTGTTCAAATAGATGAAAATCTCAAGTTCAAAAGCCATGTTTTACAGATTTCTAAAAAATTGAGATTTATCTTATATAATTTTTATCATTTGAAAAACAAAGTTAACTCAGGTTTTTTTACGAATTTATATTATTCCTGGGTGTATCCTTTATTTCTTTACGGCATTTCTATTTGGGGAGGAGATTACCATTCAAATATCAAACCTCTAATTACAATCCAAAATAAATTTGTCAGATTCTTATCATATAATTCCAGAAATAATACTCTTAATACTTCTGACTCCTATAAGTCTTTAAATATTTTACCCTTGAGACATATCTTTTTTTATAAATTATGCATTATTGTTTATGAACATCCGGATATTTTTACCCAATTGTCAAATATTTCAGCACGTAGACCCAACAATTTATTTAAAATTCCAAGACCCTATAAAGAAATTTTCAGAAAAACTTCCAATATTTAGCTCCTAAATTCTTTAATTTATTACCAGATCATATCCAGAATTCAAACAGTCTAAGAAACTTTAAAAAAAAATTAAAAAAATTTTGTAATGAATATAAATATCACTGATTTAGAAAAATTCTTTTAGTCACTGCTGAAATATTGTACATTTTTTTCTTTTCGAGGGCTGGTTGTCCAGATTTTCCTCTTTGTGTTTATTATATACTGTATAACTCATTATTTTTCTTTTGTTCTCCGTTTCCACAATTTTTGTTTTTGTATTAGTATATCTCATACCTCTGTAAGGGCCTTAGCTGCCCATCAAGGTGTTTTTATATTTTGTAAAACTTTTTCATTGTTTCAATAAATTATTATATTATTATTATTATTATAAATCATACTTATATAAAACTGATATTTATAAAAGCATATTTATTTAAAATCTAATAATTGGCCTATTTCTCAACGATGTTGATATTTCAAGCATTTGAAAAATTCACAAAAATGGATAAGTTTGATTACAACATTGTGTTTCTTTCCTACTCCATTCCAACTATGGAACTTTGAGGTTTTTTTTAAAAGAAAATTCGGCAAACAAATGAGAAACAGCTTTAACTACCTAATATCTCCGAAATTAAGTTTTAAAAATATAAAGTTCAAACGTTTTAAATACCAAATTTTGTTGAAACTAATTACAATTTTCAGCTGGTTAGAAATAAATCAAAGCCATTCTAACCATAAAGTAAATTCAGGGTTAGTAAAAAAGTAGCGAATACAAACGGCTATAACTATTTACTAGAAAGTAATGTATCGATAAGAGTAACTCATAATGTAGACGGAACTTAGACATTTCTTTACGTACAGTGAAGAAAGGTGTAGTGTAGCAGTACAGTGAAATCCTGCGCGTGTGCCGATTTAAATTTCACTTAACTAATTTTATTTAAATATATTTTGGCACTAAGTACTTAAAGCACATTTGACTTGTAGGAGAACGTTTCATTTATATGTATACTCATACATATTCTGCTTGTAAGCAAACAATAAAAAAAATTCGACGTCCGCTTAGGATTAGAATTGTTTTTGCTGTCTTATAAATCGGAACAATTCTCGAAATAAGGTTTAGAACGTTAGTTCTTTTTTGAACGAACACTATACAAATGAGCTCAAATGATTCTAGAGTTTGCTTGGGGTGGATTTATACGAGCTGAGATTGATGATAGAGTAGACGACATTGTTTTGAAAAGGGGAGGTGTGTTAAATTGTCATCAATTAAAAGTGCTGGAAATCTGATATCGGGGGTAACACGATGGAAGGGATTAGAATCGAAATGGAATGCAAAAGACATTTTGAAAAATATTAAGTTAACTTGTTTAATTTATTTTTTTAGAATAATTTTATACGTTTTCCACATTGCGAAGTTATTTTTTTATATTGTGTTCATCTTTAAAAAGAGAAATGACGAACACAACAATATTCCTAATCTATACTTTCAGCAGATTTATTAAAGTGGAAATAAATTGTGTAATGGTAATGTTTTAAGTCTTGAGTTGCAACAGAAATGCCGAATGAAAATAAATTCTTTAACGAACTTAGATTGGTGAAAAAAAATGTCTAATCGGAACAGAACCGAAGCACCGATAAGAAGGAAGACGTGAAATTTGAATGGAACTACGTCATCTGATAAAAGTTATGAAAATAAACTTAGTTAAAAGAGGAAAATAAAACTTATTTTTCGGGCTATGAAATTCCTTTTTGGAAATATTAGCTAATGAGAACAAGTGCAAATATCTAAAGATAGGTTGTTGTAAAAAATTGTTGTAAATCAGTCAAATAAATCCCGAACTCACGTTAATATAATAATTCGGACATATTTGTAATGTTTCTAGACCAGAAATATTATTGCTTATATATTTTTACTCTAAAGAACACAGATAAAACCAGAACGAATAGTTTAATTCTGAATATATATTTAGTTCTTTGATAACCACAATCTAAAATTATTCACTGTACCTTTAAGACATTTTTTGCCATCAAAATAAAATGGATTTCAATAATGACTGGGTAGCGAAACTAATAAAATTTAGTATAGATTTAAAATTAATTTAGTCCATATAATAAAATAAGAATTAAAAAGTTCTAAGAACATTATTTTTAGAATAGTGAAATATTCAATGTTCGATATAAAATACAATTATACGATTACCGAAAAATAATTTACTACGATTGCGTAAGATTAGTTAAAAAAAAACTAATACACGAAAGAATGAAATTTAAATGGTATTGATGAAGTTATTAATGGTGCAATAAAATATACTGTCAACTGCCGATATGAAGTATGATGGCTCCGTTAATCCGAGCAAGACGATTGAAAACGATGGGCGTGTAAGTTTGACCACACCCTTACATGGTGTTCTTTCTTTTTCAGCCTCGTTCTTTAAACGCAAGAGGATAATGTTTCGCTCATTAATATTTTATAGATATTGAAGAAATATAACTGTATTTTATTATTAGCATTTAACACTGGAGGTAACGAAAATAGGTAAAATAGGTAACAAAAACCAGGTAACGAAAACCAGACACGTTCGAAAGAAGTTTCAATAGTCAGCTCCATTTTGCAGCAAAAAATTATATGATGCTTCTAATAAATGTTAAATTTTTTATAATTTAAAAAGTATTAAGTTTTTATAATTTAACTATGCATTTTAAGAAATTCAAAAATGGGATAATAGTTAAGTAAAGTAAGAGTAAAAAAACTGGTCAGACGTTTTTTTCGATAAGTCTTTTCATTGCAGTTCCATAATTTTTTCTTCGAAAGAAAAGCTTTTTGAAAAATACTTATAAAATTGTGCTCTTTTAAACTGAACCATTTGCGCATGTTATAAAGAAATTAATAATTTTTAATCATAGATTTGACATTTAAACTAGATTACCATAAATATATTAGGCTAGGTTTTGAATTATCGTCGCACTAGAGCTACACGAGGGCTATTGGCGACGGGCGTCATATTTTAGAACCACAACCATAAATATATAATACCAATAGTTGTAAAGTAGTTACAAATTCATATCTCCAGTAATTTTTTACGTATTTTTTCGAGTGAATTCGAAAACCATCACCCTCTATTATCAGTTTTCATTTATTTTATGATTACTTACTGGAATCGACCAGTGTAAATCAGGGAACGAAGAAATGAATGGAATGTTCTATTTAATATCAAAATTGTATAATATGTTTAACTAATAAAATAAACAAAAGTGTTCCACGGAGAAAACTAAAACGTTCTTTAAGAATAACGCCAACATCAAATCCCTCTTTAATATTTAAGTAACCCACAGAGCGATGTCTTCATTGAATGTTGTCATCTCTGTTGCTTTTTAAATCTACAGTCGGCCATTAATTTCTTGCATAATAGCCTTTGGAACAAGTAGCGAGGGCGTGTATGGAATACAGATGGTTCGCAAGCCGTAAGTCATAAGGATGTTTTAAGCGTGCCAGGCACAAATTAAGACGTCCAGACCAGGAGATATATACCTTCATTTTTTGTTGCATACTCTTAGGTTTTCAGTTAAAAATTCAGTTAGGTAAGGCAGTAACGTCTTTTTGTAGTTGTTCAATTCTATTAATCATTTGAAATGTCATTATTTAATGGTTATAACCTGTTATTACGGTTCGGTCGTTTCATACTTTGTATCTAAATGTCTTTCATTTGAACGTCTTGCGAATACTGTAGTTAGATTCACGTCATTCTTTTCATTAAAAATTAATCACAAATATACGTTAGGAATATAGTACTTTATGCTTACTTTACATGACACTTTATTCGCAATTTTCCGACGAAGATGTAATTTAGTATTTTAAGCTTTTTTATGCTTTGGTAAGCCAAATAGAGAATTAAATGAAAGTTCTAATTTTAGTTTTTACATCCTTAAACCAACAAATGAGATTTTCAGATATAAATTTAAAAGTGGCAGAAATACCTTATTTTTGAACAGTTATAATCATAAGCAATAATTAACTGTATGCAAGAAAATTTTGCATGCTTAACATATTAATCTTTTTTTTTTAAGTTTAAGTACAGAGCAATGTTCAAACGCCCCTACATTATTTTAACTACTGAAAAAGTTTCCATCCCACTTATCCCCAGAAAACAATCCATATATATGTAAACAGAAGGTCCCCCATTGTAAAGTCAAGATCTAATCCTCAAACATGTTTCACTCTTGTGCCTTTCAATGTTTATTTTCCTTGCATTTAATTTATTTATTAACATCGTTTCAATCATAATCCCAAATTAACGGTATAGAAGGATTTTGTAAGAATAACGCACGTAAACTTTTAGTGAAAAACATTTTTTATTTAAAAAAATAGAGTTGCAATTGTACACCTCCAAAGTATGATGACAGAAAAAAACACTACCGAAATTCCATAACAATCATCCTATAAAAAAGAGGTTGTCTATAAACAAAACGACATTCGTACTAGAGTCAAGATAGAATTAACAACACACGACACCCCATGCATGCCTTTCTTTTTAATGGTTTCAACGCATGCTTGTTTTTGTTACATTTTATTAATCTTTTAACACACAATCTTAAGCACTAATTAACGGTACATGAAATGATTTTCTAAGATTAACGCACTTAAAAATAGTTAAAAACATACTAAATATGAAAAAAAATTAATATTGATGAGATATGATCAAACACCTCCAAAGTATTTTTAACGACAGAAATTCCATCCCAATTATCCTCCAAAAAACACCCCGTTTGTATGTAAACAGAAGGTCACCCATAATAGAGTCAAGATCCAATCGACAACACACGCCACCCCCTTTCCATTTTAATGTTTTCAGGGCTGACAAAAGGGAATCACGCATAATCGAGGGGAAAAAAGCAGGGCCACCAGTTCATCAAAAAGGCCCTCCCTTTCCGGGCCGTCAGTTTCCTAGGCCCTTCTTTTATGCAACGAGCCCGCCAAAAGACCCTATTAATTTGTCACGCCTTTTCCTATAGCCCCTTTATGGAAGGGGGGGGGGGGATAGTCAGTTTCATTTTTGGAGTAGCTTGGGACAGGGGGGAATGATTTCTAGTTGCTGCGGCCCGGAGGATATAGGGTTAGAAAATAAGGGATTTTGTTTCAGTTTTTTTTAATGATGTTTTTGTGTTGGTGGAATGGCAACCGCAATAATTTAATTTGTGGGGGTTAATGAAAAGTTTTGGAGGGTGATGGGTTTATTATTTTTGGGGAAGATTTTTTTTTGGTGCTAATACTGAACAGAGATCAGATATAAAAATTAAATTCCTTTTTTTTAATGTTATCTGAATGAGTTGGAAGAATTTGCCAAAAATCATCAACTGATAAAAGGCAAAGGAAATAGAATGATGGATTACAATTTATTATATACATGATAAAATCATACCATAACATTTAGTTAATATAAAATCCCACTGCAATCTGGACATTAAAAATGTGACATATTTTGATTTGTGAGATACTCCACATTTCTTTTAGTTAGAACTTGCATTTAGAAAATGGACTCGTAGAGTTTCTTACACGAGGGGGAGAGTGAGGGAAACTTACTGAATTAATAATGGGTTATCCAGATTAATCGTTATTAGAACTTTCAAATAATTGAGGTACTAAAGACGGAGAATAAAAACTATCAGAAGTTATACATAATTTACTTTAATGGTTCTTAAAAATATGAATAAATTCTTAGAAATTTAAAATGATCGATTTTTTTTAATTATTGATTCTCAGTATAACGCATATATTTCAGTTTGCCAAAAATACTAACGTAACCATTTTTTTTTTGTTCATAGCACTACACTATCCATATGAACTGCACGAACTCATTTTTCAAATTAAAACAAGTTGTTTTGAGTTGGTAACTGCCACTTCAGAATAGGTTCCATACAAGATATCTTCAAACGATTATCACTTAACTTCGCGGGAATATGGTGGTTATCACAATTAGAAATTTACACGCCAATTCGGATATTTAAATTGATTTTCTTTCGCAAAGTCACTTTCATTTTAAATATTTTTTAAATTTGTTTCTAAATCAAAGAATTAAATTCCTTGCTAAAATATTACTATGCAATCAAATTGGAATTTTTTTTATTTAAAACAGCTAACATTTTTCTTTGAGTGTTAATTAAAAATCAAAAGCTAAATTTTATAAATTTTACACTGTTAGAAAATGTTTTAAAACTTCTATTCTGAATTTTATAATTAACTATGTAGAATGATTACTTTCGAATGCATATGTTTCATACTTTACAATAGATCAGGCGTTATAAAAACTTTTTTTTGTAAAAGGGGAAGAATACGTCTTCGTGCAATTAAAATTTGGGGCCTCAAAACTTAAAATTTACATAGAACGTTGAGTTTGTAAAAAGTTAGTGCTAACGATTTTAAACCACATAACTAAAAATTCGGTTTTTTATTCCCTAACACATTTCTTTGCAATTACCTAAAATTCGCAAAAAATATATTTAACTATTTTTAATTGTTTCCTCGTTGGCAGTTTTAATCTAATACGTCAATAAAATCTACAAAATTAATCTTGTTCGCAAATGATATGCTCTGTTGTAATTTAAGCCCTAAATTAAAGAGAAATTTTGAATATCTAACAGAAGAATAACCATACAATTACGAAAAATGACTAATTATTTAAAATGAAGTAGAGACTGAGTTGATTTAAATAAAATCAAACTTACACAAGGGGTATTGGTGACCAGATTTTTGGAATAGCAGCCATAGCATTCGACTTAACCGCAGTAGCACGGAAACATCGAATGTAGGTACTATGGTCTTCAATACCTTCCTTAAGTCATCGCTTTTAACGCTCTTCAATTACACTTTAAATTGACAAGTCATTTTTCGATATTCTTAGGTTAGGTCATAATTTTAGTTTTAAAGATTACAAATTAGTTTTATCTTCGAAATTAATTTTTTGGGGGGTTTATACAAACAATAATTTTTACATCTGCTTCAAACATTTCTTTTGCCTCGATTTTTTTAAAAAAAATCAAAATATTCTTAGTTTTCTGCACAAAGATTTATTCAAAAGCATTATTTTTTTCTAAACGAAAATTTAGAAAACCAAAGCTAATTCAGCAAAGAAATCGAAGTTACTGGATCGCACGTTTACACAAGTTCGAAAGAGTATCTTTCAGAAACACAATTAAGCAGGCATGAAGGATATTTGTTTAAATAGTATAGACTTGTGTAAATGCTTTTAAATTCTTGGATATAGTGTTTTAAACGAATGTCAATTTTCAAACTGAATTTTTTAATTTAAAAAATATTGGCTTTGTCAAATTTTATCTTTCAATAACAATAATTTCGTAAATAACTTTAAAGTAAATGTACGAAAGAAAGTTTTGAAACTTTTTTGGCTTTCAATAATTATTAGAAGGAAGCGCTGGTTAGCGAAATTAGCATTCGAGTTGTTTAAACGGACCCTTTTATAAATGACAGTAAAAAAAATCGCTGAAGATCATATCACCTTTGGTGATGAGTGGCAAGATGTTTTATCCGTCGAAAACAAGTTTAATCTTGATGGGCCAGACGGGTTTAGATACTATTGCCATTATATCCCAAAAGAATCATCTTGTTTCTCGTAGCGCCTGTTTGATGATAATTCTGTGAGGTTATTGTCCCGAAAATAATAATTTTAGAAAATATAACAGAACAATAACTAACCATACAGCTGATAAAAAGGACTAATCTATTTAAAATGAAGTAGTAGCTCTAATGTTATTTAAATAAGCGTCAATCTTACACAACGGAAATTGGTGTAAAATATTTTTGGGATAGCAACCATAACATTCGACTTAACCGCAGTAGCACGGAAACATCGAATGAAGGTAGGTATGCAATTCCATTTTTAAGTCACCACTTTCAACCCTATTCAACTAAAGTTTAAATAAACTAGTCATTTTTTCCCTATATTTTAAAGTTAGTTTTATAGATTAGAAATTCATCTTATCTGCAAAGTTTTTAAAAAGTACAACTTTGGGTTTTAAACTATTTAATTTTTACTTATGCTTAATACATTTGTTTAATATTGATTCAAAAAATTATTCTGAAAAATATTATTACCGAATAACACTACCGAATATTAAGATGAATTCAATATTGATGAAAAATAAATTAGTCATGCTAATTTCTCTTTGAATAACAGATTAATTTAGTAAATAACATTAAAGTTGTAGTACGAAAATTAAAATATCCATCTTGGCGTTTAATAGTTTTAGTAGAAGGAAGCACTGTTTGACGAATCCGGTATTTCATTGGTTAAAAGTCAACGATTATAAGTGACAGTTACTGCTACAAACCTTGTTCTTTTTACTATTTATAACTGAAGTATAAAATTAAATACTTTAAACATAGAATTTTAGTGCAGTATTTGATTAGAAAAATTTTATTAACCTCAACCGTCTACTTTAAATAATAATCTTTGTAACATGGAACATTTAGTTGATATGTTCAATTAGGGTGACTACGTTTTGCAGGACAGTATTATTTTTGAATTTTTTTCCTGTCTGTTTCAATAAGCTCTAAAATACTTAAAATTTACTTGTTTTCTTGCATGTCTTGCCAAATATACTGCATTTCAAGAACAGGCAAATACGCAGCAAGACATAAATTTAACTACTCAGGATGAGGGGGGAAGGAGAAAAGATTTTTTCAAGACTGCTACATTAAATAAAACCTATTCAATATGCTTACTTATATCATGCCACATTGCGTTAAGAAAAAAACTGACCAGTCCAGCCATACCCGGAAGAAAACCATCAACTAACTTGACCCAAAAAAATAGCATCCATCCCTCACTTATGATTCAGTAGAATTCGACCACGTCCGTGAAATAAATTCACTGCCCCCCGGCCCCCCAAGGGCATCATTTAAGGGGGCAGTGGCGTCCCAGAGGGGGTTCGCGGTCGCCCCCCTCCGGCCCCCAAGGGACCCCCAGCTGCCGGGTCAAACCGACGCGACCGGAAAATTTCGCCGCGATATTTGGCGCGTGCTAATGGGCCCTGGCATAGCTGGGGGAAGAGATTTTTGAAGAATGTTTGGTGCCTGATTTTGTTTTTTGAAACAATCTAATTCCTTTATTTAGTTTAGCATTAGTTATGGCTTCAAATGACGTCTTTTAGAAGGCTTTTGTTTAAAAAAAATACATTTCTTCATTAAAATAATAAATTGCCTTTAAATGGGTTCCTGTTTTCCCAAGCTTTTCTAGCTAACAACTTCTCATTTAATGAATTAAAAATGACCTTGTCTTTTTAGTTAGTCTCAACTCTTGCCTAAGCAAATGATACTTTTTTTAAAGCCAGTACTATGGTTTTATGTTTGAGCCAAATCTACCGTATCGACGGAACTCAAATTTCTACAGAATACTTTGACAGAATTAATTTAGATAGGTAAAATTCTGACTGTAAACCACTGAGTACTCGACTTCATTATACGTTAGTTGGTTTATGGTAGCCCACTCATATTAGCAAATATTTGCTTACATAAAATGAAAGTTTGTCATGAACCGAGTTGATTATAACTCAATAATTATGTTTATAACACAAATAAAAATAATTTATATTGTCGCGTTGTCTTAGGAAGTACACGAGATATGTTAACAGACGAAGCTTTATTAAATTCAGTAGAAGAACAACCGCACTGTATATAAGCAACTCGCTTATATACAGTGTGAGGAATTATGGGAACGAAAGATATTTGCATATAAAGTAAGGATTACATGAAATCATAATTTACATAATTCAAGACAAATTATCAAATAATAATGTATAATATGCGATAAATTAAAGTTATAGAAGATCTGGGTTTCGAACCGAGGGAAATCTGTCCAGTCTCCAGCACTCTTCCGAGTGCGCCATCAGGCACTGTGTCAATATGAACTAAAACTAGACTAATAAATTTATTAAATGAAAAAAGATATCCATATTAATATCTAAAAAAAAGCTAAATCAGCTGTAATGTTAGCTTATAAAAAAAGAAAAAATGACAAAATAAATAATGAAATCCAAAATTAGAATGAAATAAACAAATTCCAAAGAAAATATCACCGAAGTTACTCATTCAACTAAAAATATCGTACTAGTTTTAATTCCTTAAAATCACAAGTAAAAACCCATCAACACACTGTTTTTGTCTTTTCCATCATATGCCTTTGAAGGAGCACCCTCTTGTTGCACTCCCCCTTGCATACCGTAAATAATGGGCCCCAAATGTATATTTATTTAACGCTGTGCGCGTTCCGCTCTTAAATTTGCTTCTTCTCCCCTTGTACCTCTAGGGTAGGTGGCGGACCCTACATCATATTCCGCACCCTAGTATCAGTTGTACTTTGCTACTTGACTCGGAAGTATAATGGATACTTGAAATAGAGATTCGGTGCATAAATTACGCAAGTCATTCGAAGCCATTTTCAAGAAGTTCCATAAAGTTAAATTTTGGAAATATAGATATATGTGGTCAACCCTCTGAGCGTTAGATCAGGCTTTTTATGTAATTTATACACCAACTTTTCTAGCAATAACAATAAATTCTATAAATAATCAATTATTTATAAAACTAATATTTAAAGCTGGAGAAGAATTTAACATCGTATCTTTAAATATAAAAAACCTAATTAATATATTTTAAACGCTTGTAAAAAAAAATTAAATTAAAAAGTTTATTGAAAAATAACCAAGAATTTTCGCCAACATTTAGACCGCTCAGAAGAGCACAGTATGCGATCTGATTTTTGTAGATCCTGAAAAGCCTCGACTGAAAAGCAGCATAAGAGACAATGAACAGACAACAATAAAGATCCAAATACTAAATGCAATTTGCAAATGTACCAAACATTGAGCTAAATGAATAAATTGAAAATTTCATTGTTGTATAAAAATGAACAATTTACAAATTCTCCATTATATATATATTTAAAAATCAAAACATTAAAAGTTATATAGGAGCACACAGTGTATAGTAGTTTTATATAAAAGATAGCGCATAACTACTGCATTATACTTATGTGGGCAATACGCTACATATATTTTTAAAAGTTTTAAATGCTTTACAAATGAAATCTGGGGAATTCAAAAGAATGTCACAAAAATAAATCTCATAAATAAAAACTTATCTTAAATTGGTGCCTTTCTGAAATTCGTATAAGAGATGATTTTATGAAAAGCATTTTAATAATAAAAGGGTGTTTATTTCCACTTGGACCAAGTGTCTATCAAGTACTCCAAACAACCATATACAGTTAAATTAAACGCAATTTGTGCTTGCAACTTTATGGAGAAGTAATTATCACAAATTTTGTTTAAATTATACCCTTTGAGGAAATCCTTTGGTTTAGCTTTCCATTATTGCCCCTGTCAATGTTGCTTTCGGTGGGACTACGTTTCCTTACAGTGAAACTAAAGATAACGAGGAATACTAAAGGCGCCCTTTGTTACAAAAAGCGTTCTATGATTATTATTTTTTTTAAGTTGGTTTTAGTTTCAATCCTCGTCGCACTAGATCTTTACACAAATTTTTAATTTTTGGCAAATATATTACTAAGACTGGTAATAGGTTTACTGTGTCACTGCAAAAAACTTTTATCACTTTAAATAAGAACTATTCAAGGCTCAAAAACAGTACCGAATAAAGCAACATGAACCTATAGTTATTCACAATCGATTTCATTAAAGAATATATTCTTACGTATAACATTTGTAAACAAATTCCAATAAATTTTAGCCCATCCAATAGAATAATCCTATAAAAAAAATTCCTGCATAACCACATAAAATGGTGACACACAATAGTTTTACAATTACTAAAATAAAATGATAAGGCGTAAAAGAAAATTCGAGCACCTTAAGTGTGCATTTGGAGTGTGACCATTTCCAAAAATTAAATGCCCCACCGCGAATATTAAAAAGCTTTTTAGTTCATAAACAAAAACATTATAGCTGCTAAGCCATAAAAGCTTCAAAAAGCGCCTTTATCCATTTAAATTAAAATGCGCCCGACCCAAGAGAAAGCTTGAAACCTCTCCATATTCATTATGAATAAGTGGCCTTTTTGGGAAACTATAAATCTGTTCCCTTATGAAAGGCAGTTATTCACTGCTTTTATTTCGGCAATTAAACGATGTTCGGTGGTCTACTAAAACTTTACCTTAGTAGAAAAAAGGCCAATGTAGGATTTACCTAGACAACTCTTTGTAATGCGTTGATCATAGAAGAGTATTAGGGAAACACCCCTATATATATACTATACATTGGACACTGGCCTTTTTTCAGTTGATGTGCAGAAATGCAGAAACCACAGTATTTTTTATATTTAAAGCTTGAAGTCGGTAATAGACGTTTTTAAGACCAACTTTTATAAATTGAAAAATATTTCGTGTAATATATAATGCGAAATGGTTTTGAATATATTTCAAGGAAGAAGTATGCCATGCTTGTGGGAAATTTCTTGGTGAAGGGCTTGAAAAATATGTTCAAAATAACTGACCACTATAAGCAAAATATATGCTTTCGCATTGTATCAGCACCTTTTGTTTAAGTTATCTTTTATAAATTTATGTGAATTTGATTTTTTAAAAAATAGTAACTAGCTGCATTTATCCAAATCAAGAAATAATTTTTCTATTTTATATCCCCGTATAGAAAGATATTTATAAAAGTTTATTTTATTACTTACCAAGAGAAAGTTAAGCATTAAATATATTTGTTCAGAAATTCGTAGATTATTACATGGGTTTCTGTTTAAAGGCCAAATGCAAAAAAAAAAAAAAATGCGAAATACTATTTTTTATAAACTAATTATCTAACAAACTTATTTTATTTAATATTTAACTATTCACAGAAATTATTTGATAAACTTTATAATAAATATTGAATTTCAAATTTTATGTGAAATTATCGGATTTTTAAGTTACTATTAACAGTCACCAATGCAAGGAAATTTGCCCAGAAAATTGTCGAGCTCAATTGTATTTTTATATTTTGTTTTAAAGCAACCATCTGATATTCGCAACTTATATTTTCATCGGTAATTAATTTCTTACGAGATAGTTTTGAAACTACTTTTAAACAGAATAGAAAATTGTCTACAGAATTGCGAAAGTTGTAGCAATAGCTGAAAGAACCCTGCAAAAATTATCTAAAAAATATGAAATTTTTTTATTCTCAGTAAATGTGTACAAAAGAGATGTGTGGAAAATGGAAGTTGTATAAACTTATTAACGGCGACTTTGTGAACACCAATCAACACCCTAATCATTTCCCCGAAAAACGCGTCTTTATTTAATTAATTTGCCCTACATAAACTGTTCAGGACAATGGTCTGCATTTGTCATACTTTGTTTCCTAGCAGCAAGCTCATTTTCGCTTGGCAAATTGTCTTGCCGACCATCGGTATTGAGAGAATCAAGTTACAGATATACAAGTGAAAGAAATAAATTTGTGTGAACATAATCTGAAATGAATTTTTAAGTATATTTTGGTACAGCCAAATTTTCAAAAATATTTTTTAAAGTCATAAAGGTTTTTAAATAATCAAAAAACATTAAGTTTCTATAATGTCAGGAAACACTAATAATAAATGGATCTATGCTTATTCATCAAATCAAAGTGTAGAATTATTTTAACCTTCAAATTTATACGATTTTGACAATATAGAAGATATTTGAACCTGTCTTTCCAACAAACCAAAACGAATCCGAAATTTTCCATTATTCTATACTCATTAGAGTGTTCACCACCACTTCACACAGAAATAAAACGTTTTGAAAACAGTTCGGAAATCACATCTTAATTCCCTAGATGGGACGCGAATGGATTGAAAAATTTCACTCCCTCGGTCTTCCAAAATCAAAATTTCTTTTCTTCAAGAAACAAAATCTCTCTCCCTTCACCTTTCTAAAAGAATGCTAAGGAATCAACAAAGTGTCTTCTTCAACTGTTCTTTTATATTCGGCAACAACTTTAATTTTTTAAAATCACATTTTGTTTGAAGATAAATACATGTTTAATGGTAAATAAATATATTATTCCAGGAGTGATAAAGAAAACTCAAAATTGCTTTGATTGTGATAAAACACGCCGCTTTCTCACTCTCCCGAAATGCAAAATTTCTCGCTTTCAATATATATTTTTGGTATCTCTCCATTTTATTTCTAAATTGAATTTATAAAAAAAATCCATTGCTTCTTGGAATATTCTATGAAATTTCATGTCATTTTCCCCATTTAAGTTATTTTTACTTTCGCAACTTAAGAAATCGCCCTGTATAAAATTTACTTTGAAGCAACTAGCAATCCATTTAAAATATTTTTTCATCATATTGTGCAAAAAATAATTTTTTAAATTGCAAAATCAAAAGTAATGCTTTGTGAAATCGTGTTTAAAAGCTACTTTAACGCACTAGTGTGACAAAATGAAGAGCAATTGATGGGAGAAAAAGTCTTCATTCGTATGTAATAAAATTCATAATCAATATGAGCAAACTTATCTTTTAAAGATTTTATAACAAACAAAGAAACATTTAAAGATTTTATAAAAAGGTGCACATTTATTTCACTTGCGCTACATCGCACTCGTTTAATTAGTCAAATCGTTGAAAAAATCCCTACTTTTGCATAAATCCCTACATTTGCATAAATAACTTTTATGTCCCATGGCATGGGACATAAAAGTTATTTATGCAAATGTGCAGAAAGTAAAGAAATTTAAATCAAATAACCGTGTGCACGCTTTTAAGAAATTAGTGTGAAAAAGTTACTTTTAAGCAATGGCTATGTTTCAAGTCTTGGATGCAACAGCTCCAGTGGTATTGTTTAAGACAAAACATCAACTGAACCGAAGTTTTCTTACAACCTCGACATAATTGGTACTGGTCTTTACGTTCTGGAAATATAATCGAATTAAAATCGAGAAACTTTAATAAATAACAAGAATAAAAACAAGTTGCACAGAAAGAACTGAAATAGATGGAGTGCTTAATATATAATCGAAGCCCAAAGATACCAATGGGAAAATAGTATTTTGGGAGATTATAATATCCAGATGGGGTGCTGACTAGTGGAGAGTGGATCATTTGGCATAAAATCAAAGTTTCATAAAAAAAAAAAAAATCACCGTTACTGCGGGTACATCCGATTTTATAAAGTGGGTAGTAAACCTCATACAATTAAGGTTTTGAAAGCTATAGCTTCCTAAAATAACGATCATTCAGACCTGGGGCTAATATGTGAAACTGATTTTGAGCTGTCAGAACACATATGCCGAAAGTGGGATTCAAATTCGAAGAATTGGATATCAAGAACAGGACACTAAAATTCACTTAAATTTTACATAATTTAGAAAAAAATTAGATGCTGTGTAAATGGAATGTGCCTTTAAAGGAGTTCTTTCTAACTTAATTTTATAATATAATTCCAAAAGGTTTTTTTTTTTAACACCAAACATTGTTTTTCTTTCTTGGAATAGGTATGCTTGAATTATCGCCGCACTAGAGCTACACTGGGCTGATTTGGAACAGATTGATGCGTAACACATCAGTTTCAAATAACTGATTGACAACCAAATGCTAAAAAAACACACCAAAACCCATGCCAACTGCTTTCCCCTAAATAACAGCACGCAAGAGTATCCCTCGAATGCAATCTCCTACGAGCTAATTCACTTATCGGTATCATAAGCAGCGCGGATTCTTCGCCTCGTGCCTTGTAATTGGCTGAGGAGGAACGCAAGAAGGAATTTTATTAAAAAAGGGAATCCTGGAGGGGAAAACAATTTGGGCGGACCAGAAGAAATCCTTCTTCCATAATCAGAGATCTCTCTTTTCAATCAGGAAGACTTTTCCATTTCGCAGAAGCTTAACGCCTCCCGTCTTCTGACGTACCGGATCGAGGCAGGGGGCGAACACATATTGGCTCAGCACTTGTAGTATCTTTTTTTAAAGATTAAGGTAAATTGTTTATTTTGCGTTGAGGTCGTACTGGATCACTTAAATTAGTGTCATTGGTTGCATATAAAATACAAAAAGTTTTTTTTAATAGCACCTTAACTTGACATAAGTTAAATTTCTATAGCTGCCTACCTTTAAAAAATTCTATACTTTAAAACCTATTAGTGTCCAGAATGATAACTATTTTCGTTTGATTAACGTAGCACTAGAGCTACGTAAATACTAATGGTAGCGGTTCTCTAAGTTTTGTGTAAAGATGTTGTAGACTAACAAGTCCAAAGCACACTTGTATCGATGCATAGTTTAGGACTTTGGAATACGGTGATAAAATCGAAGTTTTCGCTGTATAATCTATAAAATTGCCGGTCCAAAACTATAGTTGCAATCATTCATCAAGATAAGACAAAAACTCTAATCCTGGGGGAGACCTTCAGCTTCTGCGAAATAGAAGACTGAAAATAGTGATGCTTGATTATGTAAGAGATTTCTTCTAGTGATCTCATTTTTTTCCTCCGGGATTCCTTTTTTAAAATCATAATCTGCAGGAATCCGAAGTAATACATCTAAAAATAACTGAAAAAAAAAGTGTTCGGAATAATTTGTCTTTTAACCCGGAAATATGAAATCGTAGCATGAAATTACCTTGCCAATTTGTGTAATTTATATTTTACAACTCCAATCGTTCGGAATGTCATAGTTTTTAACTTCAATATTCAGTTTTCAGTTTTCTTATGATGCAAATACCCCAAGGACATTAATAAGGTTTGTCAACTACGAGTAATTTTCAACTAAAAATACTTTTGAATCCACATTAATAATTAATTTTCCAAACGAGATAGTAAATTTGTGTTAAAGATTATTTTTATGGACGACACAAAACACAGACGCAAAATTACCAGCAATCGTCAATAAAGAATAAATAGCACACGTGACAATTTTTTTTATAAATTTAATGCTATTTTAACGTTCTATAAAGTGAGGAATGGGGCTTAACATTTTTCGAAAGACTTATGATACCTGGGGCATATCTGTAATTTTATACATATTTCCTTATATTTTTTAATACCTAGAGTTTTGACGCATCGACCAAAAATAAAAGTAAAGTATCACGTGCAACGTACACAAATGTATAAATAGTGAAGAAATAATGCAGCCATAATATGGCACTTTATAAATAATATAAATAATAAAGGAACGTACTCACATAAGTTTTCAGAGTAGCTGTAAAACTTCAAATGCGTGAAGCGTTGCGAAATTCCTTGTTAATTGAATACCAAATGCACTCCCAAAAATGTCGGTTTATCTTGAATGCTCCCGGCTGTCAATTTCTAACTTCCACCCAAAATGTATAAAAACGCACACGAAGACAACCGTAGAAGAGGTGACGGTCAACGTTAAATTTTAACGATTTAGTTTAGTTTCCTTTATAATTGGTGCGATTCAGTTCTTTTTTTTAAATGGTGCCGAACTATCGATGCACTTGAACTACTAATACTGATTCCAAAAGTAATCGTATAACTCGTTGATATAAATAAAGATTTTCAAAGAATGCCAGTCCATGAATTTCTTGTCTGATTTTAGAATCTCGAAACTAAATAGAGATTATTTACTGATAACTTCTTACCGAATAGTAAAACTAGTTTGATTCTGGTTCAATTATATGACACTTAACAGCAGTCAACTAAAGAGACTGACACCTCCTTATTGAAGTGTATACCAATGCTTTGTTCCAAATTACGAGGCATAATTGGCTGTATTAATTCTCCTAAATAAGGCTAGCCAGAAACGATTAAATTACCAAAATACCCAACGCGCCCCATGATTCCAAACTTCGTGGTGTTATCAGTACTTTGTATCAACTCAGATTTAAGTTGCACCTTTCTTATTGGCATGTAGTTATTGGAATTTTGTTGGAGCTCCTCACTTGACGGAGGTTTGAAATATCATTGGTATTTTTTTTTTATCACCACTGGCTTTAAATTAAAATTTTGATTCCTTTATTAAAAATTATTATATATTAATGAATAAATTTAAACAAATCTCCTCAATTTTTTTATATATTATATTCATTAAAAAGATGGCATTTATATATTACTAAAAATATACTCGCTACTGCAAACGCCAACCTCCCTCTGACAGATTAATACGCTTATATCCCTCAGGTGGTTTAAAATATTTCATTTTTTTTTTCAATGGGACTGCTTTGTTGCGGCTAAGTCTTTTGGCAGAATTCTGCATATTCCCCACAACTGAGAACCTTTTTTGTGACACCATCTAGGAGACTCGCTAGCAATTTTGATGTTCAGATTATAATGAATCGGAGTTCTTTGTGAATGTTAAAGTATGCCAGGATTTAATTTTGCCCAGCGAACCAGAGCCAAATGGGTAATCACGAAATCTTTTTCATGCCTCATAATCATATGTCATGCATTCCCTCGGTTTTTCCATCTAGAAAATGTGACGACTCAGCCGGGACTCGAACCCGCAAACTTGGGCTTATGAGGCGGACACGTAATACCTTTCAGCCACTGAGTCCGCTAACACTTCAACTTTCTAAACTAAAGTTCTCGGCGCAACAGCCCTTTACTGTGCCAAGGCCTGCCGCGCTCATTTGAGCTTTCGTGATCTAGGGCTCTGGGGTGCTAGGCATATGTCCCGGTAAGGTGGTCAGCCTCACGCTTAACCCCCAGTGTTTAGTTCCCAAGCATGCTTAGTACCCACTTTATCGACCTACTGCGACCTACTGAAGGGATGAAAGAATGGGTCAACCTTGCCCAATCCGGGATTCGATCCCCGGACCAGTGACGTAGCAATGCAAGGCACTACCCCTAAGCCACTGGGCCTCACTTCAACATTTAGAAAGTAATAATGACAGGGGCTGTCCTATAACTATGCCAAATTCAATATGTGCGCGTCCCCTCTCTAGTCGTCCTTCCGGCCGCTGCCCTTGTGATAGATGAGGCTGTCGGAGCGCGTTAGGCACGGCCCACGGACGCCCGCCCCCACCCCCTACACGTGTCGGCCGACAGTTATGATTAAAATTTTAATGGAATCTCCGCCAACAAATATTGTTTATGAAGTGTGAAATTAAGGCAATGAAACCACGACGCGCCAGCCGCCATGCGCCAGTAATTCGATTAACTCGCTCTTCGCTGCTTCTGCTGCCGCGTACCGGGGGCTTCTTATTGCGTTTCTTCTTTTTTTAGATGCCGTTTGTCTGTCTGTCTGGGCCTCGATTATTCGGGATGGTGTATATGGAAATGAGATGCACCTTTTGATTTAGGGAGTGCGTGGTTCTGTAACTGATTTGGGATGATGTTCACTTTGGGAGTGACAGATTGAAACCTCGCTTTTTTTTTTCAAGAGTTAAAAACAGATTTGTTGAAGATTCCTAGGTAATGAATTATGTGTTAAGTGACGACGTTTCTTGTAGCGACGCTTGTGTAAAGACAAATTTAGTTTGCATCTTTCCATTATTATACACTAGCTTTCTAAACCCTGCGTCGCACGAGTTAACCTGTATTAACAGCGATTTTTTTTTAATACACAGCTATAATAAAATGGTCAGTCTGTTCATTGGCGACTTTTGGCGATCTTTAAAATTACAACCCAAATATTGTTTTCAAGCCCCAGTTTCGTTCTCTCACTCACAGGTGGATAACGTATTTTTGAAAAATATTCATATTAATAAAAAAAATCGTTGTCAAATTTGAAAAAAACTAAGCCTCAGGTGCACACGTAGGTATTAAAGGGAAACTATATTAAAAATTTCGAATTTTTTCGAGCAGTATAAGTAGGTCTTTCACGATCCGCAGACAGACACTTTTTCTTTTATGAAAATAGATTGAGTGATATATTGAATAAATTCCGCTTAACAAATAAGTTTTTCAAAGGTTTTAGATATATTTCAGTAAATACAATGGATTTATGCCCTTAATTTTTAGGTATTAAGAAATGTATCAAAACGGTCTTTTTTTTACGGGTTAAAAATGAACTAATCGAATATTTTTACTTTATGATATTTTCTTCATAAACCATATGCGTGTGTTGATGATAGTTAATAAGCATAAAAAAATACCTTTCTTTATTTCCGCTCTTATTCATTGCTTGAAAATATGATTTAGCATTCGAGCAAATTTCGAATCTTGCAGCATGTGCAAAAGATACACCATCTTATAACATATTTATTCTTTATTTGTAGGGAAACTCATGATAACATGCGAGTAATAGTAAGACACTTTTTTTATTTTAATTTCAAGTTGCAATAAATACGGTTGAGACGAATGCAACAAGTACTTAATTAAGCATTTTTAAAGTTCTGTGAAAAACAGTTGAAACCATTAAATCCGTTTATTGGTTTTAAGTTGATAAATTTTTACTCATGATTTTTTTTGTGGGGTACTTTTATCTAGATGTAAAAATAAACTTTGAATATTATTTATTAGTAATTTGATTATTTAGTAAATACAGAAATGTTCTATCATTTTGTATTAACTAATAGACTTTTCCTTTTCTCTTATAAATTTTACGGGATTTTGCCATTTAATCATACTTATAAACATGATTTACAAAATTTTTATGCACATTCTTTGCATTTTAAATACGGAAGAAAATAATCTTATTAGTTGACGAGTGAATAAAACCTATTACAAAACTATTTCTTTTGAAATTTATTGAATGAATGTTAACCGTAAAGATACATAAACATATAGAGTAATATAACAAAGATGGAATGTTAATTGTTAATGTATGACGAAAAACATCAAAAACTATAATTAAATCGGCACTAAAAGGACTCGGCACTAAAAGCCGTATATTCATTGATATTATATACTTATCCACTACATTTTACAAATCGTCAATGTTAGTCTATTGACTCTATTCAAGATTATTGGGAAATTTTCTCTTGTATATTGTGGAGGCTGTCAAAAAATCATTTGGAAACGAAGAGATGTTTTGTGGCTTTTTTGATGTTGACCCTGCAGCGGAAGGTATAGCAGACCTATTCTTTTTTATTTCATAATTCTACAACAACAAAAAAACACGTATTCATTAACAAAGTAAATGTTTAACTTTAATATTGTCTAGAAAATAGTAATTACAAGGTTCGTTGGGCAATGAATGGGCAACCATTAATTCGTATTAAAAAAACTATTGATAAACTAATATAAATGTTTAAAATTACGTTTAGGATACTGTGAAAATAGATTGACATGGGCTGAAGTATTACCTGACAATAAACTAAAATTGTAAGGAGTACTTGTTTCAGAATTTTACATCCACAAAAAACCGCCTATTCATTAGAGCAAATGTTTAACTTAAAAGTTGTCTGGAAAAGTGTCATGGCATGGATTGTTGGGGTAGTGGGCATGCGACTGTTAGTTAGCATTAAAATAGGTTTTATAAACTATCAAAAATGTTTAAAAATGATGCTTAGGATACTGTCTATTGATGGACATGGGCTGAAGTATTGCCTGACGATAAATTAAAAGTAGGAGTACCTAATTACTTATACTATGCTATATAATAATACCACACAACACATATATGGCTGTGCGGGTAATTTTGAAAATTTTATCACATTACATTTGAAAAGCTTAGTAGAAGAACTTGCCATATGACCTCTTTAAAAAAAATAGAGAGATTTTGTGTCAATGAACATATTATTGCCTCCTTTAAAATTGTACAAGTTTTCCATATTTTACAAACTTTAAATTAAATATACACTGCTCAAAAGAATTAGGGGAGCACTTTGCGTATTTTTGTTACCCTTTCAGTCCCAACTTTTTAATTTATATTCTAAGAAAAGTAAGATTTGTGAAATAGATTCATTATGCATCCAGAATGAAATAGTAAAAAACAGGAGAAAAAAATCTTAAATAATTAAAAACTTCAGGGACCAAAATCGGTATCATAACTTTTGAATAAATTTTAAGAATAATTTTCCAAAACTTTATTTGTTAAAAAAAAAGTTATCATCCATTTTCAAACATCTAAAAAATGCAAGCATTAAGAATTTATGTTTAATTTATTTCCTAAAATTATTTTAGAGTGAATTTTATTTTAAAATGTTTTTCATATTTTTATTTAATTAAAACAAACATTACTTAATTCTTCAAAAGACATGATTCTTCCATCTAAAGATACATAAGTACGAGCTTAAGGTAGGCGAATACCCAAAATTCTAAAATTTTTACTATTACTTTAATCTTTTCCAAATTTGGCATAGTGATTTCAAATATAATGAACAATAATAATTTGGCATATTTTCTTATTTAAATATAATTTATTTATTTTAAACGGTGTTTTTCTACTAAAAAAAGATGTTTACGCTAACAAGTCTACCACATTGAATTTTCATCCTATAAACATTAATTATGTGTTAAATTCTTCGTTTTGAACTGATGCATGCAATGACCCTCTAGAGTAACATAAAAATTACAAGAAAAGAAGTTATTAAGAAAAATGTTATAAATTAACCACAAAAAAAAGGATTTATTTCGATTAACTTGCACTTGGACATTTAAAAAAAAAAACTTATATATTTACACCAGATGTTAGAGGTTCATGGCACAGATATATATTGAAATAGCATCTGTAAATAATTTCAGGTAAATTGTGCAAAACTTTTTATTCTAGAAGTGTTAGCGTTAACCCCTTTTTTTAGTTAAAAAACACCGTTTAAAATAAATCAGTTATATATAAATAAAAAAATTGCCCAAAAAGCATTGCTCATTATATTTGAAATCACTATGGCAAATTTGGAAAAGATTAAAGTAATAGTAAAAATTTTAGAATTTTGGGTAATCGCCTACCTTAAATTAGTCAGGAAAAATCGCAAGCTGTTGATTAAAAAAAATTGAATCATTGTGGATGAAAGAGTTTAAACCATGCGCTCCCCTAATTGCTTTGAGCAGTGTATTTTTACCATTTGTGAAGTCCGTTCTTAACAAATCGATGTGCAAACCCGAAAAAGTTCATTTTTCTCGAGTTTTTTTTTTGTCACATAGCGTTTTTTTACTAAGCTAAGAAGTTTGTTGCTAGAATATAAGCTTCATTCAAACATTTTAAGTATTGTTTTACATAGTGAAAACACCATTATGTAATAAACAAAACTTTCATATTAAAAAACACCAAATAATAATTGCTCCGCCTGTTGATATTCAATCCCGTTTATATAAGATTTTCATACATTAATTATTCGTGAAAAACTATTTATAACATTTTTTTTTGTTGTTCGTAGAGAAATCTTAAGTGTGCTGTAATAATTAAACTAAATTTATATTTCTGAATATTCTTGCATGTTAATACTTGTTGAAAGATGGCAGTAAATGACGTAGGTTTTTAACCTGCACTTACCTCCGTTTTATTTGTAGTAGGCACAACAAAGTTCGGTCTTGGTTTACACTTGGCGACTGACGATGATAAAAAACCGTAAAGACCAGAAGCCACAGTCATTGGATTATAAAGTTCCTTTTCTTCCAGCTTCTGAATGCACTCGCGTATTTCCTACAAATTCCATTTACACATTTTACATTCAAAAGCTTTTTTTTTTTTAAAAAAATTTAATAAAATTTAAGTGTACTACCGTTCAGTCAGAAGAAATAGTTCCCTGGCTAAACATGTGAAAACTTTTGAAGTGAAAACAAAGCTCATTAATGACAGAATATACAGACACTAAGGACAATTCTACTCTTTACAAAATTATTAGGTGCAATTAGCGTAAACATTCTCTCGACATATTAGAGTAATGATCATTTAAGTTTAAGCATTGCTTATCTGACTAAATTTACATTAATAAAAAAGGAATTATATTATTATATTTATTACTTTAAGGGGTTATAAACGATTGCAAATTTTACCATCTCGGCCTCTTCAGAAATTTCTTTTTCTTCGAGGTTCCCAACCGGCATAAGTAGTTCTTTGCTTGCCACTGACTTTATCAAAAGTGCATTTTTAGCAGGAAAAAATGCAAAAAATCCCGAAGGTAAGGTCTTTTCGGATTGAACGACGATAGAAGACGTACGCTTTGCCAACAACACTAAATTTTTATCTTTGAGAAACCGAACCATGGATGAAAATTGTTGTTGATTGCGCTCTAGTTCATCCCAATCCATTTTCCAGCAACGAGTAGCAACTGAAAATAAATATGTGCTTTTTTATAATGCAACTCTTCGTGACTTTACTGTGTTTTTTCGGATGTTTATGGACTCACCACTTAGACATATAGTACAGTAATAATTAGTAAATGTAGCGTTAATTAAAAGTTTTGAAATGCTGCTAAACGAGCAACTTCGAAAACCGACGGCAAGTTCGGATTAAGCTTAACAGTTATATGCCAGAGTCCAAAGATTTCCATATGCCAGAGTCCAAGAGATGTGTGAAGCATGGGCTCTTTAAGCATAACAATTCTTATAGAACTAGGATTCAATAAACAATACGATAAGAGGTATGAAACAATTAGTTACTAAAGAATTAGCCTAAAAAAATTCATAGATTACCAAGAGAAACAAAATAATTCATTAAAACAAAATTAACCACGCTTATCTCCAATTCCATCAGAGAACTAATTTGGATTCACGGGGTAATTTGATACCAAATTTACGGAGAAAAGTTGCATCTATTTTGCGATTTAACATTATTCCATAAATTTAATTTAGCGTTACTCCTTGATTCCGGAGGCCAGTACTTGCCTCCGGTTTCAAGGATTAAGCTCTTTATTAGTATAACTTTACTCCATAAATTTTGGTGTAACGCTACTGCATGATGCTGGACTGCCTACACGAAGATTTTACATTAAATTTAAAAAGACAATTCAACCTACGTGCTATGATAGGGTGCCCAAAGAGCAAAGACTCGCACATGCCATCTTTTTTCACAACAGCCACTGATTCTAGCGTATATACCGGCACTTTGCTGGTCAATCCTGGTTTCAAATTAGGATTGACACGGGCCGATGGTTGAACTGGCGTAGCATCTGGAAACAGTATTAGATTGGCATATATATTTGAGTTAAAATGGATAAATTTATTGAGTTACTTCATTTAGGTTAGGTTTTGAATTATCATCGCACTAGAGCTAAACGAGGGCTATTGGCGACGGGTGTCGTGTTTTAGAACCACAGTCAAGTGACGAGCCAACACCTGAATAGGCACCCAAAGCAACCGTTAAGGGTGACATCGCAGCGTTAGGACTTTGAAAGATATTTAACGTGCACTCCCTTACATGGGGTATTATTCGTCGGACATTTTCGGCTGCACGGGCCGTTTATAGGTCGGCAGCTATTTTGGCGATGCCCGGACCCGAACCTGGGACCTTCCGCATGCTAAGCGTGTGCTTAACCGACTGGGCTCCCCAGCGCCCGAGTTACTTCATTAAACCGACTAAAAAACTCTTAAGCCTGAAAATCTGTCAGCATTAGGTCTGCTTGACGAAGATATCGAGTCATCTTCTAAACTGGTGTGTTAGAATCTGGCTTTGCCTTGGTTCTTACCTCGCGACTCACAGGTTTACTATCTCTACGAACGAGATTCACCTTCTAGCTTTCAAAAATTGAAGAGTACAGGGGAAGAACCGTATGATTTTGTTAGGAGTCATCCCGTAATTGTGTCTGCTATTACGGACATTGGCGACAGGAAACCGGCTTTTCTTCTTCGCTTGGTCCAAGCGTAGGAATCGTGCATCGCGTGAATCCTAGTTGGTAGAAACTGGTTTCCTTATACCAGTTTAGGCAATTACTCGCTATCATCGCCAAAGAAGCTTGCTGGGGAGAAAGTTTTTGTTACGAAATTAGGCGGTTTTTCCCCTGTACTCTTCAACTGTTTCCTTCGAACGGTGCTCCGATTTGTGCTCTGCCCTCATTTTCTTATTAACATTGATTCAAACGTAGAACTTATTTTTATTCAGCATTTCTGTTTTCACTCAAGACCTGAAACACCCCCATTGATTATACATAATTCAAACAATTCAAGCACCTGGGAATAGGAAGAACTGTCCGGAGACTGGAAGGGCCTCGGGGCTCACCAGGCACTCTCTCAAATCGCATCTCAGCACAATTCTATCCACCGTGAGACGCAAGTGGTCCGAGTCCGTGCCACAGTCGTGCAACCAGCCTTTTATGATGCTCTCCAGTTGATAGGAGTTACTTTCAATCTGGAATTAAAAATATGAACCCCGTACAGCTCGAAACGTATGGTTGTTCGCCATATAAATTTTAAAATTAATATTAATAAATTAAACATCGGTTTAGAAAGTAAGAACTGTGTTTATTATTGAAGAAATTATATTTCAAAATAATTTTCGAGTGAAAAAGGAATAGAAAATTAGTGCAAATTCATTATTTATAAAATTATGAAAGGCCCTCGCCAGATAAGACGGTGAAAAATGCCCCCATTCCAATCGGGCTAATTTTTTTTCTGAAAATACCTCATAGTATGGACAACTTCTCAGACGATTTTAGCATAGATTTAGAAAGTAGCAGATCTGCCTCTAGGGGGAAAGGTGAAGCCATTTGTTAACCAGTATCCCGAAAGGCAGTTCGCAAGCTCCAGCACATGGCATGCCATACGCCACCAGATGGCACCATGAGATAATTCGACTAATAAAAAATATATATTCAATATTAACTAATTAAAACTTTTTACAAGTTTCGCTAGCATAATTTTATAGCTGCATGCGTATTGATAATTTCTGTAAGGCATAAGGTATATATTCATAAAAGAAGCAAGTTAAAAATGCAGTTTTTATTGTATGTAACTCTTCGGAAAAACCATTTTGGTGAACCAGTATCCTGTGATGCATTGCGAAAACGACGAAATGTGGATTCATCACGCATCATTGCGTTGTACGGGATTGCGCAATCGATGGGCATGCTATTTCTAAATCTATGGATTTTAGAGCAAAAAATCAGGCTTTAAGAATTATTTTTTTTAGCTACCATCCAATATTTTAAAAAATCTGAAAAAAATGTATATTATAGATTGATAATAGAGGAACATGTAAAGACAAAACCTAAGTTGTACCAAGCGATTTTTGAATGAAATTTTTTTTTTTGAAAATAAAATCGCATTTTTACTAATGATCGCTCGATCAGATTTGGGAGCGGATTTTTCTAAGAATACTACTCAATGATATCTAAAAACTCATGAGCAGTTTTTTGGATTTATCAAATATATTCAGGAAATAATCAATTTAAAAAGAAAAAAAACTTTAATTTTTTACTCAAAAATGCGTCATATTTTAGAGCTGAAACTTGGCTGAAAAATTGTCCATACTATGAGGTATTTTCAGAAAAAAAATTAGCCCGATTGGAATGGGGGCATTTTTCACCTTCTTATCTGGCGAGGGCCTTTGTGTTTATTGGGAAGAAGACTGGTGTTTAATATGGAAAAGCCGTGTTTAACGCTCAGAAGGATAATCAAAAAATATTTTTATTCACTTAGTTTTTAGCACGTAGAGGCTAATAAACTGTGAAAAAAAATTAAACTCAGTGATGCTATAGCATATATAGTCCTCCAGGGATTGCTGAACATAATTAGGATCTCCAAGCCCAAGGTCTCTAGGATGAAAATCGTGGGATCAGCGTCAAATGGTCAACCTCATACGGAACCCTAATGTTTGGTAAATGATAGATTCTTCAACAATACTTTTTAACCATTTCAATTTGCATAAAATTAGTACATTGAACAAATTGAATTTAAATGCAAAGCATTTGCTATGCATTTAGTGGAAGACATACCATTTTCCTTTAACGATATCACAATGACATGTGGTTCTGCACATTTTTATTTTTATGTAAAATTGTTTCTCAGTGTTGAAAAACATGAGTCTTGTATTTTATTAAGTTAACCACTCGAAACATAAGAATTTTATCAAGTTACTAACGTTTTATAAAAAAGATTAATTTTCTAAAAAAATTATTTCAATTGCAACAATTTTTTTTAACTCCTATAAATTTAAATGTATAATTATTTTCCATTTTGTATTTCTTTTGCAATTTTTATAACTCCATTATGATTTAAATTCATAATTCTTAAAATTCGTTACAAATTAGGTTATTGATTAAGAATAGGTGCAGGGTTAATACTTCAGTAACGTGCAGTAAACTTCTGATAATACTCTCCTTTTCTTCACTATCAAACATGCCTTGAGAGCTGCGTTGTTCAGTATCAGATTTCGACTCACTAGTATTGAAAGACGAAATAAAGTTTTTACCTCGTAAAAATATTACCTGAAACGAGATACATGAAACAAAAAGTTTTTAGTTTTTTTAGTTTTCAATTTTATATTAATAATAACAAAATGAAGCCAATCAATAAATTTCTAGCTTATATTAAAGTTATTTGAACCATTTTGAAAATAATTATCTATATAAACAGTTATAAAGTTACTAAGTCAATTTTTAACACTGTAAAAAAAATATTTACTCACTACTACGTGCGAGATGCATCAAAAATAAGGTCATGTCTAAATACACTTTTGTCTAAAATTTTCTTTACATGATTTTTTTAAAATAATTTTGTTCACATTTTCCAAAAACTACTTAGAAATAGGTAATTAGCTTTTAAAAGCTTGTAACACGTATTACAACACACATTTTTGAGCATAACTAATGCCTCTATTGCAATTATTAGTTACGCAAAATGGAAAATACGCTATGGACTATCCTAATCTTTAAAAAAAAAATATATTTTGAGTATCTAAATATGACTTATGACTTCTTTGGTGGGGGGCAAGTTCGCCGAACACTGCGACCTTAGGTCTATTGTATTCAACCCCAAGAAATGATACAGTCACAAGAGACACACAAAGAAAGAGACGACGCAAACACATAGACAAATAACAACATTTATTGACGGTCACAAACATCCATGCCTGACCGGGATTCGAACCCGACCTCAGCAGCTCCAAAGGCTAGAATCCTAACGAGTGTGCCACCGAGGCGGCGAGTATCTAAATAACAGTTAAAGATTTTTAAGAGAACTAAGTTTGTTAACTTTAGAACTAAGTTTATCTGAAATATTTTAGGAAATTAACGTTTAAAGATAGTAACACTTCGTTCTTGTGGTTAATATTTTCATAAAATCTGTATTTATCTATGAAAACAAAACATTTGGTAATTTGAAGTACTATATGAAATATATTTCATATGAATTTCAATGTAAAAAGTTCATTTAGAAAGGAGTTATGATCATTAGTTTAATTAATTAGCAATTGATAATTTTCTGCTCATCATCCAATCAATTTTTTGCATGATTTCATATCAAATAATGTTATTTAATTTATAAAACAAGAAGTTCTTAAAGAACTAAAATACCTAAGCCTACTTTCCTGTTACTTAAATACTTACTAAAATTCTTATCTTAAAAAAAAAACTAGGTTCGTAACAGTAAGTGACATCCACAACCGTTTTTCCACATTAAATTTAAAATAAATTTCACTAAACGCAGCATCTAACTAAACACAGCATCCTTCACTAAACGCAGCATCTTTCACTAAACACAGCTTTATTTGAAGTTATAAATAAATATTTAATTTTTCGTAGAACAAAAACCAAAAAACTACTCCTCAATAAACATTTACTTGCTAAATTCGGCTAGTTTCATTTATTTTATTTCGAAAATTAAATAATTATAACTTAAATCGTTTGCAAAAATTTGTATTACAAAGAATAAATATGTAATATTCCTCGCTTTTAAAATAGAATGAAAACAATTTATATCAACATACAAAGATCTCGTAGTGAAATATATATTTGACGTCATCTTAAATTGATCGATGTCTCAAAAATAAATTTATTTTAATTTATTGTCTAAAAGAATTAAAGTTTCTCAAGCAATTGTTGCGATGGCAATGGTGATTTAATTCTAATGAAAAATGGCTTCCTATGCTTTTTAAATGAGCATTAAATTTTGATGTTTTTTAAATAATTGAAGTACTTCGAATTCGAATTCTTTTCTGAAATTTTCAATGTATTCTAATTTCGATGCGCTGAATTTTTTTACGTATCTCACTTGGCCGTAGCATTTGTAGTTAAATTCAGCGATTTAAATCACTCGAAATAGAATTTCAATGCTAATTCAATGGGAAATTCGTCGTCAAATAGTAGATTTATGTCCGTCCTATCGTACAGACAGACGGACAAAAAGTATGAAAGTTGGGTGTCTGGGGTTATACCTTTCTAATAAAAAAAGAATTTTTAAGATCGGATTGCTAGAAATGATTTTGGAAGGGGGGTACGGACAGACGGACAGACAGACGGACGGACATCGACCGCATGTCAATACCTACTTTTCATTTTTTTTTAATTCTTCGAATTAAAAAAAAAGAAAAGTAGGCTAAAAAGGGTGATCATAAATCCGACGGATGTACTAATATTTAAAAACTATTTTTGCGGAATAAGCACACTCCAAAACTTGTAGAAAACACAAAATTATTCATTATTACGTTATATTTCATATTAGGTAATTGAAAGTAATAATAAAACATTCCATGAACTTGAAGCAGTTATAACTTTTATATAACAGCGTGCAATTCAATACAGCAAAATTTCGAAATTTTCGGAACAAATGCTGAAGAGCTTTTGAAGGCGGAAGGATAATAAAAAAGATGGTTTACCTTCTCATTTATATAGAATATATAATTGACTTACGTGTATTTTACGAACTTGTGTTAGTTCAATTGTAGACAGTGATTCTTCCACAATTTTAACAAACATTTGCGTCGGTTGAGAGGAAAAAAATACCACTTGCAGTTGAGGCCAATCTTCTTTAATATGTGTTGTACCCTTTCAGAAAAAAAAATCATGTAAATTAAAGTTAATAATATTGTTTCTCCTTATTGTTCGACTTCTTGATTCTTTAATAATAGTATCAGGCCTTCCTAAATTTGTAAAAGATACTTACATTAAGTAAACTATTTGCGTTCATTCGATACTTTTCTCTGTATCAGAATTAGTTAATATAGCTAATTCGTCGAATGCAGGACGACCAAGCCTATAATGACGTCCAGAAACGTTAACTATATTTTTTACCCCGCAAACATACCACGCTCCGGGAATATTTGAAAAGCGTTAGTCCAAAAAACTATAACGCCCTTAACGGTTGCGTTGGGTGCCTATTCAGGTGTTGGCTCGTCACCTGACTGTGGTTCTAAAATACGACGCCCGTCGCCAATAGCCCTCGTGTAGCTCTAGTGCGACGATAATTCAAACCTAACCTAACCAAAAAACTATAAAATTCTAAATTGAATGTTTATGATGTAACGCTCCCCATACTGCGATTTCATTGGTGGTTTTCTTTTCGTACTACGTAAAACAAGTCCATTCTTAAAACAAATGTGGCATACTAGTTGGGAAAAAAATATCAGTTATTTTTAAGCAAAATACTTTATTGTTCCATTCCTTTTAGCCACATACAAATTGTTTATCTTTAATTTATTGTTAAATTTAAAACCATTTTTTCACAACTGAAGTATACAAACTTTACAAAAACATTTAACTTAAAATGAGTAGATAAAATAAAAGGAAGGAGAAAATATTTACTTTGTAATAAGTTTCATATTGTTGTAGAGCCGCTTGGAAACTTTCAGATAATTCTTGATTATCAAAAACTTCTTTATCAGTAAATAAGTTTGCAGTATCTTGAATTGAATCAAGAGCTAGTTGAAGTTTAACATAATTTAATTTTACTGATTGCATCGGGAAAATGCACTTGGTCTTATTCGATAAAATATAAATTCCTAGAACGGAAAACCTTGATGATCCTCTTAAAGACACAGACAATGAAATCATATTCTGCAAAACTTGGCAAAGCATACTTAAATTGTTAATTGACACTGCCGTTGTTAAATCAATAAATATATAATACGCAGGCTGGTTTTGAAATGTTTCTCGCCATTCCAATTTCTCCATTTTATTTTACTTGAATATTTAAAAACCCAAAATGCAAACGATATTTTCAATAATTTTTTTTTTTTTTTAGCATTCTAATTTTGGCTTTTACTAAGCATATTATAAATTCGTACAAGAGCGGAACAATTTTTTCTAAGTTATAAATTTTTAACATAACTATAAATGTATTTAAAAAATATATTTTTAATGCTTCTAAAAGTATAAATTATCTTAATTTTTCATCAATATACCTGCAAGGAATTTTTAAACTTCCATGAATGAGCATGTTTTACATTTTGCATGCCAGCAACAGTTCTATAGGTATGAAAACAAGTTGGTTTGTTACAGAATCTGTCACTTACACCGATTCCACACAACATGTTACGCTCAACAGGAAATTCACTAATACCTCAAAAAGAAATTCTCCGAACAGGGCCTTTGGCTAGTTCTAATTCAAAATTTTATAAGCCAAAATTAATAATTTTCTTTAATCTTCTTTTGCAGATTTGATAATTAATCTTTATCGTTTGCTAATTTTTTTTTAAAACTTAGTAGAATAATGCTGATTTTTTTTTTTTAAATATCTTTTTGCTGGTCACAAGTTTACATTTCGAAAAATAAATTGGTAAAATTGTTGCTTTAAAAATAAAAGCCAAAATTGGCATATTTTTATGCAAATTTCGAATGTTTATGCATCTTTCTTCCCAAAAATATAACGAACCATCAAAATAACTTTATTGTGCTATTACAACAATCCAAATTGAATTATTACACAAAAATAAAGATTTTTTCAAGTATTTTATTTTTATTCTAAATAAAGTTTCTCGTACGTTTGATGTCATGGCAACAGTGAAAATATTGAATAAAAATGGAATTCGCATGTTATTTCAATGTAGATTAAATTTTAAATAAACTTCTAATTTTAATTTTTTTATGAAATTTGGAATGTAGCCTAAACTGATTTTTTGCTTCAAAATGACGTATCCCACTTGTTTGTGAGACTTGCGGTTCGTTCTGTGAAAGTGGGTGACGGACAGACAGAACGATTATAAAACCTTCCACTTTTTACGTTATAAACGTAGTGTGGAAGCTAAAAGGATTTCGATTGTTAAAGTCAGTCTAATAGATGGAGCTTACTATGTCGTATTACATTACCAATAACAGAAAGCTTTGATGAAAACAGTATTATACGCCACATAAAACAGGCGGTTTCCAAAATAAGTTACGATTTAATTATTCGAGCAAAATCAGTTAACTAATGGATCTAATTTGCCGCAATGGGCATGCAGTATGAAATTAATTCTTTCCAGATCCTCCGTGTGTAAAAATGTCACTTGGAAACAGAGTGCCAATCGGAAAATCAATCATAGGATAAACAGAAAGGAAAGCAGAGCAGCTGTGTAAGGGAATCAAGGATTGAAAAGAGTAATGTACGTCACTCAGAATGACATTATAGTATAAGATGGTAAAGATAAGACCTGACCAAAATAAAAGGAAACCTTTGATGTAGGCTCCCTATACTTAAAAGTTATTTTCTGAGATGAATAGTACTTTCTCAAACTTTCAAATTAATTTTCAGGAACCGATGGTATAGTGGATGGTGTAGATGAAAATCCAGCTACTGTTGAGCCAATTTTTTCTTATTGATTGCGTGAAACTGGTTGCCAAGGCAACCTCAAAGCATTGTTTACAAACAAATGGCGTAGCAGCTGAGGGCTAAGCTAAAAATAAAGAATCTTTATACTGTTAGGCAAAAAAGCCTTAGTTATATTAACTACTGCTATATCTATAATGTTTGCGTAAAGAAAAATACTTACTTCTTCAGAATAATGGCTCACATTAATGATGGAGAATATACGAAAGTCATTTATACTATGGTAAATAGTTGATTGTTCTTCCACGTAGATTATTCCTTGTTGCATAAAACTTTACTTAATAAAAAAAAGTTTTTAGTTTTACTTAAGTAAGAAATTACGGTTTAACATTCATTTACAATAAAACTTAGGAAAGTGGCCTACAAAGTGAGGATCCCTATAACAGTACATCCTGTGTTCTTTATAAAAGATGTCATTTCAGTATTCAAAACGAATATTTATGAGGGGAAAAAAGGAATCCATTTCAAATATACTAGACAGTATACCTGATCACTTGTCAAATGTAGTAACCTAACACAGCTAAAGTCCTTTTCATACTTTTATCCTTTTTTAAACTTTGTTGGACCTTGTTAAAAGTTTTCATTTGCACGTCTGTATGTATTGACATTAAATTTTTTACTCAACAAATAATAAGTTTATTTAATGCGTAATCTTTTTACTTAGATGAAAGAAGGTTTATATAAAGAAGCAATAGCTGTTTTAAACCATCAGTTTCAAGCAAATCCAAATGTAAGTTTAGTTGTAATTATCTACGTATCGAAATTATGTATTCTGTTTTATTTTCTGAAGTTTCTTCTTACTGCAAGCAAAAAAAACAAACATCTATGATATAATGGTTGTTATCCATTTGGCCATTTGTGTCCCGTTGCAAAGCGACGAAGATAGCCAACGTGATAAATGTTCCACTTCATATAACCTGATGGGTATAGAAACTTTTCATTACATTTTCAAACTTACCTAAAGTTGCCTATGGACAGATCAACGTTATATCATAGCTGCACCAAAGCAAAATTTGTATTACTTTTATCGAAATTAAAGTTTATTAATCACAATATGTCTGCAATATACCTGTAATGAAGTACACAGTCACTTGCCGCAACTTGTTATGGGTCAAATTGACTCACCACACTCCTGCAATCTATAAATCAAAAACTTATGACGAATGAGGGTTCATTTTGGCAGATTAGGACTTTTGCAGACTATGCAAGTTCCCAGACACTAAAAGCATTTTTGGCAGCACCATCTAGGTAACTCTCACTAGCTTTTTTATGCTAAGATTACAATTAATCTGAGCCCTGTGTTTTTGTAAATTATGGAGACATTTTATTGTTTGTCGAGTATGCCAAGCATGTACTCTAGAGATCTCTTGCATTCTATATAATTATATGACCTATACCAATGATAGGGGCTGGGGAGCCCAGTCGGTTAAGCACTCGCTTAGCCTGCGGAAGTTCCCAGGTTCGGGTCCAGGCATCGGCAAAATAGCTGCCGACCTATAAACGGCCCGTGCAGCCAAAAATGTCCGACGAATAATACTCTGTGCAAGGGAGTGCACGTTAAATATCCTTCAAAAGTCTTATCGCTGCATAGGATGTCGCCCTTAACGGTTGCATTGGTGCCTATTCAGGTGTTGGCTCGTCACCTGACTGTGGTTCTGAAATACGACGCCCGTCACCAATAGCCCTCGTGTAGCTCTAGTGTGACGATAATTCAAACCTAACCTAACCTATACCAATCTATAAAAGCTTCCAACTCAACTGGCAATTGAACCCTCCATCTTTGGGTTCTGAGGTAGACACACTATCTCAAATGATACTGGGGCCAGATATAAAGATTTGCCACAATATTCTCTCCTTTTGGGGAAAAGTAGCTGGTTAGATTCAAAATGTGCTGTTTAAATCGATACACATATTAGAATAATCTATGTACATTTGCACACTAAATCAAAAGCGGAAAAGGGGAATTTATCAATTTGTTCTAATATTTTTCTTTCAACTTCAAAATCCGGGAGGAGAGGATGCAATTGCCCTCGCAGCGGACATGTTCGCTATGAAATATTAGTACTATAAACATATTTACGGTTTACGCATTAATGTAAAGTATTTATTCTCTTAAAAATATTCATATATATATAATAATTTTTTAATGACGAATGCCGCTTTTTGCTTTAATTGGTCGTAAAATTTGCCACCCAAAAAAATTCGACGCTCTAGGCTACAGCTTACTTAGCCTATTTAGAAATCCGGCCTTGTATGCCAGTGGGATGGTTATTAATAAGTATCAAGCTTGTTTGTGATGTTAATTGGAGGTTCATCTATTGGCAGGAAAACTGAAATATGTATAATGTAATGGCCCACTAGGCCTTTACAGAAAAAAAAATATGTATAAATTATTGGACTGAGATCTAGTAATTATGTTTTTGTAATTGACTTGCAAATTTTGTTTTCTGTATTGTAACTATGTATTGTATTCTTTCAGTCTCGAGCTGCCCTGTCACTTCTTGGTTACTGTTACTACTTCACCCAGGATTTTGTTAATGCTGCCAATTGTTATGAGCATTTGACGGTAGTTTGCCCTGAAGTGGACGATTATAAATTGTACTATGCACAGTCCCTGTACCAAGCTTGCCTATATCAAGAGGCGATGAAAGTGACATGCCAAATCGAAAACCCTGATTATCAGACTAAGGTAATTTATCTATTCAAACGTTTTATAACAACATTATGAAAAATTATGCTATTGCAAATATGTCAATATATTTTAAATATTCAACTTGTTTTTTTTTAATCAACATTTTGTGATTGTACATTATTTGGTTTTTAAAATAAAGTTTTGAAACTTTCTTTATTTGTGTAGTTGAAGTTGGCAAATTATTGTAAATATTTCGCATTAGTTTTATATTTTAGTTTAAACTTAATTTTAATAATTTGAAAATCATAGGTATTGCTCAAAAGACGGTGGATAAATATATATTCTAGTTAAAAAAATTCAATCAATTATATTTTTGAATGCATGGTGTGTAACTTGTTCTTAAAGGCGTGACAAGTAAAACCGTGTTTGAATTCGACTAAATATTGGCTTTGAAACATTATAATGTTTCAAAGCAATTTTACTATTTACTATTTTCGAACTGAAAATTATAGTGGTATAGTTAAAAAAATTTGATAATATTAATTTTCATTTGTATACCTTTACAGATAGTAAAACTTCAAGCCGCTATTAAATATGGTGAGGAAGATTTAGCAGCGGCCAAGGTAAGATGACACAGGTTATTTTTTTTTTAAATATTTTATTTGGTATCAGGAATCTAAACTTATTTTAAAAAAATATACGTAGGTATAGTGGTAAAATTATAAAAATTATATATAACTTGCACAAATCTTTTTTTTTCAAGAGTATGAAGTAGTCCAAATAATTGGCTATATTGACAAAAGATTAATTTATTTAGAAAATAAACCACAAAAAAAGGTCTCCCATAAAATTCATTTTTTAAAGCTCTTATAACCAACATTTTTTGTTGTTAATTTCAATTTACATAACTAGTTTTAAAAAATCTATTATTTTTGATAATTGATTAAAACTATAATTTACCAGTACCTTCTTATTTGACTTATGAACAAAAAAAGAATTAAAAAACATGCATAAACCTTTTAGATACTCATACATAAAATTATTATATTACTGAGGTTTTTTTAAGCACTGAAATTTGTATTGTCTTTTTTTTTTTAAATTTTTTAACCCATGTTTTTAAAAATTGTAGGGCCTAGTTGATCAGAGCCCTTCTGGTGATCCTGACACTGAAGTGAATTTAGGTTGTTTGCTATTTAAGGTATAAATCTTTGCTTGACTATTTTGAAACTTTAAACTTTGGTTTTAATTTTATAGGTACATAACACTCGTTGACAAATTTCAATTATGAATATTACAAGTCTTTTTGGTCCAAAGGCAAAACGTGCACTATTTGTGTTTTTCAACGTTGATGCTTTTGCTTGATGACCAAAGTTATATTATTTGCATATAGATTGGACATTTGTTGAAAGCATCGTTTATTTAATTGTACGATTTGTTTGTCCTTTTTTTTGTCATAATAATAATTAGGAAAAACTGTTTGACTTATATTTTGAAATAAATATTTCGTCATTTATTTTTCCACACACATTAATTCATCTTGGATGGTTTCTATTGATTGGTTGTAACATGTTGTTTTGTGTTTAAAAAAATATTGAAAAGTATTTTGAAGGTTCTTAAGCATACAAATTTGGAATTGTAGGAAGGTAGATACGAGGAAGCTTGCAAGAAATTTATGACAGCTATACAAGTGGAAGGATATGTTCCAGGTAATTTGAAATTAAAAAAAAACATGTAATAAATAACCTCAGCTCAGGTTATAATTCCCTAAAAATTGTAGTTTCATTTTCTTGGCATATGTGTGGGTGTTTTTTGCTCTCTTCTATTCTTTTTTTTTTTTTTTACATTTCATTTAACCTGCTTGATTGTTTCTTACTTCTTTTTGTAATTCTTGCATTTATTATTTTTAACAGTATAGAGTTATGAAATAGCTTTGTACCTTAAAACTTTTATTCATAGTACATATTTCCCTAATATTTATTATTTTTATGCTTCTGTACTGTAATGTTTTATTTCTACTTTTGCAGATTTATCGTACAATATTGCACTTTGCTACTATCGATTGAAACAATATGCTCTTGCTCTTAAACATATAGCAGAAATTATTGAAAGAGGCATACGAGAGCATCCAGGTATGGTATATTATTATTTTAATTGTATAAAACACCTATAGTTTAAGGTAAAAAAACTGATCTTTTCAAATTAATAATACATTTAAATATTGCATAAGATTTTTTTATTTACATGCAAAATAATTAGCTTTGTTTTTAATGAATATTAATAAACAGAGCAAGCAATTAATGGTTGTCCCCCACTTTATTCCCTTTACTTTACTTTTAATGAATCGATAAGTGAACATTTTTAGATTTTGGCACAAATAATGTAGCTAAATTTTTGTGCTAATTTTATTAATTTAAAGTTATTTTTTTCAACAGAATTAAGTGTGGGCATGAATACAGAAGGAATTGAAGTAAGAAGTGTAGGAAATACCATAACACTTCATGAAACTGCTCTCATTGAAGCCTTCAATCTCAAAGCTGCTATTGAATATCAACTGAAAAATTGTAAGTTTTTATTGTTTATTCAAAGAATTTATTATAATATTTTTGTCAATATGAAATATCTAATAATTTATCAAACTGGCTCATAAATAAAGGTGGGTTTTTTTGAACTATTACTCTACTTTTTACTTTTGAATCAACAGCAATTCCCCTTTTAATTAAAATTTTTAATTTGTATTAATACTAATTATGAATTGTGTTTTATGATGTTTTTCAGAAATTATATTTTTGTTGCATTCCGTTAATTTTAAATAAATGTTATCTCTAATGCCTATTATCATACAAAAATTACCTATCAGTCAAGCTTACTATACTATTATAACACACATTATTCCCTACCCTACAATATATTATATTATAATGTATCATAATCTGTAGCTATGTGTAAAAGGGTTGATAGTCAATGTATAGCTTTTCAAGGAATAAAGTTATCCATCTAAGTCACAATATGGTATTAGATGCTAGGTGTTGTTTTGTCCATTCAATCTAACCAAGATACAAAAATTTATACCATTGGTTTCTAGTCTTTTCTTCAAGAAGTACCATACTATCCCCAATAACTAAAGTTTATCAGGTAATTTAACATAAATGTACTAAATTAATAATACAATAACAGCGAGAGCTCCCCTTGCCATAGTGATGCATTAAGAAATCCGGATTGTGCTCTTGGGGTCTGGGTTATATTCCAGGATAGATTTGGTAATAAATTGTAACCTTAATTTTTCTATGGTGAAAACCATTAAGATAGTGTGTAAATAAATATTGCTAGTTATTTCAACATTAATTTTAAGCAAAGCAAAATGAAAGCTATATAATAACGGGTCTTTAGGTGGAACACATTTATTTAAAAACACGGAAACCCTAGTCTCAATTAGAACATTTTCAGTTTCGACAAATGGACACTCAACACAAAAGAACAATTCTTATATGTTTGCAGTTTGCTTGGGCCGCAAATTAAAGTATCTCTAATGCATACTTAAGTAAAATAACCTAAAAGTCTGAAGCTGAATATGATCAAATTCAACAATCAATAAGTTATACTATGATGATTAAAAATATAATTTTTATTTCATCTACAGTTGATGCTGCAAAAGAAGCCCTGACAGACATGCCGCCAAGGGGTGAGGAAGAACTGGATCCAGTAACCCTGCACAACCAAGCACTCATGAATATGGAGACGCATCCCACAGATGGCTTTGAAAAGCTCCAGTTTCTTATTCAGCAGAATCCCTTTCCTCCAGAGACATTCGGGAACTTGCTGCTGCTCTATTGCAAACATGAGGTGTGCATGTTGTTAAGTGGGGGAGGTTGAAGGAAATAGTTTGTGGTATTGATTTCAAAGGTGCTTTAATTAATGTAGTAGGTGCGATTATTAATGTTTGTAATAATATACTAGGAAGATATGAATTCCTACACAGTTCAACAGAAGATGACAAAAATTGAAAAATTATTTTGAACGTTGATTCCCAGGGGGCCGGATTTCTAAATAGGCTGTAGCCTAGAGCAGAAAATTTTTGGGACTGCAAATTTTACGTCCAATAAAAGCTGCATTCGGCGTAAAAATATTAGTATTTTTACAATAATTATAAACAAGCAAATAATTTACATTAATCCGTAAATCGTAAATGTATAGTACTAATATTTAGTAGTGAACATGGTAGCTTTATAAGAAAAATTGCAGATTCTCCCCCGTCCCCGAAGTTGAAAGTAAAATAATAGAAAATTTTTCAAAATTCGCCTATTATTTCGCTTTTGATTTAGAGCGTACATGATGATTCTAAAATGTAAAAAGATAAAAATAGTCATGAAAACGATATCTGGCAGCTAATTTATCTTAGCCTACAAGCTGCAATCCGGTCCTGGTGATTCCCAATCAAGGCTCGAGAAAGAGGCTGACATTATTTCCTGTGTGAGCCTTGAGGAAGAATTAATATCATTCACCATTTTGATTGCTACTCCAGACCTAAAAAATGCCCATTATAGTTCTAGATGCAAATTTTTACATTGCTGTTATGTTTCTTGCGTGGTTTGTGTGTTTAGATTATTCATGGACATTGTTCAGGTTAATTTTTTAAGTTAACCCCCCCCCCCCCCTTTTTTTTAAAGGAAACTGTTCCCTTCACAACATAAAATTTTTTCAGACATATAGTTTCTTCCAAAAATATTGATTATATAAATAATTTTTTCAGTTGAATGTAAATATTTTAAATATATCTCTTTCTTTGCAGTACTATGATTTGGCAGCCGACGTCCTTGCAGAAAATGCTCATCTTACTTATAAATACCTAACACCAGTAAGTGCACTATATTTTTATAGACCTGTTCTCAATTACAAGAATGATTTGAATGCATTTTTAACTTTAGTCATTTTAAATTCTTTTCAGTACCTATTCGATTTTCTGGATGCTCTAATAACACAACAAACTTCCCCTGAGGAAGCTTACAAAAAGTTCGATGAAATGGCTGCCCGTCACATCGAGACTCTTCGCAAACTGACTAAACAAGTGCAAGAAGCTCGCCAAAATCATGATGATGAGGGGGTTAAAAAGTCTGTTAATGAATGTGAAGAAGCCTTGGAAAGGTAAGTAAATGAAACGCTTGGTGGAAGAACGTGCTAAGTGACAGAAAGTTGAAAACAAGAAAATGAGCTTTAAAGGTTTTCGTTTGCACTTAAATTCGTTAAAAACGGAACTTACAAAAGGTTAAAAATATACTTAACTTAAAGTTTATGAAAATAGGGTGTCTTGTTATCTTTTGGAATAGCATGTTCGTGGACACAAAAATCTCAACTTTTTCAAAAATGTCACTTGGCACGTTCTTCAACTAAGCTCTTCAAATGTGGTTAAAATTTGGACATACTTTAAATCTTAATGAATCATAAAAATAAAAAAAATTCAAATTATCTCAGAGATGCCTTAACAATGACATGTTGTTAGTGTAGTTTAAGATTGTGTTTCCTATAAATTTTAGAAATGTATGAAAAACTTAAAGTTTTAAAATTTGCTTCTAATGATAGTTAATACTAAATAAGCACATAAGGTACATAAATTTGTTGTTTATTTATGTTAAAGTTAAGGTAAGTTCCCAACCAACATAATTTTTTAGTGTTTCAGTTGTTGCCTATTTTTATAATTTTTGAATTCAAGTATGAACTAAAATAATAAGTATTAAAAGTTACTTTAGAAAATCTTTTAACTAATGATGTTAAAACGTTACTAGCAGGATGAGAAATTCTTTAACTGTTACATGTATCTTTTGTGTAGATATATACCGGTCCTGATGGCTCAGGCTAAGATCTATTGGGACATGGAAAATTACACACAGGTCGAGAAAGTATTCAGAAAATCAGTGGAGTTTTGTAATGACCATGATGTGTGGAAACTAAATGTTGCCCATGTACTTTTTATGCAAGAAAATAAATTCAAGGAAGCCACTGGATTTTATGAACCAATAGTGAAAAAGAATTATGATAAAGTATGCATGAAATATTTTTTCTGAAACAACCATATTTTGTATAATTTCGATATTTTATTGATTTTTATCATTTCAGATTCTCAATGTTAGTGCCATTGTTTTAGCAAATCTGTGTGTTTCCTACATCATGACATCGCAAAATGAAGAAGTAAGCATACGTGTATTGAAAACTTCAATGCATAGTTGGATAAATATATTTTTAAAAGAAAGTTAAAGGCATCCCAGGTTCTGTTTACAAATTTTTAATTACCAAAAAAGGCCCTCAACAAAAGTATTTTTGACCCATCTCCAAAAAAACTTAAGTAAAACTATCTGTACTTCCAAAAAACTATTAACAAGCTCTAAAAAAGGTTATTCTCTTTTGCTTTACGGAATAATTGGCTAACTTCCATTAAGAACTAGTTGATTGTTTATCAAAACACTTATTTTGTAGTCATTGGGAAATTGTTATATTAATTCAAATTTTGCAAAACGTAGTATTATAAATGAAGTTAGTCATAAAAGTGTGTTAAATTTTACAGAAATGTGCAATGAAAGTTAAATACATGGTTGGATAAATATACATTGAAAAAAATGTGTTGTTTTTCTAGGCTGAAGAACTGATGAGAAAAATTGAAAAGGAGGAAGAACAATTGGCCTATGAAGAACCTGATAGAAAAATATTTCATCTGAGTATTGTTAACCTTGTCATAGGGTTGGTTTTGAGTTCTATTTTTGTAATTGGTTACTAACTTGTGCACAAGTGGGGAATAATTGGTTCTTTTCCCAATAAAACTCAAAGAAGTGTTTTAAATTATAATTGGATTTGTGTTGTATAAAAATTACTTTTACTGGGTGACAGTATGTCAAATGCATAAGAAAATTAAATGATGCTTTGTTTAAATTGTTGAAAAAAAGGAGATATCGCACTGTACTCGAAAAAGTGACCTATCGCACAATATGACTTTTCAAGTTGTAAATCCTATAATATTCAAAATTTAAATATCTAGCGATTAAAGAAAAAATTTAATCAATTGGTTGAATAGTTGGGATGCAGTAAGTGAATCGTTGTTTTTCCTATCATGCAATGCAATGGAAAAAATAAACTTCAGTGGATTTTTCTGAAAAACTGGTATTTTTGAGATAGGTCTCTTTTCCCTGTACAGTGTGATACATTGATTGAGACCTGCGAAAGGATATATGCCACTTTTTTATGATCAATTTTTTTTTTTAATTTCCAAAAAAAAAGTGTTTTTAAAATATGGTAAATGTTGTTAAAATATTTCATTCATTGTATAATAATAATTTTAAATATTTCCTCAGGATTAAGGATAAATGAATAAGTGGCAAATTTCCTTGAATATACTTGAAAGAAACAATATGGTTTCTTGTATATTAGGGAACTGCAACGTTTGTTACAATGGTAACACTGACTTCTACGTTCCTAACTTTAATGTTCCATTATTATTGTATTATGTTATTTTTAATCTTTATTTACTTTTTGTCACTGCTCATAATGTTTTTTTTTACAGTACCTTATATTGCGCAAAAGGCAACTACGATTTTGGAATATCTCGTGTCATAAAGAGCCTAGAACCATATTCAAAGAAGCTGGGCACTGACACCTGGTTTTATGCTAAAAGATGTTTTTTGTCACTGCTTGAGAACTTAGCAAAACAAGTTTTCGTCATCAGAGATGCTGTTCTTTATGATTGCCTCCAGTTTTTCTCGCAGTGTGAAGGTAATTTCTTAAAAACTTATTTTTTTATAATTAATAGTATTCAGGTTATATTTTTTTGTTAAGGGGGTATAGGACACAAAATCTTCAAAAAAATCAAAAAAATTATTATTATCATAAAAAATAACACAAATATTTTAGAATAATTTAAAACAAAAAATTTATATCTGCAGTAGAACGTGAGATGTGTAGTTTTTTGTGTCATGACATCTGTGTTGGCCAACCACGTTTATAATCTTTGCTTCCTCGTAATATTAGATAGGAATAACGTTATCGAATCCTTAGTTGTTCGGTCGGTTTGGAGCTCTTCAGTAAGGAAAGGGATAAACTTCAAAGCTGTTTTTCTCCTTGATCGTGTTTTCGATGATTTTTTGACTTTAAATTGATATAACTCAAAATCTACTGCCCATAGAGTGTCAAAATTTTCAACTCGTATTTTTCAAACATATATCTTTAATTTGTCTTTAGGGATTAGTTGTAAATAGTTTATTTTTTTTATTTATTAATTTTTATAAAAAAAGTGAACTTGTGAAATTATTAAAAAAAACTTCAATTTTTTTTTTTTTTAAACTATGGCAAATAAGAAAAATCGGTAAAGACAGTTTGTTAAATACATTTTTCTGTTTATAAAAATGCTAAATATTTGTTTGCCAATAAATAAGTTTTTGACTTATAAAAGAGACTTCACTTTTTGACACATTTTATTTTTTAAAAAAATAAATAATGATAATTTAAAACCTTTGACTATCTAAAAGTGTAAGTATATTTAGTATACATTTATGGAAAAAAAATTATATTGATATCTGCAATATTAAAAAAAAAAAAGTTGAAAGTGTCCCATACCCCCTTAAGTCTTTATTAGACAAGTCTTTGGCCACTTCGGTTGAGTTGTGCTTTATTTCTTTAAATACCAGTACACAATTTTCAAAGAAAAAATTTCAAGGTTTGCCTCCTGTTAGATTGTTTAGCCATATTAGTTTACTCATGTAACCTAGTGTTTGAGTAAGTCAATAACAGAATTTTTGTTGATACTTTCCTGTGTCTCACTTCTTTCTGTGTGGTTATTAAGAAGTGGGCAACTCTCTCAACTGAAGTATATAAATTTATAGTATATTTTAAAGCATAAAATATTATTAATTGTGTACTTTTTTGAAATTCCATCATTTAGGAAAAAATTAAGCATCATTACATAATAATAACTTGGGTGCCCTAATGCATTTTTATCTATGCATACTTTTGAATGACTTTTAATATAATTGCATAAACTCTATTTAAAATTTAAGGTTTGGGTTATTTGTAACATAGCAGCATTAGTGGATTTTGAATAAAAAACTTGAATGTTTTGAAAACAATTTATTTGCTTTGATCTTTTGAAATTAAGAAATGGAAACATATTCAGTGATGTTTCATTGTCCACATACATTGTTGTAAAGATAGTAATACATCTGTTTTTGTGAACAAAATTCTTTGGTTAAATCTGCCCCATTTATCTTGGATTCATTATGAGAATATTGCAAAAATAATTGTTTTTTCCCTTTTTTCAGCTTATGGAAGAAATGTAAAAGTGTCTATGGAACAGCCGCTAGATAATTTACCCATTCATGCTGGCAAGAATACTGTGACATATGAAGCTCGATTACTCAAATCTATCCTGTTAGAGATCATGGATTAAATAATGAATATTATGTTTCCTTTAAAGAACGATTATAGCTAATAATGCACAACAATTGAAACTTATTTTGGTAATAATTTACCAAATGTGTCCATCATAAACAAGTACAACTTTTTGTTGCTAACTCAGTTTACTTTTAGAGTTTTGTCACTGAAGAACTGTCCCTACACAAATTTGTTAAGACATTTGTTTCTTCATCTGTGTATATTTTAAATATTTATTTACTTATTCGCGCAATAGTGTTCGTTAACTGTTTAAAAAATAAGCATAACTGATCATCTGTTGTTTTGTTACTTTTCGATATTTTAGTACGTTATAAATTGTTATTCTATTAGATCTGTTTTATTGTAATTAAAATATCAATTTTTTGAATTTTATTATGTTTTTACTCCATCAAAAGAGGTTTTGTTGCAGATTCTTAATATTTTCACTCGTGACTTTAAAACAAGAATATGTTAAGAATTCACAATGTTGTACAATTATAGTTTTTACAATGTGAGATACAACTGTATCTTCATCTCAATATAATGATAGTAATTAAATTTATCTGTTTTGGAGAAGATTACCACAAACAAAATATTAACATTTTTAGGGATAAGCTAATGAAGAAAATAATACACTTGTTTTCACTCGGTAACAATTGAGTTTTACACTTAAATGTGTGTTGTTGAAAAAATTGTCAGTCTGACTGGTTTGTATACCTCAGAAGCGAAAACTGCTACTTTCTTAAGACATAAATTTCTTCTCAAATTTTAGTTATTTATTCTAAAAAAATTAGATTTTATACAACAAATTTATCATCGTTTTTTTTAAAGTATATTATTGGTTTATAATTTATATATAATTGTATGCCACTAGACATTTATCTATAATCATTCTAGTCTTACTGGTCAGTATTGCAGTGTACAAATGAGTTATATTTTGGTAGAAGTTACAAAATGCAATGTATTTCTTAAATAAATTAAATGCTACTATATTAAAAAATACCATAAAGTGAAAAACAATGTAATGATGGTACATTGAAATAACAAAAATAAAATATATTTTTGAAGATATGACTAATAAATTTAAAAGAAATTTTCAGCTTAATTTGAATATTTTTATTATATTGAAATACTTATTTCTAGAAGTAACTTTCATTTCAAGTGTTATTTAAATTTTTTTCAATAGAAATAAATATTAGCATGAAGATAGAAGAATTTCATATTTAAAAAAATAAAGGTTATAATTGTATATATATGTAGATTTGTAAAAGATGAAATTATTTACTGAATGTACACCCGAGATGTTATCTTGGCACTTGTCTGCTTAGATTGGCTTATTTTAAATAAATACTTTTAGATCAAGTGTTTTTTTAGCCTACTTTTCTTTTTTTTTAATTCGAAGAATTAAAAAAATAAAAAAAAAGTAGGTATTGACATGCGGTCGATGTCCGTCCGTCCGTCTGTCTGTCTGTCCGTACCCCCCTTCCAAAATCGGTTCTATCCATCCGATCTTAAAAATTCTTTTTTTGTTGGAAAGCTATGACCTCAGAGACCCAACTTTCATACTTTTTGTCCGTCTGTCTGTACGATCGGACGGACATAAATCTACTATTTGTCGACGAATTTCCCATTGAACTAGCATTGAAATTCAATTTCGAGTCATTTAAATCGCTGAATTTAACTACAAATCCTACGGACAATTGAGATACGTCAAAAAATTCAGCGCATCGAAATGAGAATACATTGAAACTTTCAGAAAAGAATTCGAATTCTAAGTACTTCAATTATTTAAAAAACTGCAAAGTTAAATTATCATTTAAAAAGCATAGGAAGCCATTTTTATTAGAATTAAATCACCATTGCCATCACAACAATCGCTTAAGAAACTTTAATTCTTTTAGACAATAAATTAAAATAAATTTATTTTTGCGACATCGATCAGTTTGAAATGACGTCAAATATATTTCACTTTGAGATTCGGTATGTTGGTATGCAATGTTTTCATTATATTTAAAAGCGAGAACTATTACATATTTATTCCTTGAAATATAAATTTTTGCAAACGATTCAAGAAATGATTATTAAATTTTCGAAATAAAATAAACGAAACTTGCCAAATTTAGCGCATAAATGTTTAATATAGAATTAATGCTGTGTTTGGCGCCATTTTACCTGTTCAACACGACTGTTGTGTTGAAGCGGGTTAAGTGAAAGATTCTGTTACAAACCTACTTGTTAATTTACATTTCCCATTCTAGGTGCATTTTGGAATAGTTTTATGGTTTTTGTTCTAATAATTAAATATTTATTTATAACTGCAAATCATCATGCGGACGATAAATAATATTTATTTTATTGGCGATAGAAAATTAATGAAAACAATTGGCTTTAAGTTGAAATTATAGCTGGATGCTGTGTTTAGTGAAATTTATTCTAATGTATATAAATTTAATGTAGAAACGGTTGCTGATGTCACTTACTGTAACGAACCTAGTTTTTCAAGATAAGAATTTTAGTAAGTATTTAAGTAACAGGAAAGTAGGCTATTTTAGTTCTTTTAGAACTTCTTGTTTTATTTATGCAATTTCAACGTTATTTGTAAAATGTAAGTGTTCATAACTTTTATGCTGAAAATGAAATCTGTTACACATCCAAAACTAAGAGGAGCTAATCATTGCATTATGTGGTTTTAAAATACCAAAATAAAATGTTGATATGTTGATATTAACCTAAATTAATTTTTAGTTTTTTTAGAGCTTGAGAATAAACTGAACTATATAACAGTAATAAATAAAAATATTTATTTCAATCATCCCTTTCACCCAACAATATAAATAATTTTTTCGGTTGTTATTTACAATAAAAAAGACTAGCAAAAACCTATCAAGTCATCACATCCAATTCTGGTGGAATTTGAATATTTCTACTGATGGCAAACTGTCTCAAACTCTCATAGCTTTTCTTGATCTCGTACAATTCACTTTCAATTGCCTGGTTCTCCTCTTTCAAGACAGCAATGTCCCGAACCACAGAAGATCGCTCAATCTGCAGAAAGATATCAAAACTTTAAACATACTGTAATATAATGCATATCAGTTTAAGGGACTGACTCGAAAAAAAAAAAGGAAATAAACAAATAAAATATTAAATGCTTCAGTGTAAGGGACAGATAAAAATGGAAATTGTAATAATAAAATGGAAAAATGTATTCAAATCCACTGATTCTTTTGTTGTAAGGGTAAGTTTTAAGTGTGTAAAAGTTTTGTTATCAACTTTAGAGGCAGTTGAAAAAATTTGCAACAGTTTTCACAAAAAACGGCTTTGCTCCTTTCCAAATAAAAAAAAAATAGAATGTGATAACACAGGAAGTAAAAATTAACTGTTTCTCAAATAGTAAGAAAACTATCCGAGTTAGCCCCAATTGATTTTTTGTATTCTTCATGCTTCTAATTCACTACATTGTATTAAATTATATATATATTCGTCCAATATGCAGGTAAAAAAAAAGAAAAGAATTTCCTCCAAAAGATGAATTTTGGAAATAATTCAAATTTTGGGATTTTGCAGGAGAGTACTATTTTTCATTCTAACTTCCACAACAATGGTTGGCAATTTTTGAGACTGGTTTCAGTTAACAGGAATGTACTAAATAATAACTGCAAAACAATCAGTTATTAAAAAATCTGTAAATTGATCAAACTCACTGACCTGCAGCTCATCTTTTTGCTCCAGCCGCTTATTCCTGCAACTAGCAGCATACCCTCTGTTCTTGAGCGTACGCCTCCGTTGCTTGAGCCGTTGTATCTCATTGCGGCTCAAACCGGAAGTCTTCAGCAACCGGTTTAGGTCGCGCACAGTCAAGGTTACCAGTTCATCATCGCTGATCTCAGAGTTGGATGTCAAATTACTGAAGTCCATTTCAGTCTGAAAATAAAATTATGGTGATAAATAATTGGGAAGAGCTGTGTTATAATGGTAAGTCTCAATTTGGTGATTTGCATTACGTTGCCAAGCAACAAAAATTCCCAAATGTGACTAACATTTGACTTCACACAACTCAATAGTTACAGCAATCCTATTTAAAATATCCAAGCAGGCCAAAAGTTGTCAGAAAAAAGGCCAGCCATTTTATCGTACCTGTACCAAAAATTGGCAAATGGGTATATTTGTTTCTACCATTGAAGATTAAAATTTAAGTTTTCAAAGCAATAACTCAAAAATAATATTAAATATATTTCTAGAGCAAATGATGTGAAAAACTCATCAAAACATCAAATTTAAAATTTTTCTTGACTACCTTCACTCACAAAATGCTGGTTAAGGGAATCATTTTTTGTAGAAAGGCATCGGTAAATTCTTTTCCCAATGAACAATTATTAAAAAAAGTTTGTTTGGGATTGATAATGAACTACTTCTTCTTCAGGAGCACAACAGCCCTGGCTGCCTCATCAGCATGCCTTCTCCAGCTCCTTCTCTCCATGGCAACTCCCTTCCAGTTCTTAAGTTTTAGGACTTTGAGGTCGTTTTCGATGTCGTTGAGCCATCGAGTATGGGGTCTTTTTATTAACAATAAATAACGATGCATCAGAACATTGAAAATGTAACGATTTTCACATGCACTAGCCCCATCTATATGATTTTTTGTGGACTATTTTCTACAATCCTTTTACACTTTATTTTCCTTGTAATGTTATACCTTTTTTTTGTGAAAACAGTGTCTACTTGGATTGTAACACTGTGATTAGCTATTTTTTCATTTATAAAATTGACTAATTTTTTGAGCCAAACATATTTAAAAAAAGTGTTCCTAAATCTTGTTCATTGGTGATCAGCAAGAAAAGCAGGTCCCTTTCACACGAAGCAACTAAAAAATCCATTTTCAAATTTAAATACAACCAGCGAAGAGATATAACTACAAAAAAAAATTCTTCAAAGCACAATAAATAAACATATACATTTCACTTTGTTTTTTACAATCCGTATTCAAAGTTTATCATATAAAGCAAGCCGAAAAATACATACACCTATATCATACCAACAAACCAATCAAATGAAGCCTAAAATTGCAGTTGGCCAATCATAGAAGAATTCCGGAAGATGTTCTGCGGACGACTAAATCCTGCGCTGGTGGATAGGGATGCCGATTTGAAACACGATCAAGCAGTTCGAGCAGTAAAGGTAGATTAAACTGTCCGAGGTTGTTCCCGTGGCTGGTGGATACGACCGTTAGTGTGTTGCTTTGGATGATCTGCGTGATTTGAGGCTGCTTATATTGCCGATAAAGTTCAAAGTTGTATCACGTTCACCAACATCCTCCCTCTTGTATGGCACCAAAGATAGTTCTAAGTATATTTCTTTCGAAAGTTTCTAGCGAGCATAGGACGTCTTGGTGGTTTAAAGTCCAGGTTTTATTTCCGTACAGCAAGACAAGCAGAATGAATGTCTTACATAGTTTTAGTCTTGTTTTTCGGCTAATAAGATTCAATCTTATCTGCCTCCCTCCGAAAAGAAAAAAACATTTGATGTCCATTTTGATTCTGTTTCGATTTCAGATTGTTTTGGTTGTAATCGTACCACGGTATTTGAATTCTTGAACCTTTTCAATGGAATGTCCATTTATCTTCAAATAGATATTGCACTACAATTAACATAAAAAACAAAATAACACAAAATGAAACACCAAACTACACTTATATACAAAAATGGAACTGCTCCAATTTTTTAATAAGAGCATAATATTTTTTGGTACAACTATGACATAAAGGCAAGTTTGCTCCAGTGGCGGCTCGTGGCATACAGCAAGTACAGATGGGCTGTACCTAAATATTCAGTTAAAGCAAAATCCCAAACACAATCAATATTCATATTTTTTTAATTTATTATTACATTTTGCCAAAGGAGTGCATTTTTTTAATGTAGCGCTTTCAAGCCAAAAATGAAAATTCCACTCAAATAGTGGGATTGGTAAAAGTTACCCAATTGGGTATCAAATGAGTTGCATGCCCATAATCCAATCCTACTAAACTGCAGCCCGGTTAGAGAAATGAGAGAAGGGCTGAAGGACGCGAGAGGGGTTGCCATGACGACGAAGAATATGCCTTGCTTAATCTCCGTTCAATTAAATGGAATAAGGCGCAGAGTGCAGCCCAAAACGATTTTATGTGTTTCGGCTGCAGTTGGAATTTGCTGATATGATTGGTGGCCGCCAAATAGGCAATGTGTGATGAAGGGGAAATCAAGAGCTTGAATTCTTCGTCGCTTACTTAAGCCATAGACTTGCCGCTGGCGCTCAAACGGTTATTAAATTTCGGTGCAGAATGCTTTTGTTTCTTAGTATTACTATTTTATTTGTTCTTTATTAAAAAATGGAACCCCCCCCTCCCCCCGCTATTGATGGAATATACTTAAAGTAATACACTGTTTCTTTAATGCAAGTTTTTCTATTTTATACAATCTAAAAAACTTTTTACATTAAATGCTCAGCTGACAGAAGTTTGTGTGTGCAAGAGGGGGGGGGGGGGGGCACGTTGGCTTTGGTGCACCAACATTTTTGACCATGGGCCGCCACTGGTTTGCTCATTAGTGAGATGGAAAATTTAACATAGACTAATTTTGCTACACCAGCGTAATATTGGGCATAATTTTACTATACCTATCAAATAGGGCATTTCCGTTGCTTGGAAACGTAACACAATGGGGAACATTCATGTGACGTCACATGGTTTGTTATGCATCAGCTCGGGAAGCACGTGCTAATGTTATCCTATAAAGCTATCGAAGCACATGCTATTGTTTTCCTACTACTCAAACCTGTCTAACCGCTTTTTTTCATACAGTGATTTGGAATTGAAGCTCAGGTGGATATGGCGTGAATGTCCCCCATTGGCCATTACATTATGCTGCTCCTATTTTTTAAAGTGTATAACAGAAAGAAAAAAAGATCGTGAGGCAAACTCACATAGTAAAATTAATGTTTCAGATCAACAGATGACTATTAATACTTATATAATTGGGCCAACAAAGAAATTATTAAATCTAAAAAATGAAAAGCAAAATGATATGTAATCAGAGTAGGTTATCATAGCATGAATTTTACAATTTCCAACTTGAACCGACTAACTGAAAAATTACTAATACACAATTTTAACATACAGTACTCGGTAAATATTTTAATAGTTACACAGAATTGAACTTCTTTAATGCAGGTTTATGGTACTTTCACCGAAAAACTTTGTACATACCCTGAAATCTGGCTCTTCCTTTACTGCTACATAGTTTCGCCAATCATTATCCATATTCAATAACTTGATAAAAAATATTTCTAATTAATGATTAAAAAACACGCTAGTTTTTAGATATTAGACAATTTTTACTTCCTTGTAAATTTTGCTGTGTCACGAAAACCCACCAAAGCGAAAAGTCGAACCTCAACAATCAACAAACAAACAGAAGGCGAAGAAATTCGAAACCAGAAAGATTCCAAATATAAAGTTTATAAATTGACGTCAACTAATAGTCATGCACGTTCCACTTTTGGTTCTTCTTGAATTATATTTCTTTCGATGATAATTTGATCGAATTATTTAAATTTGTTTCAAAACTTTGTCAAAGAAGACAAAACAACCAATGAAACAGCAATATTATGAATGAAGAGCGTGATGGCATAAGAAATATTCAAAAAACGCCATATCCACCTGAGCTTCGATTCCAAATCGCTGTGAGAAAAAAAGTGGGCGGACAGGTTTGAGCAGTAGGGAAACATTAGCACATGTTTCGATAGCTGTATAGGATCACATTAGCACGTGGGTCGAGAGCAGTAGGAAAACAAACCACGTGACATCAGATGAATGTTCCCATTGGAATCATTCAGATGATGTAGCGCTCTTGTTTTCAGTTTTTCTTTTCCTGAGATTTCATTGGTTGCATCGTTTCACTCTCATTTCACGATTTTTGTGGTCTGCATGTTTCATTTCAGAGTTCTTTCCATACAACTTATACTTATTCTTGCTATTCATTAAAATTTATCTGTTTTTATTCAATTAAGTTTCAAGTATGCAAAGCATTAATGCAGCAATTTTGCAAAATTATGCAGCATTTTTGAGCATATGCAGCATAAAATTATGCAGCATTTTTGCACAGCATTCATTTAGGTATGGTTAAAATAAAGATTTTTCATTATCAGAATGTAAAAATTAATAAGTTAAATATTCCAAGAAAATACACTTCCGCGAATCGTCTAAGGCGAATACCGATACAAATGCATAGAGTTACAAATGTAATCTCAGGAAAATGAGAACAAGTTTGCTGGAGCTGTTGTCATTCACGACGTTGAACAACCAAATTGATAATAAAGTTATTTTATTGTTGTATTATTTATTGTACTGTAATATGTGAGAATTCTCTCAATTTTTTGTATAATACTAATAAAAAATATTATATAAAAATATCGTTCGATGGAATAAATCACTTCTGGGAATATTTTTTGTTATGTCATGCTCTTCATCCTGCGATCTCATAGGTTGTTTTATTTTCTTTGACTAAGTGTTGAAACAAGCCCGTCGGAGCATTGATTGAAGGAAGGAAGCTACTTCGCATTATTTGACAAACATGCAACTGTCATTATTATTTTCAATTAATGTGTTATACGTTTTTATTGCCGCGAATGATACGCTTTCCCTTCAATAGACTTTCTTTCATAAACTATCATTATTTTTGTGAGATATCTGTATTTCTATTTTAAAACCTTATTTACTAAAAGTACCAGTCGACCAATGTGTGACAACGTGTCACATATATTACACTATCATATAGATACTAAAGAAATAAAATAGCATATCTGGCTATTTGGTTTTAATGCAAAAAAAAATAATAACTTCCTTTGTACGAAATCAATGAAAAAAAGATCAAAGATTCGATGGCTAGATTTTTCATATTTTATCGGAGAATTTTTGTTAGTAAAAGAATGGGTTTCAATTAATCAATCTCTATCCAGTGGGGCCATTAACATAGTATAGTGATTATATAATTAAAAATAATACTATACAAGATGCTGTCACCGTGAGTGAGTTATAATAACTTTTTAAAATTCTTAAAATAACTAAAGTATAGATAAGAATTTTTACGGAATAGTTGTTAAAATATTTTATTAGCTTCAGTTAAAGTATTTCTCCCTTTGCATCACGAATTTCGAAAGAAGTTCTTCAAAATTTGAAGCACTCCGCTGATGTACACCAACTCCCCAAGGATATATTTTATAATTTTCAATCCGTTTGTTATATGAGGGCTTTCACTGCAAAACTCGCAATCTATGACTATCAAACACTCTCCAGTCTCGATTATTTTTAATTTTTTTAAACAACGACAATTACTACTCATTCCAGTTCAATTTAGGCAACTTGATAGGTAACGCAACGCTACTAATTTTTCAAGATCGAAATTTTTCACGATCGGTCGCTTATGAACAAACCAGCACTCTGTGTCATACCTGTCTGAGTGTCTGATAATGTGAGTTTTACAGTTAAATAAAATTAATTATATAAAATGCATTGTTAAAAAAAACAACCTTCTAGATACATAAAAATACTTGCAAATAAAATCTATATATTTGCAAAAAACACTCATTTTCAATGGAGATCCTGTGTTATTTTATGTAGACGAGGGTGAAGTTTCGAAAATATGCAGACGAAATTTCCACATTTCACAAAAATTGACGCTCAAGGAGTGTGAAATACATTGAGAAACAATTGCAAAATGTCCAAGAACCAAGATTATACTATTTGACGATGAATTTTAAAATGGATAAAGCAATAAAAGCACACTTAAACACCTCAGCTGCTTATTGCTAGCTCTTTCAAAATCCCTACAGGAAAGCTGTCAACACTTGACTGCTTACAACATTAACCAGTACATTAGTAAATTGAGGTTTCCTCAGGAATATAATTTTTCTTTGTCAATTAAATTAAAGTTTCGGGTCTAAGATGGTGTTGTCAATGAATGGGCTGTTATTGGTTGTCGTGACTGTCGCATCAATATCTATTGTCCGTGAGTATATAATAAAATCATACACTTAATGTACTGACTGTAATTAAGTTGTTTTTATTAAGACGTTTAAACTGACCAAAATAATTTGAAGACATCGAACCTTTGGATTCTAAAAGCATACTTTAGATAAGAGAAACTTTTGCCTTAAGGATATACATATGTTAATACAAATTTTTTTACTGAATAATCTAAAATGTATGGTTATACCTTAAAATAGTAATTTATTAATAAGAAGCTATTTTCCAATGTGTTGGACAAATTTGATACAGTAGAGTCCCGTTTATCCGAATCCCGGTTATCCGAAATTCGGTTTAACCGAAAGGCTCTGGATTTTTTTTGCGCTAAAATATGAAATGTATACGCAAAAATAAATGCACATAAAATAAATACGTACTTACAAAGTTGGATTTAATTCTCAAAATATGCTACAATTTTTTATTATTTTTCTTCTCAATTTTGGTCCCGTATACCTTTCGCATAAGCGGTACTCTACTGTATGTGTCATTGGCTAAAATTAATGAACAAAAAACGCTCTAGTTATTTTTTTTCCAAGCTAAGTTACTATTGAAAAAATATTAAAATTAAATTTTATTCCTGTATGTAAAGAATCAAGTTACTATTTTTGTCATTAGTGGCCACTTGTAACTATTTTTGAATTGTTTGAATGATTTTTTTCTAGTAATAAACTAGCCCAGCAAGGGTTCTGTGAAATGAATACTAAGGACTGTTTTTGTTTATTTAAATTAAGTTTCTCGTATAATGCTTGAGTGGTAATAGAGAGTCAAAAGAATTAGAAAATGGTCTTCCGATTAATTTTAAATGGGTTTTAAATTTTATGATTTAAAAAAAATTGAAAAACTTCGAATTCGAATTTTTCTGAAACTCTCATTATTTCCTAGTTCTGATGAGTTCAAGTTTTTGACGTGTCCCCCTTGTCTGTAGCCTCAGCAGTTAACGGACTGAGAGACATAGCTTTTATAAAAGAGATACGTGCTTACATACTAGCTTACATAGCATTTATAAAAAAAGATATATATTTTTAAATTGTTTCATTTTTTTCTAGTAATTAAACTAGCCTGCAAGGGTTCTGTGAAATGAATACTAAGGACTGTTTTTGTTTATTTAAATAAAGTTTCTCGTATAATGCTTGAGTGGTAATAGAGAGTCAAAAGAATTAGAAAATGGACTTCCGATGCGTTTTAAATGGGTTTTAAATTTTACACGCTTTTTTCTTTAATAATTGCATTACTTAGAACTCGAATTTTTCTGAAACTTTCAATGTTTTCTTGTTCTGATGAGTTGAACTTTTTGACGTATCATCCTTGTTTTGTCTACGAAAGTGGGTAACGAACTCAGGGACATAGTTTTATAAAAGAGCTTCCGCTTTTTTATATATATTATCAAAAAGTTTTAATGTAAATAGATTTTTATTTGATGTTTTATGTTTATTTTGCAGATGGACACTTGAGCGATGATCCTAATTATAAAAGTAAGAAATTATGCTGTTTTTAAAAAAATTCATTCCCATTTCACAACAGCTCGTTGTCTTAACGTAAAATGAGTTTTTACGTTAAGTAAGTTTGCATAAATTAATTTAACAATGCAACTGCAATGTAAGTCACAATTTAAGAGGAGCTTAGAAGCTTTTTTAATTTGAAAAAAAAAATAAACCTCAAGTTTCAGTAATTGGTTTTAATAAGTGTGGATCAACTATTTGGCTATTTTTTTTCATTTAATGATAAAATTTGAAAGTTATAATAACCTGGTTGGTTGAATGGCTGGTTATCTGCTCCGCCAGTGGCATGAAATTATCCCATTGAAGAAGTACTTTTTGTTGTTGTTGTTGGAACTAGTTGTTGGAATAAACTTTTACCTTTGGTTCTGGTTAGATTACTCTTACTAAGGCAACGCATAATTCCCATTAAGACATGTTAACTTTTAATTTGTTTTGATTGAATCAACATATCCTTAACATATCCTAAAGGCCTAAGACAGCCGCCCTGTAATTCTAAATCACTGTTTCCCATAAATAATAAATTTGATTAGCGTTTTTTGTGGTTGGCTTTCAATATTTAACATATTAGCATGTATAGTCGAATATCATATATTTGATATATTTTATTAATATAAATTTTTTATAAATTTCTATAAAAATTAGTTTAAAATGCTTATGTTACCATTGGTTTAAAATAATAAAATTTGCATAGTTCGAGGACTAACTGTCTACAACATCAGGCAATTTTATCGTTGTCCTTGTAATTTTGACCACCACTGTATACCCCTCTACTTAAGCTGTAAAAAATTTAACATAAGAAGAATTTTTGGGCCTTCAATATGATTAGTTATTTGCCATTCAATCAATGTTACATGGAAAAAAATTAAATTATTTTAAAAATTCAACTCGTGATTGTTAAATATGTTAAACCTATAATAAACGTTTCTAGCAATTGTTTTACACATGTTTTTTTTTACAAAAATACATTTTTCTAAAAATTCTGTGTATACTAAACGCCTCGGTTGAGGACTGAAGAGGTAGTAAAAATTGAAAATTTTATACAAATGTATTCAACTGACAAAGCGCGTATTTTGAGAAACATTACTAAACAAGATTTTAATTTTTCTTCCACTCTCCCCTACACTCTTAAAACAAACGAGCGATTTTAACTCAGTCTGAGTTAATTTTCACTTCTACAGTGTCGAAAATGCACTTCTCCCACAGGAGTGGATCCTTTGTATGTTGAATCTGCGACAAGATCATTCCAAACGAGTGATTTTAACTCAGTCCGAGTTAATATTCTCTAATTTCTAGTGGCGAAAATTCACTTCTCTTACAGGAGTGGATTTCACTCCTTTGTTTTAAGAGTGTACTATATAGAAAGATCAACTTGGAAAATGACTTGTTAAGCAATAAAATTATAACTCAGTAACTCAAAATGTACCATGAAATCATTTTGACACCCTTCCGGTACCATTTTTGTTTTTGTGATATCGAATCATTTGAGTTACTGAGTTACATTTTGAGTTACTGAGACTTACTTGAGTCACAAAATGTAATCAAGAGATATGATCTTATAAATTCATGCACTGCAAGAATATATATTTCAAGTATATTATGTATGATGCGTTTGATTCTTATTATAATTTAAATTGATTTTTTTTTCGTTTCAGAGTACTGCCCTGATAAATGTCACTGTAAGTACTTGATGTTTTAACTTGTACATTTTAGACCTCCATTAAATCTGCCTTGAAATAACTAGTATCCAAGATCTTTTCGTTAAAATTTACAATGTAGTTGCTGCATCTCTTAAAGTGCAAAATAATCCTATAAAAGTGCACAAAAAATACATAGCTAAAAGTTTATTGTATTTAAATAAGTTTATTCGGGGATTCGAATTGGCAAAAAAAATAATAAATATAAAATAAAAAAATAATTAGAAAATCTTATAAAGTTAAAAGTTTAAAATAAAATAAAATAAATCATTTGTAAGAATTAGATTATACTTCTCCATGTCTAATCTTTTCAAATAATTTGATTGAAAATGCTCACTCAAATATTTGCAGTTATCAACTAGAATCAACACAACAATCATGATTCGAAAAAATACGGAATTTTAGTACTGATTTTTCCTACGCCAATCGCCACCATGTTTTGGTGATGCTTCGGCACAAAATTCCCTCTCGCTTCACCATTACGTTTCTCCTCTAGATAGTGTGCCATAGCGCACGGTTTTTCTATCTCTATGATTTAAACGTGCTAACTTTGCAATAATTATTAATTCATTATTGCATCAAGTTAAACAGTTTTTGCGTTCATAAAACTAAACACAGCGGACACGTTTCAGGTTTTGAGTGTCAACTGAAACGCTTCAATGAAAATAAATTCTTTCTTGTGCCTTGATTGGTGTATCAATGCCACTTGGGAATAGGAAACACCAATTGAAGAAAATGCATTAATGACAGTTGGAAGGGACTACGTCACTTGAAACAAGTCAATTGCATTTTATGGTTCTGTAATTTATTATCATTGTTTAAGCCTAACAATAACAACAGAGTTAGGGCAAAAAAAATTATTATGACATTCAACATGTAACAATTATATTTACGTGCCTTACCTTTGGTTAGGACCTCGTGTATCAAATGTGAAATCTATAGCTATTTTACTCTTCGAGCTTTATAGTGGTTTCATATTGACTGAATGACCGACTGACTGACGGATCAATGTTCAATAGCATTCAAATATACCAAAATTTAAGAATAAGATATCCCCAAAGCGTTTAGAAAACACAAAATCTCCTTTTCGGATTTTCGACTCCCATCACAATACTTTCATTATTATACATTTCATATTTGGTAATAGAAATTAAAAATAAAATAAAATAAAAAGTGTAGTTGTTAGTCACCTTTTTGTGTATTAGTTTATTTTATGGTTTATTTAAATTCGTCTTTTTTTATTTAAAATTTTTTCCAGGCCCAATATTTTACCCACACGACAGTGAACCTGTGAAGCCACCCGTGCAAGAATACCCGAGACCTGAATACCCAAGACCTGAACATCCAAGACCTGAACACCCAAGGCCTGAACATCCTAGGCCTGAACATCCTAGGCCTGAACACCCAAGACCTGAACACCCTAGACCTGAACATCCAAGACCTATACCTCCTCCCAGGCCTGGACATCCCAGACCTCCATATCCACAACCACATCCAGGAAACACCCGTAAGGAAATAATGAAATACTAACAAAAAGCTCGAAAATATTTTAAAAGAGACGAATGTGAATGAAAGTATGCAAATTCTAGAAATAAAATTATTCGACAAACTAATGTGATTTAGTGGTTAAATGGCAAAATCACAAATAAGCAAAAACACAGGGACGGATAACTGAAAAACCATCCCAACGTTTTCAAAAATCGCCAATCCCTATAATTTGTACATTCGTGGTTTTGTCATTTGACCGACGAATAAGATTTATGCAAAGCCAATTTTAATTACGCAAAAACAAAACAACAATACCTAATGGTTTGTCAACAGATTTCCTTGGTTATTTGGTCCTACCATTCGGCAACGTTGGTCGATCTAATTGTTTTGTGATAGGCCAACGTTTGACCAGACGAAGCCAAAGAACCTTTAATGGAAAACCCATCCGTCGAGACGACTCCTAGCGAAAATGTTATCAAATCAAATAATAATAAGTGATGATATCCACAACCAAGTCCAAGTAAGGAAATAATATAATACACACAAAAAACACGAAAAAAGTGTTGAAAGTTACGAATGGGGGGTAAACGGAAGAATAAGTTCTAAAAAATAAAAAAGTTAAAAAAAAACTATTGTTATATAAAATAATTTTATCTAAAATCCAATTTCAATTCATCAAAAAGCAAAGAATTTTACCTATTGGTAAGTCATCAGATTTCCTTGGTTGGTTAACTCAATCTTATGCCAATGTTAGCCTATCAAGCACTTTTATGATAGGCCAATGTTAGACCTATTTTATGATAAGCCAACCGAACTCCTCATGAAAATGTTATCAAACCAAAAATAAGTTAGGACAATAATAAACTGAAGAATTTTTTGTGTGTTGAAAATACATATTTTTTAATGTTTTATTTGTTTATTATATCACGTGGAGTATAAGGATTATTTATTTGAATGACATTTAAAATTTAATCGTACTTTTTTTTCTAATTTACTAATATATATTTTTTTTTTCTAGATACCGATGTAAAAAACCAACGTAACTGCAGTAAGTACAAATTTTAAATAGGCAACTAAGTCATAGCTAGAAATTTTCACTAGTGGTACAAATAATACCATATACATTTAAAATACATTAAAAAAGATTAAAATGGAAGTAATTTTAATGTTTTAAACAAAATTTGGTTTGAAAAATGGTGAAACTTTTTGTCTTATCTTATCTTAAAATTTAGTTTCAGTTCTTAAATCTTACGATGAGTCAATACTCAATGTACTACATTTCATTTTTAAAACAATATTTGAAGTGCTTTTAATTGTATTAGATAAAAACAAAAAATACGTTTCAGAATACAAAATTTGTATTGAAAATAGTCACTGAGTACATGGAGTGGATGAAGTGTTTAGTAGCAATGCGCCACTAAGAATGAAATTAACTTAAGCCAATCAATTAAATTCACTAATAAGGTTAACCGATTTATTTTTAGATTTAATCTATAACAAACAAAAAACTAAAAAATGAATGCATTTTTATTCATAAACATATTTTTACATAATTTTCAGGAATATAAAAAATTCACTTTTATAAAGTTTTTTTATTTAACATTTTCCGATTGTTAATTGGTTAAATACATTGATAATGCATTTAATATAAATTATAATATTTTTCTCTTCAGATAACCAACAGACTGGCTCCGGTTTAGTTGTAGTAGGCATCCAGGGTCTGCTCGACCCTTGCATCAATTCTCAGTAATCTTAGAGGATTGTCAAAAAAGAATATGGAGGGGATGGACATGTAAGAACTTGTTGAAGTTTAAATGCACCCATAAAATATATATAAATGTGATTTTTTTATTTTAAATAAATTATTGCATTCAAGTTTTTGTGGTTTATTGTATTTTTTATCAGTGTATATCATAGCATAGATTACAACAGAGTTCTTTTGTAGGTTCTTTGTATATGTATGAGGAAAGTTGTATAGATAATTATAACTTTGCATAAAAATATCTATAGTTTCGCTCTTATTTTTTATGAATATGGCATAAATTTTTATTATTTATTCTTCGAACTGAAAATTAATTTAAGAAACGTTAGAAATAATAATGGGAATCTTTCAGATACTTGTTTTCAATTTCGTACTGTGATTTCATTGTTTGCTTCGGTTTCACTCTCAAAATGACCGTATGGATAAAGAAGCTTTTGTTTCCATTAAAGCTTTCTAAAACAAATGTTTTGAACAATCATTAGCAGAGCAAGAATATAGCATTTAAAAAAATATTAAGCAAAATATTCTTAGAAACCTCATTTTCAAATAAAATAAAAGTGATTCCAGATGACAACTTAAAACAAAACGTGGAAGCTGTTGCCATCATCCACGACTTAAACCAACCCCATTGAATTTTCCAAAGAAAGTTAATGAAAAAGGGAAATTAGATGGCGACCAAAAGATATGAAGAGTACACGGGAAAAACCGATTGATTTTTCAGAGAAGTTTCCTTAGCAGGCCACTTTGGCGAGGTAGCGAGTGATCGCCTAAACTTGTGTAAGGAAACCAATTCCTACCATAGATATCATAGTTAAAGTAATATAGTGGCAGATCACGTGACCTCCAATGCTATCGACGGGACGCGCAAGCAATGAAGTCAGTGTTGTAGGTCACGTGATATGCCAGTGTAGTACTTTAACTACTATATCTGTGGTTCCTAGCTACCAAGTTCAGGCGATTGGCGATCCCGACGCTTTGACCAAGCGAAGAAGAAGGAGAGAAACCGGTTTTATGCCGCCAAGCAGGCAGTTGCGGCCGTCCGCCTAATAAATCAATCGCTTCTTCCCGTGCACTCTTCAAATATGTTTTAAAAAAATTACATCATTATTCACATCATATATTAGCAAACTATAAAGACAGTTAACTATGCGACATAAGATTAAAAAAACAATATTAATTATGGAGTTTAAAACTTTGAATTAGAACTAGCTAAAGACACAGTTTGGCAATTTTTTTTTATTTGATGTGTCTAAATAGTGTGTTCCCTGTTGAGCACAAATGCTGTGTGGAAGTGAATCAAGTGACAGATTCTGCTACAAAACTACTTTTTTTTTACACTGATTTAAGGTAAATAAAGTTGCTCGATCGTAAAGTGGCAATGTTGAAAAAATTTCTTTCTTATGATTTTTAAAGGGTATTAAATTTTGCTGGTTATTTTTAATAATGAAAGTACTTATAACATCAATTCTATTATGATATTTTCAATGAATTCTAGAGAATGAGTGTCGATGCGCTCAATTTGTTCGACGTATGACATTTTTCTGTGGCATTTGTAGTTTTGGCTATAAAGTAGTCGACGGATAGACAGGCAAACAGACGGATAGACATAACCTTTAGAAGAGCTTCCACTTTTTCGGTATTCATGTAATATGTAATGCGGAAGATTAAACGACATTTTAACAAGAAGTTCCAAAAGAACTAAAATAACCTACTTTCCTGTTACTTAAATACTTACTGAAATTCTTATCGGGAAACAACTAGGTTCGTAACAGTAAGTAAGTATACAACCGTTTCTACATAAAATTTATACACAGAATAAATTTCACTAACACGGCATCCAGCTATAATGTAAACTTCTCAAAGCCAAAATCAACGATTTTCATTAAATTTCTAAGGAAAATAAAATTAATATTACTTCGTCTGCTTGATTTATTTGTAGTTCTACAAATAATTAAATATTTATTATAATAAAAAAATGAAACTACTTAAAAATGCACTTAAAGTAAGGCATATAAATTAAAACTTATCAGGAGTATAAGCAAAAAAATATGTCTTGTCACTTACTTAGTAGACAATAATTAAATAATCAAATAATCGCCTTACTGACGTGATTACAAGCTTATTTGTGACCAAAATAAGTTTTGGTTAAGATAATATTATTTTTAAATGAATAAAGTTTCTCATGTCATTGTTGAGTTGACAACACCGAATTGAATGACTCGAAATTGAATCGTAAATTCGTCGACAAATATTTGTTTTATGTCCGTCCGATCGTACAGACAGACGGACAAAAAGTATGAAAGTTGGGTCTCTGAGGTCATACCTTTCTAACAAGAAAATAATTTTTAAGATCAAATGCATAGAACCAATTTTGGAAGGGGTGTCTTGCAGACAGACGGACATCGAACGCATATCAATACCTACTTTTTCATTTTTCTTAATTCTTTCGAATTGAAAAAAAGAAATGTAGGCTAAAAATGAGTGAAAAATTCTCAAATCTATAAATGTCACATACTCACATAGTCAAAATGTCTCCTAGCAATAATTACAGAAGTTCAAAACTTGTATCAACACATTTCTTGAACTATGCATATACTCAAGAATTAAATACCCAGTGTTCTTTTGTGTGCGTGTATGTTTCAAAAATAAGTTGAAATTGAGCTTATGGTTCCCATTTGTAAGTATGTCCCTTTTTAAAATTTAAGAATCTCCGTGTTTCAAAATTGAGTATATTTAACTAATATGTGCTGATTTTTGAGTATTTTATGTTTCAAAAACGAGTATGGCTGAATAGGAACTTAAAGCAATACGAGATGATAACTTCGCTCAATTTTGCAGAAGTCCCAAATCGCGTCAAAGTCAAAAAATACTTTCAATTCAAATTTTATACTTTGACAATTTGCGAAAGAAAACTCAACACGTTTATAGTTTTAATATTTTTTCATCTAAATATTATTTTTACCGTTACAACGCTCTCAAAGGTGGAGAAAAGACGATAATTATAGCTAAAGCAAAATTTTCTCTTGCAGTAACATTGAACTTATCGTTTTGCATTATATTCCATATACTATAAAATCTTTAACTATTGAAGTAACCTTTAACTATGGAATTGATTTAATCTTATGAAAAAGAGTGAAAATTAACCGATTTCCTTACTATTGCACCACTTAACCAACCTTATTACGTGTTTGCTATTTAACCTTACTTCCTCTTTGCGGTATAAACTTACTCCGTTTTATACAAAAACCGACCTTAAGTTTGCAACAGAGTAATGTACTACGCGGAGGATACTGCGTAAACAACGCTGCTGGCGCCGGAATTTTGCCTGATCTGATTGGTTGCTCCTTCGACCATGATATTCGTGCGCCCTGTTACGTCAAAATCGAAGGGAAAAAATAATTACAATTGCACTCTAACTGAAGTTAAACTAATAAAAATAATGAATTTATGTCTTGAAATAACAAATAACATTGTTTATTGAATGTGAAACACCCTTTTTTATGCGATTCTCGCACTCGAAAATGAGAACTTTTTACCCTTTTTCTCGTAGAACATTTGTATACTGCAAACTTAATGACGGTTTTAATGTAGGTATGCAAGATTGCTCTGATTTGGTGTAAGTTTACGTTGTTTTATGCATTATCGTAAAATAGGAGGTATAACATTGCTTTATGCAGAAAGATGTAAAACCGGAAGCAGACCGTATCAAACCGAATGAAGATAAGGCAAAGATTACGAAAAGCTTATAAGTGTTTGGCAAGCTTGATACACTTATTGAAGAATTGTGAAAAACTGTACTAAATCCAAATTACCTGAATAGTCTTAATAACTCTTTATCCTTTATAAACCAGAGACACCCTTGAAATTTGTATCATGACAACTATGAAAAAAAAATGTGAGCGAAAAAGAGACAAAACTGTTTTTTTTAGTGAATAGAGAGACTACACTCCATGTGACCCTAACTTGAGTAAAAACAAAGAGTAAAAAGGCAGAAGGAAGAGGGTGGTTGGTCCGTTAGTTAGATACTCTTGTACGGTAATATTTACATATAAAATGATCTGAATACAATTGAACTAAAATACACTTTTCATTCTGATAAAATTGCTAAATTTTCTCAAATAATATTGATATATGTTAGACCTTAAACGAAAATAACGTTTTAAACAAGTTTTCTGGATGGATTCACAAATAATTTAGGGAACTCTTTACATGCACGGAAGGATCTTCTCCAAAGCATATTTCTATTTACCCAACTTAGGTTGGCAAGTAGTGTAGAAATTTTAGGATTAGGACAAAATTGTAGAACGGGGATAAAAACTGAAAATATTCCAACAACCCAAAACGCTGTATTTAAATGGGAAAAAACATAAGTTTAAATAGTTGTTACATGATAGTTTCTGCTGCCAATTGCAATAGCACAAAATAATATAATGAAAATACATTGTTTATGCATGGCATTTTAAAAAATGATTACAAAGCGATTTAAGCGAATGTAAGCTCTTAAGAATTTATATGCTTTAGAAGGGAAGACGTACACGAAGTGTTTTTTTTAATTTGTTCTAAATAAATAAAAACTATATTATATTATTACAAATCTCAATGTTAAAATTTTTAGTGGAACAGGACCTTTATTACCAAATGTAAAGATGTAAGACACTGAACTATGCTAATGCACTAAAAGAATTTATAGTGTATGTTCACCTGCACATTGAGAGATAATTTTTCAAAATGAAATGAATTTTGAAATAGATGTCTGACATTTCGTTCGTTAGCCAATACGTTAAAATCGTATGGCGCAATTGAAATAGTTCTGAGAATAAATCCACTTTTCAAAGCTAGTTACTCAAAGGCACAATACCATTGGCAATACTGGCCTTACCATGGCTATGTCGCCCACGAAATTGCACTTGCTGTTTTTTGTGCAAATATCTCTAATCTGGGTTGTTTGTGAGTACAATATTTTGTTTACTTGAAAAAAAAATCCTTAAATTTAGTTTTATGGAGGTTGACAAAAGCATTGCCGGATGTTTTATAATCAATTTGAAAAAATCCGGTAATGGGTTCACACATCGTGCCTATTAAAAAAACATGCTGATTATGATATACTCATCGATACGATTATTAAAAACAAAAAATTTCAAATCTTTGCTTTTTCTTAAATCATGTTAATTGTTAAAAGTAATATTTTATTGTTAAATTGTTAAAGGAATTAAATCGGTAACTATCTATTTGCATTTAAATTTATTTATATTTAAAAAAAAAATACTAACTCATACATTCTTTGTTTTCAGCTGCCCATTATAATGGCCCTAGTAAGTTGATTTTCTATCTGTACTTTAAGATATTTAATAGAAAAAATACTTGTACATAAAACTATTAAATATCAGTACAGGTTACACACATTAGACCTAATCCCTTACTTTTACACTCTCAGATATAACACTTTCATTTTTGACGATTCATGAATCCTCAAGCCTCATTTCGTTAGTTTTGAGGATTGCTCCGTCAAACTATCACGTGACGTTTGAGTAAACGCAAATCCTCACTTTTACGGTCGTGATTTGACGATTCTGTATCTTGATTTTGAGGAAACTGAATCTCATTGATGTACTCACATGCTCAAAAATGACGAAATATTTCTTTAGATTAGACGACATTCAAATCGTCATAAAAATGACCATTCAAATTTCTGCACTTTGAGGAAACGAAAATTCGGAGCATTTGCCAGTAACGGAATCGTCAAAATTAAGGAAAATTTCGTTGATTTTGAGCATTCATTTTTAAGAGTGTACGTTACAAAAAATTGCACATTATGTTAATATTTATGTAATAAGATGTTGATAAAAAAGATTTTTTAAATATATCTCCTGTATAATCTCCTGTATCCTGTACAGGAATAATAATACTCTTTTTCCTTTTCCCCCCCGGAATATGCAATAATGCAACAAAATATTTAAAAACACAATATGCCTTTCCTCCATAGGATCTAGATCTCAAGGTGCTGAAATCGGAGTATACCATTTAATACAGGGCATATTTGGCTAAGAATTAAAAATATTTTTTGATAATTGGTTTTCATTGAAAAAAATACTAAATAACTATCCTTTAGTTGAAAATGTCGATTTCGCCTAAATGACAAATACCTAATTTTAACATTAGAAATAATATTTCTGTTAACTTACTGGCTTTTACATCCACAAATTGGCTTTTACATCAACAAAAAAATAATAATATATTAAATTAATACTTGGGGTTGTTTCCTGGAGGATCTGGCAATAGCTATACGGTCTTGTTTTCCCTACTTTCTAACAACTCTCTAAATGTCTCTGCTCTCTATTTACTTTTGTATTGGTTAGTTGGTTGGTAGAGATAATCAGGTTTGTATGATGACCAAGCACACTAACCTGAATAAAGGTCTACCAACCAATCAACTTAACCAAAGCAAAATTAATTAGAGGGGGGTAGGGGCGTAAGTACATATATATTCGGGCTTGTGTGCTTGATCAGTGTCCCACTAATAAGCCTTCGTCAAGAGAAAGGAAGTACAACCAGGGAGAAGGCGGGAATCAAACCCGCACCCGTTATAGCTATTGCCAGATCCTCCGTGAAACAACCCCATTAATTTGTTTTTATTGTAATGTATGTTTATGCAAAATTAAAAGTTATTTTTTTAAGTTATTGGTTTTACCTTGAAAGTTAAAGTTTCTCCTTCGTAGATCTTTAAAAAATAATGTGTAAGGAATTGAAACTTGATATTTTTTGGATTCATGAACAAAGGTTTATAAAATATCTATCGAATTAGTTTCAGATCCCACCTCTTGCTGTTGCAGTTGTAAGTATTTCTTTAAATATTTTTTATCTGAGATAAAGCAAACTTAAAAAACTCCTTCCCCCCTGTAACAAACAATCCATTCAGTATCACTTTATTTAGTTAATGTATTTCATTACTTCTCTATAGCTCTCCTCTTTTCAAAGAATTATTTTTAAGGATTTTTCAGAACATGCACAGTTATTAAAAGAAAAATACCCGTGTAAGTTTACAATACTGTCCAATGGGGTAACTTTGGCCCTAAAAGATATCTTTGGTCCAAGCATAAAACCCTACACTCATTGCCAACCTAAGTTGGGTAAATAGAAATAAGCTATGGAGAATATCCTTCGGCGCATGTAAAACGTTCCATAAATTATTTGTAAATCCATCCAAAAAACATGCTTAAAACATTAATTTCGTTTAAAGTCTAAAAGATTTGAATATTATTTGAGAAAATTTCACAATTTTATCAGAATGAAAAGTGTATTTTGGCTAAATTGTATTCAGATCATTTTGTATGTAAATATTACCTTACAAGAGTTTCCAACTAACAGGACCAATCGCGCTTTTTCCCCCTGCCTTTTTACTATTTGTTTTTACCCAAGTTAGGTTGGCACGGAGGGTAGCTCAAAAAGAGTGGTAGAGAATTCCCATTCGACTGTATTACGTTGAACTTTTCTTATGCAATTCCATGTATTGCTTAAGATTTTTTTATGTGCTAAGAGATGCGGATACCAATATTTCAACAAATTTATCTCTTGACTTTTTGTAGGTAACTGCAATACTCTTCTCTTACGTTATTCCACTTCACGTATTTTCTTAATTCTCATAACAAACATGAGATATGCCACTCTTTTGTCGCAGCTTTTTTTACATCAATTAGCAATTTTAGCAACCTTAAACTCGTCAACAAACCTCTGAAATCGAGGCACTATGAATATTTTCGTTTCAGATGCGTTTCATTTCGATGTCATATGAATTTTATGTTGATTCCCATACCTTGGAGAAAAGGGCTAACATGGCAAAACAATATTTCTGTGGACGTTGTGATTCCAAAACTAATACATTAGCACTAACCAGAACTGTTTCGTCGTTCGTTACATTAAATGTGTCCAGAACACATATTTTAAACCAGAACTGTTTGTTTTATTTTCACTAGGTGGATGTGATGGTAAAATAGTGTATCCCAACGCTGCTCCTGAACCTCCGCAAACACCTCCTCCCCCGCCACACAAGCCTCCCCCTCACCACCCTCCCCCTCCACACCACCCTCCTCCACACCACCCTCCCCCTCACCACCCTCCCCCTCACTATCCTCCTCCTCCCCCTCATCACCCTCCTCCACATGGCGGACCTCCCCATGGTGGACCTCCTCATGGTAGACCTCCCCACGGTCAGCCTCCTCACATTCTTCCAGCCCATGCTCAACCCAATCAACATGGCCATCACTACGAGGATAACTTTGAACACGAAGAGTTCGGGGATTTCGAAGAAGCAGATTATACCGGCACAGAGCGGGATGATTTCGATGACTTTGAAGACGATGAGGAATTCGGGTTAGTATAGAATCACTATAGTAGGTCTATCCTGAATGTAAGCTTCGAAAGCATTTTCCTCCCCTCACCCATCATGTGGTTTTCATCGAAACGGGGTGAGCTGGTCTTTTCCCCACCCTACTTAAGTTTGAACTGTCAACCTCACAGCAGTCTCAAACGAGTGGTTTAGAGAAACAACGCTCCCCCATTTCCTAGAAAACCAAGCAAAGGGATGGGGGAAGAAAGTGTTTTCGAAGCTTGCCTAGTAAATAGACAAGATATAGTTGTGGGTTCTACTTAACCCATTAACGAAGGTTGGCAAGAAAGTCTGCCACGCGAAAAATTACAAATTAAGTTAAACGTATTCTAAAAACTTAAAGCTAACGTTTTTGATTAAAAATTGAAGGTGTTAATAGTGATCACGAAGTCGTCGTTAATGAAAATATTAGAGAAACAAACTTGGCAACCTTACCTAGCATGCAAATTGTGGTTGTAGCAATTTTTATGGAATATGTTCCTTGAGCCCCTGTGACAGAATAAAAAATTTCCTTGTAAAGGGATAGTAACAGGCTGCCAAATTAAAAAAGAACATTAGGAAACACACAAATTGACAAATCTATATAATGAAACAAAATATATTAAGTTTTATATTTTATGTTTTTTAGGTTATCGAAAGTTTTGCAAACGAATAATCGTTGCTCTTAAGTATTAGTGCAACATTAAATATTCTCAATGGGAAGATTTCTTTGCCCATTCCAGTATTGTATGGAGAACATTCACGGATTCGCATGAAATGCGGAAGAATCTTTTTCCAGAAAAAATTGCTGCATTTTCTTGAAGTTTACTTCCATAATTACATATATATGACGTTACGTTTTTCTTTATAACAACTCTTTAGTAGTGTACTATGGAGGTAAAGCTGCAAGCTAATGCAACAATTTTCTCTGGGCAAAGATTCTTCCCCATTTCATGTGAATCCCGTTTCGGAAAATAACCCTCTTTCTAAAAATTTACCGAAGAAACTTAAATTTTTCTTTAAAAGATCCGCTAGGATCTCCATACAAGAATCCCTAAAAATATGAATTTTGAAAAACATGTCGCTTCATACCTTTCAACATTTAACAGACCATTTTACTGCAAGTTATTCATAAATAATTTTTATTTCGATAAATCTGTAGTCTCCTTATTACTAATTTATTATTTTTCTTTTGTTTAGATCGCTTTGAAAAGTAATAGCCGTAAGTATTAATACACAAGAAAAGAAATTTCCATTTGCCCTATTCTGTCAGCAGAAATATAAAATTTTTAACATGTTTTTTCATCTTTCCAATATCTTATAAATTAAATTTTTGATTGTCCCTTTGAAAACGACTATCTGTATTAGTTGTAGGAAGTATTTTAGTTCTTTCTTTTCCTTAACTAAACTTTTTGTAGTTTAATAAAGGTATATAAGTAGTCTTAGCTAAAATTAAAATAGTAAATATTTATATTTTTAAATCGATAAAAAAAACTATTCACAAGCACACATATTTCCTTTAGATTTTCAAAGTTATAAACTATCCTCAATCATATAAACGTGTATACTTAAACTATTACTCCAAATTAGTAAAACTCCTCTTTAGAAAATCAGCCTAATAATTACTGCAAAGGGATTACAAATGCTACTTTATTTAAATGGCCAGTTTAAGATTTTTCCTTCATATTGTCTCACTCTAAATTTTGTTTTAACGCAGGCAGCTCCCAGCTTAACATAATAATACACTTCAGCAGAGAAAAGATCCAAAGAAGTTGCAGTAATTCAACACCTTTAATTAGAGAAGAATGAGCCAAGAAAAGCCAATACTATTGAAGCAAAAATAAAGTCCTTTTTCTTATTTTGTGAACGTACTTTATTTGACTTTAAAGCAGGGGCAGATTCTTTTGTGAAACGCATTAATTTGTAGACATTAACGTGCCTTAGCTCCTTCTAGCTCATTTAAAAATGAAGGGGCAAATAAATTATTATTAATGCATTCTAATATTATTTAAATTATAGTTTAAACACAAAAATAAAAAAATTCATACATATATTTGCGAAATAAATATTTAAATAATTAATAAAAATCATTTTAAAAGGGCTTTTTTTCACGTGATTGCACGTGATTACAAACATGTATATTTGGCTGATACATAGCGATCATAGTTAAAGTATTACAGTGGATGATCACGTGATCTCCAACGCTAACGACGGGACGCGCATAGAGAGCAAAATTGGTAGGATATGGGACCAGTGTCGCCAACACTTTAAGGAGAAAAGTGATAAGAAAAAATAAAATTATAAAAATAAAAATATTTTTAGTGACTTTTAAAAAACTTGAAACGCTTTTCTCGTATGTTATAATTTTTTTTTTTTTTTTGTGATTTAAGAATTAAATTTTATTTTTTCGTGATATTCTTCTTCTTAATATGGCGGCAAGTTGCCAGTGTTGCCATCACGTTAAGAAAAAGAATGCTAGAATACTACGAAAAAATAAAATTCAATTCTAAAATTAAAAAAAAATATTTTAAAACACTAGAAAAGCGTTTCAAGTTTTTTTTTTAAAAGTCACTAAGAATATTCCAAAATGCAGCTAATATTGATATGGTATTTTTTTGTTAATTTTATAATTAAATTTTATTTTTTCGTAGCACTTTTTTCCTTGAAGTGTTGGCAACACTGGCCCCATACCCTACCAATTTTGCTCTCCGTGCCATGGAGGAATGAGTAATAAGGAGCAGGCATTGCCTATTCCCCACCACTGAGCGGGGTGAAGTTAACTCTAATGTATAGCAGGGAAGCTAAATACAGAGAATGATGGCCAACCCGCGCGTTTGACGCCATAGGAAGTAATAGGAATTTTCAGGAAAAGTAACTTTTGGAGGGTTTAAAAAAAACTGCAGCTATAATTTTAGATATACATTCATGTACTATCAGACGCTCGAAAACACAAGCTATGACTTTATGACTTTCTTGGTGGGGGGCAAGATCGCCAAGCACTGCGACTTTAAGTCTATTGTACTAAGCCCCAGAAATGACACAAGCACAAGAGACACACAAAGAAAGAGACGACACAAACACATAGACAAATAACATCATTTATTGACAGTCACAAACATCCATGCCTGACCGGGATTCGAACCCGACCCCAGGAGCTCCAAAGGCTAGAATCCTAACGAGTGTGCCACCGGGGCGGCCGCACAAAGTTAAATAATATATATTTTTTATTTTAGAGAAATTTAGTTTGTTTAAAACCATCTTAAGACTTGTATCACATCAAAAAAATATTATAAAAAAAACTTATATTTTTTCCTTGCCTGGAATGTGCCCAACATGTTCAATGAATAAAATAGGTTTTCATATTGAGAACACTAAGCATATAAGCCGAAAATTATGTTGAATTAAACTTTGGAATATGGAGTAATAAACCTTACTAAATGTAGAGAAAATATCTGGTTTTTATTTTGCAGAAACAATTGCAACTTTTTATATAAAGGAAAATTGTGTAGAATTTAAGAAGCAATAAACACACTCACAAACAAAAAAAGTAATTACTTAAAAAATAAAAATATTTGTTTCATGAAAATATTTTTTCACAATATTATACAAATTTAAACATAGAGAAATATCTAAAAGTAAACAAATTAGTTAACAAATCACAATTGTTTTCCTCTTTTCAGTCACTTGATTTTTAAGATTAAAAAAGATTTACTGCTAAAAAGAAAAAATCACAATTATAAATTTTTCATCTTCTAAGTTGGTTTACTTTAAAACCAAAAAAGTGCTGCAGCGGCAACACTCGCAATTTTTTTTTTTCGAAAACCTTATTATAACGAATAACAGATACTGGATATATAACGTCAGTTAGATTATTGTGTTTATATTTTACACAAAAGTTACTTTTTAATAATAAAATTCACAAAAATTATCATTAAATGTTGTTTCGGTTCCATTTTATTGTTTTAGTTTCTAGATAGCTTCGAAATATTAATATAGAGGAAGGAGGGTTCCCTTGGACCTATTTTGACTTTTTAATTTTTAATTTCTCAATTACTTGCAAAAAGTGAATAAAAATATTTTTACTAAATACTTTATGTTGTTATATACAACCTATATTTTTATTTTAACATGGTATTTAAATGATTTCAACTATTAAAAAAATAAATACAGAACAATGTAATTAGGACCATGGTACACCACCGGCGGTGTACCTTGGTCCAACTGGTAGTGTACCTTGGACCAATTAACAGGTAGAGAGACTCGATTTACAGTCCAAAAACCAATATTGTTAAGCCACACAAAATTCATAAATTCATTTTACAACCTACTCTTATTTCTAGCCAAGATTGTAGTAATTGGTTATGTTAGGTCAATTGGCTTAGTAAGGGGTTTTATTGCCTTAGTTTTTTTTATTGCCCTTTTGGCTTTTTCAGCTGTAATGCGATCTTTCTCAGGTGTATCCGTTAAAATGCAGCATAAAATTAAACTGTCATTTCATGCCATAGAAAAACATTGGCTATCTTTCTGTCATAAATTTGAAAAAACAACTCAAATATTTTCCCCTATGTTTATACAACTAGGCCTAAACGTAAAAAGGATGTTCTGCTTAGATATTTATTATAAAAAGCATATTTTTAGATGTGCATGCAATAATTATTTTCTATATTATATCAATATGGTTAAAATTTTATAGGCCTACCATAAATCTAAATAATTAACGACAGAAAAATTATTTATCACACCATATAAAAATTTCTTACAAATTTCCATTCTACATAGTTTTACAAATCAGGGTTGCATATTAATAGCTTAAAATACTTAACTTTTCAAAAGAAAAAATTTACTTGAATTTATAAAGGGTTTTCAGCAATCTGAAGCACATAAGACGTATAGTAGTGTACCTTGGATCAGTCCAAGGTACACCACTTGTATAAGGTTCGAGGTACACTTCTGGATATTAAAAACAAAATAGTTTATCACCATGTTAAGTTTAGACTTAACTTAATTTCAAGCGCACTGTTTTATAGCTAAAACTTTTCTTTATATTGCATAACCATCGTTTCTGAATAAACACTACATCTTTGAGTATAAAAATACACTTAAGTATCTGACAAAAATTTACTTTTGAACTGTGAATTTAGTTTTTAGAAATCTCTTTAATATATTGACCTTTTGACCCTTTCAGTCCCAGTGATGCCATTTGGCATCATCACTTTCAATATTTTTTTTCTAAATGTTTATGTCCCGTTATGACATCCAAACACACATCATTCGATTCTTCATACTTTGTTCTATTAGACAATATTTTACATTAATCTCAATAGAAATCAGAACTACTACTTTTTTTATTCAGAAAATAGATAGCAAGCGTTTCACCTGATATTTGAAAAGTTCACTTCAGTTCCTTATATTTAAAGCGCAATTTAAACTATTTCTGTTAAAATAATTACTAATTTTTTTTAAATAGTATGGTCAGATACCTTAAAATATATAACTCGAAGTGTTTTTTGGTAATATATATATTTTTATTTTGTTGTTTTCCACAGTTAAAAAATTTGGGCATTATTTCAAAAACCATTTAAAAAATAAAAATGAATTTTTTTTCTTATGGAAATCTTATATTTGACCAAAATAAGCTTATTTTGTGAATATCAGATGTTTCTGTTGTGTAGTAAATTTTTGGGACTGAAAGGGTTAAACAAACAAATAGAACTTCACTGAGACTTCTGGTAGCAAATACTTTAACAGCATGTGGTGTTGTTTCAATATCTAAGCAAATCGAGCTAAAATCAGCATAGGTTCGAGGTACACAATATGTCCAAGGTACACCACTTACCCCTATAGGGTGGTTAAAATAAAGCTCGCTATTCAGAGAGGTCTGTAGCTTGAATGAATAATCCGAATGCAAAAAACATTAAGACGCTTACTAATCAAGAAGGGGGAAAAATAATAGAATCATAAAAAACAAACTCGTCAATTGCCCAGGTTTCTAAATTACGCGGCGTAATTGGCTGTGTTGGCCGTAATTGGCCATAATTGGCTACGCCTCGTAATTTAGAACCTTGGTCAAGAGACGAGTTTCTTGTTTATGATTCCGTTCTTTTTCGAAAAAAAAGGAACTCGTCTCTTGACTAGGGTTCTAAATTACGATGCGTACTTAGCTGTGTTGGCCGTAATTGGCCATAATTAATTAAGCCTCGAAATTTAGAACCCTGGTCAAGAGACGAGTTTGTTTTTTTATGATTATTCCTTTTTGTGGTTATTTTTTAGGATTCTATCTTTTTTTTATGATTCCATTCCTTTTCCCCCTTCTTAATTAGTAAGTGCCTCAATTTTTGAAGCATTTGGATTATTCATTCAAGCTACAGACCACTCCGAATAGCGAGCGTTATTTTATAACCACATTGTATTTAATTCTCATCAAATTCATCAAATTGTTTCCAGAGTACGAAACTTCGAATCTCGCCATCTGCCAGCTATTTTATAAAATGATTTGCAATATTCAAGTCCACTTTACTAGCGTCTCTGGAGCTGATTATCCCTAGAGCAAGTTACAATGCCTGATGGACCAGTTGAACCTTAAACCGTACCGCCCAGTTATGAGGCCATCTTGAGGACAATCTTAATTACAGTTCTGTGAGATAATGCGCAATCAACTGACTGAACAACCAGACATTCTTTCGAAAAATAACTGTTGCTGTATAAATAACTGTATACCTAGAACTACCTGTAATGCCTACTTTTGGGCCACCCTTAAGTTATTATCATCTAATGTTCTTTAATTTTTTGTCATGGAATAAGTGAATTTAGCCGACTAAGCTCTTTAAATGAAATATTCAACTTTTGGTTTAGTATTTTATTTTTAAAATATTGGTACAATAAATTAAAAGTGCGTTATTTTGTACAATTCAAGTGAAATTACGCAACAATAAAATTTATAATTATTTATTATATTTATTTTAAATAAATGCTACAAGCAACGAAAACGGGGGGGGGGGAATCATTTGTAAGAAATTTTTTAGACTGACCCATATAGGTTGTGTTGAATATCGTCGCACTAGAGCTACTCAAGGGTTATTGGAGACGAGCGTCATAATTTAGAACCACAGACAAGTGACAAGCCGACACCTGAGACGGCCCCCAACGTGTAGTTTCTTTATTTGTAGGGAAAAGCTTTTTATCTATTGTGTAACTCCATACACTCTAAAAAATAAATGCTCAAACACGACGAAATTTTCCTAAATTTTGACGATTCCGTTACTGGCAAATGCTCCGAGTTTTCGTTTCATCAAAGTGAGGAAATTTGAATCGTCATTTTTAAGAGGATTTGAATGTCGTCTAACCTAAAGAAATATTTCGTCATTTTTGAGCATGTGAGTACAACAATGATATTCAGTTTCCTCAAAATCAAGATGCAGAATCGTCAAATCAAGATCGTTAAAGTGAGGATTCGCGTTTACTCAAAAGTCACGTGATAGTTTGACCAAACAATCCTCAAAATTAACGAAATGAGGCTTTAGGATTCATGGATCATCAAAAATGAAAGTGTTATTTCTAAGAGTGTAGACATGGTGTAACGTTAATTAATAAAACTGGAGGAGGCCAGAACACTTCTCCCAGTTTTATAGATAATAACGTGTTGAATTGATGAATGTCATGCCTCGATTTTTTTCTGTACTGGTCAAAAAATATTCCTGGTTTACATGATATGCAACCTGGCTTTTTCGGCCTTCTCAAGCGGATGCGCTAATTGGCTGCCCAAAAACCCGCTCTCACCGTGTAAATGGGTTACGTTTTCATTATAATAAAAGCTCTTTTTCTTTTAATAAAACCTTACTTTTTACTCCTATTATTTTCAGCATACATGTTGATGTGTAACTCGACAGTGTGAAATAATTAAAATCTCTTTAATGACATTATTTTATTAATTAACAACCTTACTTGATTGGCAAAGGGTATTATACATTAGATTTAATAATGGCATTCGTGTCATTCCTCAGAAAACGTACAATTTGAGGCGAAAAATCTCGACAAAAAAACATGGATGAGTTTTGAAACTTTGGATTTGAGTTACACTTACATACTACATTGGATATATAACAACGGTCCACATCATCAATTAATATTAATTATTGTGTTGTGTGTGTGTGTGTGATAAGCTGATAAGTCTTAATTTAATAATGTTTCATTCAGAAAAGTTTTAAGCCGCAAAATTAACATAAAAATATTTTAATGATGTGTTGCACTTTAATAAAATTTCAGCTTTACTTTATTATATTAATTCCTATAAAAATAGTGTTACTATAATGCTTCACTTATTTCAATATATTTAATTAATTTATTCTTATATAATTAAAACGTCATGTCCGTGAATACATAAATCGTCCGTCGGATAAAAACCACAGGCAAGATGAAATCGTAAATAAGGGCTCACAGACAGAAAAGTTTTAAGCTTAAGGGGAGCAGACACCCCCATTCCTTTTCCTACCTCGATCGGGCTGGTTAATGTAAGTCTATGGGGAAAAAATGGTTTTTGTTCCAAAAAAAAAGCAAATAAATTATAGGAATATTTTGATGCGGTTTTTTTTAATTCATAAAACTCCAATAAAGGTGTGCTTTTAGAGGTTATTTTTTTTAAAAAACGTTATTTACTTTTTTTTAATCGAAAAAAATTTAGATAAAAAAAAGTAAATAGCGTTTAAAAAAAATAACATCTAAAAGCACACCTTTATTGGAGTTTTATGAATTAAAAAAAAAACGCATCAAAATATTCCTATAATTTCTTTGCTTTTTTTTTTTTTTAACAAAAACCGTTTTCCCCCCCATAGACTTAGCATTAGCCAGCCCGATCGAGGTAGGAAAGTGAATGGGGGTGTCCGCTCCCCTTAAGAGAACGAAGCATTCAAACTAAACTTATATAACTTGTTTCTTTCTACAACTAATTATAAATTAAAATCATTGGTGTGCCTTATATTATCTTGACCACCTAAATTACGCTATGATCTTGTGAGAAGCCTTTTTTAACTTTTAATTTCAAATTATCTTTTATCTACACTATTCAAACTTTCATTTTGATGAGGTTTTGCGCGTATGATTGAATACTAATACGACTGGGATATCTAGATTTTTTATACAAGCTAATTAATACACTGCTTAAAAGAATTAGGGGAATACATGCATGAAACTCTTATGATGCCATTTGGAATAGTCAGCTTACGATTTTTTTCACACTAATTTAAGCTCGCACTTATTTATCATTAGATGGAAGCATCATGTCTTTTGAAGAATTAAATAATGTTTGTTCTATTTAAATAAAAATGTGATAAACAGGGTAAAATAAAATTCACTCCCAAAAAATTTTATGAAATAAATTGACCCTAAATTCTTAACGATTGCATTCTTTAGATGTTTGAAAATTGATTTGAATTTTTTTAACAAATAAATTTTTCCAATTTTTTTTGTTATAATTCATTCAAAAGTTTTGAATCCAGTTTTTGAACCTTAAAATTTCAAAACAAACTAAGATTTTCCCCTGTTTTTTACTACCTTATTCTGGCTGCACAATAAACCTCTTTCACAAATTTTAGATTTTTAGAATAAAAAATGAAACGCTATTACTGAAAGTGTTGACAAAAGTACTCAAAGTGCTCCCTTAATTGTTTTGAGCAGTGTACGTTGTCTTCGGACATGATAAAAATCTTTTTAATTTTTACAAAATTTATGCATTTATATTCTCTATAATGATTTTTTTTGTACTTTCACGTACTGTAGATTTAATTAAAAAACAATATTCATTACAAAAATTGGAATTTAATTTGGATTAACTAACCAAACAGTCCATGTACATGACGGTGAGACAGTCCACGGACATGACTTGTCATAGTCTGTGGGCACAAATTTTTATGTATACAAAATATTATATATTTTTAATTTTTCAAAGTTTTAAACTATAAAGCCCGTAGGTAGATAAAGCATTCATTACTGAAATAAATTCAATCGGAAGCATAACCTTTCTTTTTATGAAAGATATCTTGCGGGGACATGTTTTTGAACATTTTGTGAGGAATGACCCATAAACAAATAAAAGATTATTTCTGAAATGTCTGTATGAAACAGCAAATGGAATAGAATTAGGCATATCTACACAATCTATTTTATTATTTAGAACTTCATAAAAACACAAAACACGTACTCACATTTTAAAGGAAATGGTACACACTTCACACTATGATATATACTACGTTAACGTTTATAGTTAAAATATTTTATTTTGTTTAAAAAAATCTTTTAAGAAGGCTTTTTTTAATTTTTCATCGAAACATAATCGAAATAAAATAAATCTCGAACATCGACATAAAATAAATCTCGTGGAATTTCCTTGAAAATGCACTATTACTTATTTTCTAACTTGAATTAAAACAATTTTGGATATTTTTGAACAGTTAACAAGAAAAATTCAAAACAGCTTAATTTATTTTCATATCAACTCATTATCATTCTCTTAGATTTGACATAAATATACAAAGTCAATAAATTTTAAAACATAGGGTGACCCAGGGTAGTCGTTGGATACGGAAATATGGTGCAATTATAGGACAGGGTCCCGCAACCGTAATGCATATCATTATTTATTACTTTCAATCATTATTTATTATATCAATCATTATTTATTACTTTCAACATTTTTTTTTTACATCCATTAAAATATTTTCTTTTAAAAATATATGTATAGTGTGCCCGGGGGTTATTATTGGACAGGGCCTAAAAACCATAATGCATCATAATTTATTGCGTCTAACAAACCACAATTTGTTAATTGCATATCCAGCAATGCTCGATTAACTATTGGGATTAGATTAGTACTTTTTCTCAAGAAATATATTGATGACCTAGAGCTCTTGAAAAACAATGATTTAAAATTTTGTTAAATCGATGCTTAATTGAGTATAATTTTGTTTATTTTACATAATCAAAAAATTTGTAATGCTCAGTCCTAGATATGTATGTTTATGAAAGTGATTTGTGCTGAACAACACCATTGTAGATTAATAGTAACATTATGACATGCATGTTTAGCTATGGGGTAATTATTGAACAAAGTGCGGAAATTGTTGGACTGCTTATCAATATGCTTAAATATACTTGTTATAGTTTGCATGATTAAAAAACACATCTGTGTTTGAACTTGTGCAAAAAAGAAAATATCAATATCTGTTAAACTTTTTTACAGAAGCCATATGGTGTTCTATAATTGAATAATTGTTCAATAATGAAGCCATACTGCTTCCACAATTTGCCCCCTGTAGGTAGTCTAAATACTGTGCAGAGCAGATTGAAAACAACTGAAATAACTGTCCAATAATATTACTCCGATTGGCGGGGAAAATTTTTGGATACAAGTTTTTCCTTCAACTTCTATAAAGGAAACAGAAAGTTTTAACAATGGTACCTGTCCAATAATTACCCCGTGTCACCCTTTAATTTTCATTAAAAGTTAAAGGCCGTATTATATTGAAGTTTTTAATCTAAACTTTCAAAAAAACCACACCCAAAACCCCGATGATTAAGTTGCATATGAGTTCCCAGAGCACAAAAATAGAAATAATATTATCAACACAATTAACGAGTTATCAATTCACTACAAATAGCATAGAGATAAGATTCGATTCTGTTCGCAATGCAAAAAAATAAATAAATATAAATTCGCAGTTAATTTGCTTGGAATAGTATTTTTTTAAAACACAATTATATTTTTTGCAGATGTATTTAAATATATTAATTTCTGCATGTCACTCCTTTACTCCTTCATCAATGTTATTGACAAATTTCTAGTAATGTACATTTATGCAAGTGTTGAACAGGCTCTGAAGGCCTAAGCCTAGAAAACCTGAACCATCCTGATCCGTATCTGAAACAGAAGACAAAATTAGACATAAAAGCACGCACAAACACAGATAGACATATTACGTTATATATAGAGCTTTGGGTTATTTCGAACAGGTATTTAACATAGCCGTGCTTAGTTTTGTTGGTTGCCTATGATGCTTGAGTAATAAGCAAATAATGTTAACAGAGTATGAAACTTCGAATCTCGCCATCTGCCAGCTATCCTATAAAATGATTTGCGCTGTTGGAAAATTTGTACTTTTGTTTATAAGAGTAAAAACTACTGAAGGGAATCTGAGTGAAGAGCACCGACGGTGTATCCTTAAGACCATCTGAAAGTATGAAAATTCAGAAACAGTCTGTAGCATAACATTCATAAACATAAAAAGAAGTCCACTCGACAAGCGTCTTGTGAGCTGATTATCCCTAGATCAAAGTTACAACGCCTGATGGACCAGCTGAGCCTTAAACCTTGCTGCTCAGTTACGAGGCCTTCTTGTGGACGATTCTAATTACAGTTCTATGAGATCAGCTGACTGAACAACCAGACATGCTTTCAAAAAATAACTGTTGCTGTTGAAATAACTGTATACCAAACTAACTGTAAGGCTACTTTTGGACCACCCTGTATATAAATTCTATAAATAAAAGTACATGAATCACTAAAATTTCAGCTGAACCCGATTGACCACTGGTCTACAAATCAAAGTGACTCTCTGTTTGTCTAATGGGAAAGAAATATTTTTAATCCACATTTCTCCGGCTGTATTGAATACTTATGCAAACGTTTTTTTTTTCATACGATGAATGTAGCTAAATTAAAGGCCTACTTTCTAAAATTTGTTCGAATATTTTTTGTTGTTGTTGTCGTGTGCCTCCAAGTGCAAGGGGGTTGAAGGCTTTGAGTAACCATGAGAGGGTGGATGTCTGACTTCTACCTCCTCAATTCAGGCATGTCGCTGGAGTGGAGGGGCAATTTTCTCCAGACGGCCTGCACCCATGGTTAACTGCGCAATGACTGACCACAGGAATTTCGGTCCCACAGATTTAACGCGCACGTTCTCCGCATGTACTCAGGTCTACACAAATATCCATGCCTTACCCGGGATTCGAACCCGGGCCCACTCGCTTGGCAAGCGAGGGTCGTAACCACCATACCAGCTGAGCGATATTTTGTGTAAAATTAATTATAGAAAATTAAAATTCATCTTAGAAAATATTTTCCCCCATTGTATAAACACAAAGAAACTTTGAATTGGAGATCATCGGCAATCAGGCTTATTCACCCTCAACCCGATTCCACCCCTTTTATGAAAAAATGAACAATAATCAAACTGAACTGTTGTTTCTAAGATTAGAATTTATACTTACTGCAATTGTTCTGAATTTTTACATCCGTTTTTTTAGCTCCTCCGAAAAAGTAATCGGGAAAATAATAATCCGGGTCATTAGGATCATCTCTATTAGCTGAAAAAATTACAAAAAACATTTTTATGATTCTGGGAAAAAATCGGTTCTATTCAAATCAATAAAAGTGTATAAGGCACGCTTTCCAAACCTTTGTGCAAAATGCTACTTGTTAGCACTACATGCAAAGACTATAGCTTTTAAAAAAAGGTGTCATCCTACGTCAAATCTACATTTTTGTCATCCTGGAATTTGAATAGTTTCTATTTCACTCTCAAAATGAGCATATTTTTTTTCTGCTGTGGTTTATTTTAAAATTCCTTACGTAAAACTTAATTTCATTCTTGCAATTGATTAAAGTTTATCAGTTTTAATTCGACTAAATTTCGAGAATGCAAAGCATTACCAAAACTTCAACGTTGTTGGAAAACGATTTAAATAATATTCTGTCTTACGCGGAGAAATAAAGCGAAATTGTTTCAACGCAATTTAACGTTATTCAAGAACAGAGAAAAGCTTTAGTTCTACAGAAAGAAAAATTTGTCACAACATTTGAAACGTTTGATTCAGTAACGTAAGAAAATATTGCAATTCACTAAACTAAACTTCTCGGCGCAACAACCCACCATTTGGTCAAGGCCTATCGTGCTCAATTCAGCATTCGTGACCACAACAAATGTAGCTGTAGAAAGGGCAAAAATGAAAACAATACAGCTGGAACGGTTACCCCTCATGACGTGGAACATACTCACTTATGATTAATTCAAAGTAAATCACTTACGTGAATAGTTATAGTCCGGTAAATAAAAAAAACCCTAGTTTTAAATGCCTCATGTAAATTTCGTGTATTCAATATTTTTATTGACTCCACAGTGTACTACTAATTTGTAACTTACCTACAGGAGAAGCATTCGCACCTGTAAAGCAAAAAATACATATTAAGGACATTTTTATTGGGATTGAAGTATATTTATAAACACAAACAGTAAAACATGTCAACAAACTTCAGCAATTTTCGTTTATAGAACATATTACACACACAGCAGACCAACAGCTAAAATATTTTAGTGCAAATGGTTAACTAATTTGAAAATGACTTAATATCCGTTTAACATTCTAATGCATACTGTTTCCGTTTGGCAACAAGTAACATAATCCACTTTATTCCATTAAAGTCGAGCTCCCTCTCGACAAACTTGTGCTTTTTGATCTATTACATTTCATTTTGAAGTTTTAGTTACTAATAACTCATAGATGGCAGTAGTAAAAGTGTATTCAAAATTGAAATGTGAGGTTATTAACTGTTGTAAATTACGCTTTTGGCAGCATTCAAAGTATAATAATATTAGTACACTAAATACAAATAAATTGTTTTGAAAAATTAATTTTAAAGAGGGTTGTTTTGAAATATATTTAGTAGTTTTCTAGTCATTATTATAAAAATTGCAACTTAAATGTTGGTTTTTATCAGAAGGAAAAATTTTAAAAATTGAAATTATTTAAATTCTAATGCAGTTAAATTTTTTTCAGTATTTTTCCTATAATGTATGAGTATTAAAGTTACATAATATGTATTTTTCGGGATAAAAAAATATGCATAAGAGGGTTAACAATGAAGACAGTGGTAGTATCCAAATATACAAGCTTTATTTTCAATTCTCAGATTTAACTTGGATCCATTCAAACTTTTATTAAGTTTCGTAAAAAAATGTAGTGTCCTTAAAACTTTTAGTAAATTGAAATACAGGGTGTTCCATAATTGACCGGAATAGTATAGGACGCAATTCCTAAATATTTACCCGGCCCCCGCCAATGAAAAACGGCTAACTAATTGGCCGCCCTTTCGGTCGTGCATGAAATCTTGCACTGGAGCTACACAAGAATGTAGTACTTTTAGTTTGGTTTGTTTGAATTTACATCTGATAAAAATTACAGGTTCAACTAGTTTTCAAAAAAAAAAAAATTAGGATGCTGTTCATTTTGATAGGTTGTTGCATTATTGTTAAAAAAAACTTGATGTTGACCATCAGTTTAAACATAACAATTATTGTATTTTTCATATTTATGCTGGGTAGGTATGTACATATATATTCCGGCTTGTGTGCATGATCAGAGACCCGCTTATTGGTTGGTTGGTTGGTGGACATATATTTTCAGGCTTGTGTGCTTGGTCGCAAGGACCCGCTTATAAACCATCGTCAAGTAGGACAGCACAAGACACACACAAACACTTATGACAGATGTTGCCATCTGTCGCCACCTCCGCAATTTAGACATGTCCCTGAAGGGTAGGGAAATTTTCTCCATTGACCTGTACCCATGGTGAACTGCGCAATGACCGCCCACAGGACTTTCGGACCCAACAGATTTTACGAGCACGTACTCCGCATATACTCGACAAACACAAACATCCATGCCTGAACGGGATTCGAACCCGGACCCAGCAGCTCCAGAGGCACCCGCTTATAAGATTTCGTCAAGTAAGACAACCACAGAAGGACTTATTACTGACAGAGAAAGGAAGTACACCCAGGGCGAAGGCGGGAATCGCACCCGTTACAGCGCGCAGACTGCTAGCGTAATTGTCTGCGATCCAAACCATTACAACATCCGGGCACCTGCTTATTTATATTAATAAAAGGAAAAAAATAGTAAACAGCACAAAGAAGGAGGGTTTGTATGGCTTAACGGTGCATGTATGTGTAGTGGTTCTGCTATTGTTTTTTATGGGTCGATCCTAAAAAAGAATCGATCCTTCAAAAATTTGTTCATGTGTTTGCAAATAAAGTTGAAAACAAACGAAAATATAGGGTGGGTGAAATTATGTGTTTAACTCATACTACGATATTTTCTACATATCCGCCATTAGCAGCAATAACGTGACGCAGTCTTAGAGCAAAATTACCGGCCGCCTGTTTGAAAATTTCTGGTGGGATGGCGTCACATGCAGCAGAGATGTATTGCTTTAGTTCCTCAATTGTTTCGGGATTGCGACGGTACACTTGATCTTTTAAATATCCCCACAGAAAGAAATCACAGGGGGTCAAGTCTGGTGAAAGAGGAGGCCAATCCATACCACTTCCTGTATGTGTGGGATAGTCCAATGCAATCACACGGTTATTGAAATGTTCGCTCAAGAAATTAAACACGTCGGCCGTGCGATGGGGTCGGGCACCGTCTTGCATGAACCACGAAGTGCTTTCAGCGTCATCTAAGGCATTTTGAATCGCCACAAATTCACGAAGAATCTCTAGGTAGCGGAGGGCAGTAATAGTTCCGGTTCTGAAAAAGGGGCCAATGAGTCCTTTGGACGAAATGGCGGCCCAAACCATTACTTTTGGTGGATGCAGAGATGATGGAACTGCAACATGGGGGTTTTCTGTTCCCCATATGCGCCAGTTCTGTTTATTAACGTAGCCATCCAGCTGAAAGTAGGCTTCATCCGAAAACCAAATGTTGTCTACATTTATATCACCAACATCAATCATTTGCACCATATCGTTAGCGAATGTCTCCCGTGAATTAATTGAAGCAGCGGTGAGAGGTTGCCGAGTTTGAATTCTGTATGGAAACATGTGCAAGCCCTGCCGCATGAGACGATACGTCGACGTTGGCTTGATTTGAACCGTAGTTGCAACACGGCGGACGGATATACAAGGCTGCTTTCGTATTACTGTTTCCACCAGCTGAGCATTAGCAGTGGTTGTTTGCGAAAATCTTCTCCCGACAAATCCAGCTCTCTCATCATTCACGTTCCCAGTTCGTTGAAATTTTTCAAACAGCATCCTTATTGTGTCGAATTTTGGTCCTTTGGTAACATTAAACTTCTTTTTGAAACTCCGTTTTGTTGCATTAACATTGTGTTCTAGGCGGTGAAATTCCAACACCAAAAAAATCCTCTCCTCTAAAGAATAAACCATATCTTCACAGCAAGCTGGAGATTAATGAAAAGCACACGCTTTCAGCAGAAAGGCGATTTAAATATTCCCCGACTCCTCGTGACACTTTTCCCATCAGCCAATCAGGTGAATCTGGTGACTGTTCGCTACACTGACGTCATGGTTCTGTTTTGTTGAAGCCAAATGTTCATGTCATATTGAGCCAAGTTGCCAAGCTGTAGTTTATTTATTTTACAAGCACGACATTTTGATTTTCAATCAGAAGTATAATTAGTATTTGACAAAAAGTGGAAATAGAAATATTTTTTTGACATTTGTTCTTATTTTTTCGATAAAAAATGTGGAAAAGTCGTTTTTTTTACAAAAAATTGTTACTTAGAGCCCATTTTCCACACAAGATTTATTTATATATCTTAGACAAAAATCATTTAGCACAGCTTTTAGTTCAATTTTAAGTGTTATAAATAAGCAATTTTTATGGATTTTCTTTCTTAAATTCAATTTATATACATAAAAGGCAAAGTCCTAACTCACTGATTGACTCACTCAACGCCTAGCCAAAATTACTGAAGGTACAGCTACCAAATTTTATTAAAATATTCTTTTTATGTCGTAGGTGTCACTTGAATAGCGATTATAATTTACCGATGGAGTACTGGCCAGTGGGGAAGGGATCAATTGGTATAAAATAATTGTTTACATAAAAAAAATATCCGTTATTAAGGGTACACCCGTGCAACGCCGGGTTTATAAAGCTAGTACTTTTATATATCATTTGCAATAAGTAAAGTAGATGGGTAAAATTGCCTCTTTTGTTCTAAATGTGAAAGCTAAACTTTATATCACCCTTTAATTTAATTTTGAAAAAAAAATTGGGTAGTACCCTTTACAGCGCGCGGACTGCTAGCGATATGGCCTGCGATCCAAACCCCTCGGCCATCGATCCCCACATGACACCCTAAATTGTCTCCGTGTTGGTAGATGGTGCGATTGGTAGGTTCAGTCTCTACCCTACTATGGAACTAATTGGTCCCAACACATGCACATTTCGACAAACTGTACACTTCTATCGCAAAACGTTTAGCTCCTTCCAATTTTCAAACATCCAGCTCGAATTTGAAACACACCAAATTATTTAAATCGAAATCCAAACACAAAAATTCCATTTTCGTAGTTATTAATCATTTTTAGCTGTTTTAGGAACTGTGATGTAACAGAATCTGCAAATTGTAAAATTACTAGGCAATATGTCGATTCAACCAAACCGAACTCAAAACAAATGCATCCCTTCGTCAACACATTCTCGTGCTGCCCTAGTTCAAGTATGCAACCACGACCAAAACCCGTGATCAATTGGCTTTTTACTATTTTTCGGAGGGGCCGGCTCAATATTTCGGAATTGCATCAATTCCTATTCCGGTCAATTATGAAACACCCTGTAAACAAAAATTAAGCGATTTAAAAAAAAAAAATACTATTAGTATCCATTATCTTTCAATTTTTTTTTTAATTCATATAAGTCTTTAGTATACACAGCAGGATATTGTAGTCAGAATCAAACCGAATACCAAAAATAAGATAAGACATTTCACCGTACAGCCATTGCAGCTAGTACTAGAATTATTATTATGGTGAAACCAAGACAATTTTTTTTACCACAGTTATACTGTTAATACTATTACCACAGTTATACTATTATTACTATTTAAACTTACAAAAAAAATCATTGGATACCGGTTCTCAGTTTTAAATTTAAAAGGCAGCGAAAAGTTTACTAATTATTAATATTTGCGGCAGATTTTGCAATGCAAAGTGTGCCATAATAAGTATTTATTAATGTTAGTAAGTCTCTGACACCCATTATTATTTTTATTTAGTTACTTTTGGCAATTGACTCTTCCACAGTTTCAAAAAAATTCACTTAGCTTTTTTTAAATTAATAATTGTACCTAATGAATCTTTTAAGAAATTCCTACGCAGAAAATACTTTAATGTACAAGAGCATAAAAGTGACACTTTTAAATAGGTAAAACTTTTTGGTACCTAATTATAAAATATACCTTATAAAATATATATGGTAAATTTGTTGCGCGGTTTTTAAAAGTAACACGATTTGAAATTTTGGCACAAATAAGTGGTTATGCTACATATTTACGACAGCAATTAAATTCTACAAAACCATTATGTAAAAGTTGAGTTTTGGACTATACAATGAAAAGCAATTTTTCAGGAATATCATAGCAAGTTTTGAGTTTCGACTACATTTCGAAAATTTGCAGATGAACTTAGTTGTAGCACGGTTAAGCCGATTACATAAAAAAATTATGTCAAAAGTTGCGAAAATGGCAATAAAAATTCTGTTTCAGACCATTATATTGGTTCAGTGATTGTCATCACACAAATATTAATCTGATGGTTGGCTCAGTTTCTAGCCCACCTCATAAGCCCAAGATCGTGGGTTCATGTTCGGCGGATTTTTAGGATGGGAAAATCGTTGGCATTCATGTCACATGATTATATGGCACCCTTGTGTACCCATTTAGCTTGGTTTGCCTCGGCAAAATTAAATCTCGGCACACTTTAAAATCCACAGAGAGCTCAGACTCACTGTAATCTGAGAACCAAACTTGGTAAAGAGAGCCGACTAGTTCGTGCCAGAAAAAAATGGTCTTCAGTCCTGGTGAATATGCAGAGTCTACAAAAGGCATGATCGGCAACAAAAACATGCCCATATAAAAAAAAAACCATTTGTGTTCGATGTTAAGTAAAAAGAATATTTGGTAATTTTCTATGAAATTCAATGAAAGAGATTAATAAATAAGTATTTGTAAAAGGATACCCACCGATATTGTAGGTGGTCAAGATCACACATAGTGCTAGTAAAATGGCTCTTATGTAGTTCATGGCTAAGTTGATTTTGTTTTGCTGCCGTTGTTTTATGTGGTTGATATATAGACATGTAACATTCTCAGGTTCCGCAAAACTTTTATATTATGGCTATAAACAGGTAAACACCCACATCAGAAACGTTCACTTGCGACATTGTTTAAATGTTACAACTCCAACCAATAAAACTAGAGTTTTATCTATTACAAATTTCTCAACAAATTGCAGACTAAAGTTGCGTTTCTTTTAGTCATGGTGAAATGAAGCGATTCAGCTTAACGTCTAATATTACTAGAAAAGCGTTTCAGGTTCACCTATATTCTCTGTGCACCTTCAAGGGGGAATTTTTTTCTCTTTTACTCAATGGCAAATGAAGAGTGCAGGGGAAGAACCACTTTATTTCGTAGAAGGCTTTCCTTAATAACATCTTTTGGGGATGATAGCGAGAAATAGCTGAAACCGGTGTTAATAAACCGGTTACTCGCTTTGTTTATCTTTCGCGGCAACCCTGATTCACGCCAGAGATTAGTAGACATGAGTCACACATTTGTACCGCAAATGAAGAACCGAAAGAAAAACCGGTTTCAATTCGCCAATGTCCTCCAAGCAGACACAATCACGGAAATACTTAAGAAATCAAGCGGTTCTTCCCTGTACTCTTCATATGTTTCTGGTATTGAGTATCAACAGAAATTCTTAATGAAAATATATTCCTTCTCGAGCCCCCTTGATGAATCAATGATACTTGGGAACAGAGCACCAATCAATGTAAAGCATTAATGAAATCTGGAAAAAATACGTCACCTTAAACAAGCCAATTCGATAAGGTCTAATGGGAAAGAAGAAGAAATTGTTCCGATGACCAGTTTTATTTTAATTTAGAAGAGCCCATTGTTAATTCTTTTCAAAAACAAATTTGATCGATATAGAGGAAATAATCGGTAATGGCGCTTGTAAGTTTTAGCTTATTCTTTTAGTTGACAATTTAATTTTATTCATAAGCATGCAACACCTGATTAAACGCCAAAAAGTAATTGGAGATAAATTTTAAAGCTTACAGAATGTATTGTATAACATGACTTTTCGACATGCCGGGAGCCTAACATGACATGCCGGGAGCCTGATTTCCGGCATGGCAAACGTAACAGTACCCTGGACCCCCATTTTAAACTAGCCCCCAAAGCAGCCATCTTGGCGGGTTTTCTCTTCTTTAAGTGATCAATCTCCGTTCCTCATACATAATCTCCGTTGTTTATCACAAACAATGAATAATATCGTCGCGTAATACAATCACTCTCCAATTTCTCGCCAACTTGGAAGGTCGAATCGCCCAAGGTCAAACCGCCCAAGTCAGCATTCAAAACAGTGCTCAACTCAGCGTTCAAGGCGTGTAACCGCGGCATTAAAATTTGATATATGGTGTACTTCAGATGTAGATACCAATATTTCAACAAATTTATCTATGGAATTTTTGAAGGTAACTGCAATACTCTTCTTCTAGGTTATTATTCTTCACGTATTTTCTCAATTCCCATAACAAAACATGAGATATGCCACTCTTTTTCCACAGCTTTTTTTACATCAATTAGCAGATAATAGAACCCTAAAATCGTCAACAAATCTACGAAATCGAGTTAATATGAATATTTTCGTCTCAGATGTGTTTCATTTCGATGTTATATGTTGATTCCCATACCTGGGACAAAAGCAATATTTCTGTGGAAGTTGTGATTCCAAAACTAATGCAATTAGCACTAACCAGAACTGTTTCGTCGTTCGTTACATTAAATTTGTGTCCAGAACTTAGTTTAAACCAGAACTGTTTGTTTCATTTTCACTAGGTGGATGTGACGGTAAAATAGTGTATCCCAACGCTGCTCCTGAACCTCCACAAACGCCTCCTCCCCCTCCACACAAGCCTCCCCCTCCTCCTCATCACCCTCCCCCTCACCACCCTCCTCCTCCACACCACCCTCCCCCTCACCATCCTCCCCCTCACCACCCTCCTCCGCATTATCCTCCTCCTCCTCACTATCCTCCGCCTCACCACCCTCCTCCACATGGTGTACCTCCTCATGGAGGACCTCCTCATGGTAGACCTAACCCATGGTCAGCCTCCTCACATTCTTCCAGCCCATGCTCAGCCCAATCAACATGGCCATCACTACGAGAATAACTTTGAACATGAAGATGAGTTCGGGGATTTCGAAGAAACAGATTATACCGGCACAGAGCGGGATGATTTCGATGATTTTGAAGACGATGAGGAATTCGGGTTAGTATAGAATCACTATACCCGGTCTATCCTGAATGTAAGCTTCGAAAGCATTTTCCTCCCCTCACCCATCATGTGGTTTTCTTCGAAACGGGATGAGCTTGTCTTTTCCCCACCCTACTTAAGTTTGAACTGTCAAACTCACAGCAGAGCCTCAAACGAAGGGTTTAGAGAAACGACGCTCCCCCCGTTTCATTGAAAGCCAAGCAAAGGGATGGGGGAAGAAAGTGTTTTCGAAGCTTGCCTAGTAAATAGACAAGGTATAGCTGTGGGTTCTACTTAAGCCATTAACGAAGGTTAGCAAGAAAGTTTGCCGCGCGGAAAATTGCAAATTAAGTTAAACGTGAATTCTAAAATTTTAAAGCTAACGTTTCTGATTAAAAATTGAAGGTGTTAATAGTGATCACAAAGTCGTCGTTAATGAGTTGATTAGAGAAACCAACTTGGCAACCTTACCTAGCATACAAATTGTGGTTGTAGTTATTTTTATGGAATATGTTCCTTGAGCCCCTGTGACAGAATAAAAAATTTCCTTGTAAAGGGATAGTAACAGGCTGCCAAATTAAAAAAGAACATTAGGAAACACACAAATTGACAAATCTATATAATGAAACAAAATATATTAAGTTTTATATTATGTGTTTTTTAGGTTATCGAAAGTTTTGCAAACGAATAATCGTTGCTCTTAAGTATTAGTGCAACATTAAATATTCTCAATGGGAAGATTTCTTTGCCCATTCCAGTATTGTATGGAGAACATTCACGGATTCGCATGAAATGCGGAAGAATCTTTTTCCAGAAAAAATTGCTGCATTTTCTTGTAGTTTACTTCCATAATACATATATATGACGTTACGTTTGTCTTTATAACAACTCTTTAGTAGTGTACTATGGAGGTAAAGCTGCAAGCTAATGCAACAATTTTCTCTGGGCAAAGATTCTTCCCCATTTCATGTGAATCCCGTTTCGGAAAATAACCCTCTTTCTAAAAATTTACCGAAGAAACTTAAATTTTTCTTCAAAAGATCCGCTAGGATCTCCATACAAGAATCCCTAAAAATATGAATTTTGAAAAACATGTCGCTTCATACCTTTCAACATTTAACAGACCATTTTACTGCAAGTTATTCATAAATAATTTTTATTTCGATAAATCTGTAGTCTCCTTATTACTAATTTATTATTTTTCTTTTGTTTAGATCGCGTTGAAAAGTAATAGCCGTAAGTATTAATACACAAGAAAAGAAATTTCCATTTGCCCTATTCTGTCAGCAGAAATATAAAATTTTTAACATGTTTTTTCATCTTTCCAATATCTTATAAATTAAATTTTTGATTGTCCCTTTGAAAACGACTATCTGTATTAGTTGTAGGAAGTATTTTAGTTCTTTCTTTTCCTTAACTAAACTTTTTGTAGTTTAATAAAGGTATATAAGTAGTCTTAGCTAAAATTAAAATAGTAAATATTTATATTTTTAAATCGATAAAAAAAACTATTCACAAGCACACATATTTCCTTTAGATTTTCAAAGTTATAAACTATCCTCAATCATATAAACGTGTATACTTAAACTATTACTCCAAATTAGTAAAACTCCTCTTTAGAAAATCAGCCTAATAATTACTGCAAAGGGATTACAAATGCTACTTTATTTAAATGGCCAGTTTAAGATTTTTCCTTCATATTGTCTCACTCTAAATTTTGTTTTAACGCAGGCAGCTCCCAGCTTAACATAATAATACACTTCAGCAGAGAAAAGATCCAAAGAAGTTGCAGTAATTCAACACCTTTAATTAGAGAAGAATGAGCAAAGAAAAGCCAATACTATTGAAGCAAAAATAAAGTCCTTTTTCTTATTTTGTGAACGTACTTTATTTGACTTTAAAGCAGGGGCAGATTCTTTTGTGAAACGCATTAATTTGTAGACATTAACGTGCCTTAGCTCCTTCTAGCTCATTTAAAAATGAAGGGGCAAATAAATTATTATTAATGCATTCTAATATTATTTAAATTATAGTTTAAACACAAAAATAAAAAAATTCATACATATATTTGCGAAATAAATATTTAAATAATTAATAAAAATCATTTTAAAAGGGCTTTTTTTCACGTGATTGCACGTGATTACAAACATGTATATTTGGCTGATACATAGCGATCATAGTTAAAGTATTACAGTGGATGATCACGTGATCTCCAACGCTAACGACGGGACGCGCATAGAGAGCAAAATTGGTAGGATATGGGACCAGTGTCGCCAACACTTTAAGGAGAAAAGTGATAAGAAAAAATAAAATTATAAAAATAAAAATATTTTTAGTGACTTTTAAAAAACTTGAAACGCTTTTCTCGTATGTTATAATTTTTTTTTTTTTGTGATTTAAGAATTAAATTTTATTTTTTCGTGATATTCTTCTTCTTAATATGGCGGCAAGTTGCCAGTGTTGCCATCACGTTAAGAAAAAGAATGCTAGAATACTACGAAAAAATAAAATTCAATTCTAAAATTAAAAAAAAATATTTTAAAACACTAGAAAAGCGTTTCAAGTTTTTTTTTTTAAAGTCACTAAGAATATTCCAAAATGCAGCTAATATTGATATGGTATTTTTTTGTTAATTTTATAATTAAATTTTATTTTTTCGTAGCACTTTTTTCCTTGAAGTGTTGGCAACACTGGCCCCATACCCTACCAATTTTGCTCTCCGTGCCATGGAGGAATGAGTAATAAGGAGCAGGCATTGCCTATTCCCCACCACTGAGCGGGGTGAAGTTAACTCTAATGTATAGCAGGGAAGCTAAATACAGAGAATGATGGCCAACCCGCGCGTTTGACGCCATAGGAAGTAATAGGAATTTTCAGGAAAAGTAACTTTTGGAGGGTTTAAAAAAAAACTGCAGCTATTAATTTTAGATATACATTCATGTACTATCAGACGCTCGAAAACACAAGCTATGACTTTATGACTTTCTTGGTGGGGGGCAAGATCGCCAAGCACTGCGACTTTAAGTCTATTGTACTAAGCCCCAGAAATGACACAAGCACAAGAGACACACAAAGAAAGAGACGACACAAACACATAGACAAATAACATCATTTATTGACAGTCACAAACATCCATGCCTGACCGGGATTCGAACCCGACCCCAGGAGCTCCAAAGGCTAGAATCCTAACGAGTGTGCCACCGGGGCGGCCGCACAAAGTTAAATAATATATATTTTTTATTTTAGAGAAATTTAGTTTGTTTAAAACCATCTTAAGACTTGTATCACATCAAAAAAATATTATAAAAAAAACTTATATTTTTTCCTTGCCTGGAATGTGCCCAACATGTTCAATGAATAAAATAGGTTTTCATATTGAGAACACTAAGCATATAAGCCGAAAATTATGTTGAATTAAACTTTGGAATATGGAGTAATAAACCTTACTAAATGTAGAGAAAATATCTGGTTTTTATTTTGCAGAAACAATTGCAACTTTTTATATAAAGGAAAATTGTGTAGAATTTAAGAAGCAATAAACACACTCACAAACAAAAAAAGTAATTACTTAAAAAATAAAAATATTTGTTTCATGAAAATATTTTTTCACAATATTATACAAATTTAAACATAGAGAAATATCTAAAAGTAAACAAATTAGTTAACAAATCACAATTGTTTTCCTCTTTTCAGTCACTTGATTTTTAAGATTAAAAAAGATTTACTGCTAAAAAGAAAAAATCACAATTATAAATTTTTCATCTTCTAAGTTGGTTTACTTTAAAACCAAAAAAGTGCTGCAGCGGCAACACTCGCAATTTTTTTTTTTTCGAAAACCTTATTATAACGAATAACAGATACTGGATATATAACGTCAGTTAGATTATTGTGTTTATATTTTACACAAAAGTTACTTTTTAATAATAAAATTCACAAAAATTATCATTAAATGTTGTTTCGGTTCCATTTTATTGTTTTAGTTTCTAGATAGCTTCGAAATATTAATATAGAGGAAGGAGGGTTCCCTTGGACCTATTTTGACTTTTTAATTTTTAATTTCTCAATTACTTGCAAAAAGTGAATAAAAATATTTTTACTAAATACTTTATGTTGTTATATACAACCTATATTTTTATTTTAACATGGTATTTAAATGATTTCAACTATTAAAAAAATAAATACAGAACAATGTAATTAGGACCATGGTACACCACCGGCGGTGTACCTTGGTCCAACTGGTAGTGTACCTTGGACCAATTAACAGGTAGAGAGACTCGATTTACAGTCCAAAAACCAATATTGTTAAGCCACACAAAATTCATAAATTCATTTTACAACCTACTCTTATTTCTAGCCAAGATTGTAGTAATTGGTTATGTTAGGTCAATTGGCTTAGTAAGGGGTTTTATTGCCTTAGTTTTTTTTATTGCCCTTTTGGCTTTTTCAGCTGTAATGCGATCTTTCTCAGGTGTATCCGTTAAAATGCAGCATAAAATTAAACTGTCATTTCATGCCATAGAAAAACATTGGCTATCTTTCTGTCATAAATTTGAAAAAACAACTCAAATATTTTCCCCTATGTTTATACAACTAGGCCTAAACGTAAAAAGGATGTTCTGCTTAGATATTTATTATAAAAAGCATATTTTTAGATGTGCATGCAATAATTATTTTCTATATTATATCAATATGGTTAAAATTTTATAGGCCTACCATAAATCTAAATAATTAACGACAGAAAAATTATTTATCACACCATATAAAAATTTCTTACAAATTTCCATTCTACATAGTTTTACAAATCAGGGTTGCATATTAATAGCTTAAAATACTTAACTTTTCAAAAGAAAAAATTTACTTGAATTTATAAAGGGTTTTCAGCAATCTGAAGCACATAAGACGTATAGTAGTGTACCTTGGATCAGTCCAAGGTACACCACTTGTATAAGGTTCGAGGTACACTTCTGGATATTAAAAACAAAATAGTTTATCACCATGTTAAGTTTAGACTTAACTTAATTTCAAGCGCACTGTTTTATAGCTAAAACTTTTCTTTATATTGCATAACCATCGTTTCTGAATAAACACTACATCTTTGAGTATAAAAATACACTTAAGTATCTGACAAAAATTTACTTTTGAACTGTGAATTTAGTTTTTAGAAATCTCTTTAATATATTGACCTTTTGACCCTTTCAGTCCCAGTGATGCCATTTGGCATCATCACTTTCAATATTTTTTTTCTAAATGTTTATGTCCCGTTATGACATCCAAACACACATCATTCGATTCTTCATACTTTGTTCTATTAGACAATATTTTACATTAATCTCAATAGAAATCAGAACTACTACTTTTTTTATTCAGAAAATAGATAGCAAGCGTTTCACCTGATATTTGAAAAGTTCACTTCAGTTCCTTATATTTAAAGCGCAATTTAAACTATTTCTGTTAAAATAATTACTAATTTTTTTAAATAGTATGGTCAGATACCTTAAAATATATAACTCGAAGTGTTTTTTGGTAATATATATATTTTTATTTTGTTGTTTTCCACAGTTAAAAAATTTGGGCATTATTTCAAAAACCATTTAAAAAATAAAAATGAATTTTTTTTCTTATGGAAATCTTATATTTGACCAAAATAAGCTTATTTTGTGAATATCAGATGTTTCTGTTGTGTAGTAAATTTTTGGGACTGAAAGGGTTAAACAAACAAATAGAACTTCACTGAGACTTCTGGTAGCAAATACTTTAACAGCATGTGGTGTTGTTTCAATATCTAAGCAAATCGAGCTAAAATCAGCATAGGTTCGAGGTACACAATATGTCCAAGGTACACCACTTACCCCTATAGGGTGGTTAAAATAAAGCTCGCTATTCAGAGAGGTCTGTAGCTTGAATGAATAATCCGAATGCAAAAAACATTAAGACGCTTACTAATCAAGAAGGGGGAAAAATAATAGAATCATAAAAAACAAACTCGTCAATTGCCCAGGTTTCTAAATTACGCGGCGTAATTGGCTGTGTTGGCCGTAATTGGCCATAATTGGCTACGCCTCGTAATTTAGAACCTTGGTCAAGAGACGAGTTTCTTGTTTATGATTCCGTTCTTTTTCGAAAAAAAAGGAACTCGTCTCTTGACTAGGGTTCTAAATTACGATGCGTACTTAGCTGTGTTGGCCGTAATTGGCCATAATTAATTAAGCCTCGAAATTTAGAACCCTGGTCAAGAGACGAGTTTGTTTTTTTATGATTATTCCTTTTTGTGGTTATTTTTTAGGATTCTATCTTTTTTTTATGATTCCATTCCTTTTCCCCCTTCTTAATTAGTAAGTGCCTCAATTTTTGAAGCATTTGGATTATTCATTCAAGCTACAGACCACTCCGAATAGCGAGCGTTATTTTATAACCACATTGTATTTAATTCTCATCAAATTCATCAAATTGTTTCCAGAGTACGAAACTTCGAATCTCGCCATCTGCCAGCTATTTTATAAAATGATTTGCAATATTCAAGTCCACTTTACTAGCGTCTCTGGAGCTGATTATCCCTAGAGCAAGTTACAATGCCTGATGGACCAGTTGAACCTTAAACCGTACCGCCCAGTTATGAGGCCATCTTGAGGACAATCTTAATTACAGTTCTGTGAGATAATGCGCAATCAACTGACTGAACAACCAGACATTCTTTCGAAAAATAACTGTTGCTGTATAAATAACTGTATACCTAGAACTACCTGTAATGCCTACTTTTGGGCCACCCTTAAGTTATTATCATCTAATGTTCTTTAATTTTTTGTCATGGAATAAGTGAATTTAGCCGACTAAGCTCTTTAAATGAAATATTCAACTTTTGGTTTAGTATTTTATTTTTAAAATATTGGTACAATAAATTAAAAGTGCGTTATTTTGTACAATTCAAGTGAAATTACGCAACAATAAAATTTATAATTATTTATTATATTTATTTTAAATAAATGCTACAAGCAACGAAAACGGGGGGGGGGGGGGAATCATTTGTAAGAAATTTTTTAGACTGACCCATATAGGTTGTGTTGAATATCGTCGCACTAGAGCTACTCAAGGGTTATTGGAGACGAGCGTCATAATTTAGAACCACAGACAAGTGACAAGCCGACACCTGAGACGGCCCCCAACGTGTAGTTTCTTTATTTGTAGGGAAAAGCTTTTTATCTATTGTGTAACTCCATACACTCTAAAAAATAAATGCTCAAACACGACGAAATTTTCCTAAATTTTGACGATTCCGTTACTGGCAAATGCTCCGAGTTTTCGTTTCATCAAAGTGAGGAAATTTGAATCGTCATTTTTAAGAGGATTTGAATGTCGTCTAACCTAAAGAAATATTTCGTCATTTTTGAGCATGTGAGTACAACAATGATATTCAGTTTCCTCAAAATCAAGATGCAGAATCGTCAAATCAAGATCGTTAAAGTGAGGATTCGCGTTTACTCAAAAGTCACGTGATAGTTTGACCAAACAATCCTCAAAATTAACGAAATGAGGCTTTAGGATTCATGAATCATCAAAAATGAAAGTGTTATTTCTAAGAGTGTAGACATGGTGTAACGTTAATTAATAAAACTGGAGGAGGCCAGAACACTTCTCCCAGTTTTATAGATAATAACGTGTTGAATTGATGAATGTCATGCCTCGATTTTTTTCTGAACTGGTCAAAAAATATTCCTGGTTTACATGATATGCAACCTGGCTTTTTCGGCCTTCTCAAGCGGATGCGCTAATTGGCTGCCCAAAAACCCGCTCTCACCGTGTAAATGGGTTACGTTTTCATTATAATAAAAGCTCTTTTTCTTTTAATAAAACCTTACTTTTTACTCCTATTATTTTCAGCATACATGTTGATGTGTAACTCGACAGTGTGAAATAATTAAAATCTCTTTAATGACATTATTTTATTAATTAACAACCTTACTTGATTGGCAAAGGGTATTATACATTAGATTTAATAATGGCATTCGTGTCATTCCTCAGAAAACGTACAATTTGAGGCGAAAAATCTCGACAAAAAAACATGGATGAGTTTTGAAACTTTGGATTTGAGTTACACTTACATACTACATTGGATATATAACAACGGTCCACATCATCAATTAATATTAATTATTGTGTTGTGTGTGTGTGTGTGATAAGCTGATAAGTCTTAATTTAATAATGTTTCATTCAGAAAAGTTTTAAGCCGCAAAATTAACATAAAAATATTTTAATGATGTGTTGCACTTTAATAAAATTTCAGCTTTACTTTATTATATTAATTCCTATAAAAATAGTGTTACTATAATGCTTCACTTATTTCAATATATTTAATTAATTTATTCTTATATAATTAAAACGTCATGTCCGTGAATACATAAATCGTCCGTCGGATAAAAACCACAGGCAAGATGAAATCGTAAATAAGGGCTCACAGACAGAAAAGTTTTAAGCTTAAGGGGAGCAGACACCCCCATTCCTTTTCCTACCTCGATCGGGCTGGTTAATGTAAGTCTATGGGGAAAAAATGGTTTTTGTTCCAAAAAAAAAGCAAATAAATTATAGGAATATTTTGATGCGGTTTTTTTTAATTCATAAAACTCCAATAAAGGTGTGCTTTTAGAGGTTATTTTTTTTAAAAAACGTTATTTACTTTTTTTTAATCGAAAAAAATTTAGATAAAAAAAAGTAAATAGCGTTTAAAAAAAATAACATCTAAAAGCACACCTTTATTGGAGTTTTATGAATTAAAAAAAAAACGCATCAAAATATTCCTATAATTTCTTTGCTTTTTTTTTTTTTTAACAAAAACCGTTTTCCCCCCCATAGACTTAGCATTAGCCAGCCCGATCGAGGTAGGAAAGTGAATGGGGGTGTCCGCTCCCCTTAAGAGAACGAAGCATTCAAACTAAACTTATATAACTTGTTTCTTTCTACAACTAATTATAAATTAAAATCATTGGTGTGCCTTATATTATCTTGACCACCTAAATTACGCTATGATCTTGTGAGAAGCCTTTTTTAACTTTTAATTTCAAATTATCTTTTATCTACACTATTCAAACTTTCATTTTGATGAGGTTTTGCGCGTATGATTGAATACTAATACGACTGGGATATCTAGATTTTTTATACAAGCTAATTAATACACTGTTTAAAAGAATTAGGGGAATACATGCATGAAACTCTTATGATGCCATTTGGAATAGTCAGCTTACGATTTTTTTCACACTAATTTAAGCTCGCACTTATTTATCATTAGATGGAAGCATCATGTCTTTTGAAGAATTAAATAATGTTTGTTCTATTTAAATAAAAATGTGATAAACAGGGTAAAATAAAATTCACTCCCAAAAAATTTTATGAAATAAATTGACCCTAAATTCTTAACGATTGCATTCTTTAGATGTTTGAAAATTGATTTGAATTTTTTTAACAAATAAATTTTTCCAATTTTTTTTTGTTATAATTCATTCAAAAGTTTTGAATCCAGTTTTTGAACCTTAAAATTTCAAAACAAACTAAGATTTTCCCCTGTTTTTTACTACCTTATTCTGGCTGCACAATAAACCTCTTTCACAAATTTTAGATTTTTAGAATAAAAAATGAAACGCTATTACTGAAAGTGTTGACAAAAGTACTCAAAGTGCTCCCTTAATTGTTTTGAGCAGTGTACGTTGTCTTCGGACATGATAAAAATCTTTTTAATTTTTACAAAATTTATGCATTTATATTCTCTATAATGATTTTTTTTGTACTTTCACGTACTGTAGATTTAATTAAAAAACAATATTCATTACAAAAATTGGAATTTAATTTGGATTAACTAACCAAACAGTCCATGTACATGACGGTGAGACAGTCCACGGACATGACTTGTCATAGTCTGTGGGCACAAATTTTTATGTATACAAAATATTATATATTTTTAATTTTTCAAAGTTTTAAACTATAAAGCCCGTAGGTAGATAAAGCATTCATTACTGAAATAAATTCAATCGGAAGCATAACCTTTCTTTTTATGAAAGATATCTTGCGGGGACATGTTTTTGAACATTTTGTGAGGAATGACCCATAAACAAATAAAAGATTATTTCTGAAATGTCTGTATGAAACAGCAAATGGAATAGAATTAGGCATATCTACACAATCTATTTTATTATTTAGAACTTCATAAAAACACAAAACACGTACTCACATTTTAAAGGAAATGGTACACACTTCACACTATGATATATACTACGTTAACGTTTATAGTTAAAATATTTTATTTTGTTTAAAAAAATCTTTTAAGAAGGCTTTTTTTAATTTTTCATCGAAACATAATCGAAATAAAATAAATCTCGAACATCGACATAAAATAAATCTCGTGGAATTTCCTTGAAAATGCACTATTACTTATTTTCTAACTTGAATTAAAACAATTTTGGATATTTTTGAACAGTTAACAAGAAAAATTCAAAACAGCTTAATTTATTTTCATATCAACTCATTATCATTCTCTTAGATTTGACATAAATATACAAAGTCAATAAATTTTAAAACATAGGGTGACCCAGGGTAGTCGTTGGATACGGAAATATGGTGCAATTATAGGACAGGGTCCCGCAACCGTAATGCATATCATTATTTATTACTTTCAATCATTATTTATTATATCAATCATTATTTATTACTTTCAACATTTTTTTTTTACATCCATTAAAATATTTTCTTTTAAAAATATATGTATAGTGTGCCCGGGGGTTATTATTGGACAGGGCCTAAAAACCATAATGCATCATAATTTATTGCGTCTAACAAACCACAATTTGTTAATTGCATATATAGCAATGCTCGATTAACTATTGGGATTAGATTAGTACTTTTTCTCAAAAAATATATTGATGACCTAGAGCTCTTGAAAAACAATGATTTAAAATTTTGTTAAATCGATGCTTAATTGAGTATAATTTTGTTTATTTTACATAATCAAAAAATTTGTAATGCTCAGTCCTAGATATGTATGTTTATGAAAGTGATTTGTGCTGAACAACGCCATTGTAGATTAATAGTAACATTATGACATGCATGTTTAGCTATGGGGTAATTATTGAACAAAGTGCGGAAATTGTTGGACTGCTTATCAATATGCTTAAATATACTTGTTATAGTTTGCATGATTAAAAAACACATCTGTGTTTGAACTTGTGCAAAAAAGAAAATATCAATATCTGTTAAACTTTTTTACAGAAGCCATATGGTGTTCTATAATTGAATAATTGTTCAATAATGAAGCCATACTGCTTCCACAATTTGCCCCCTGTAGGTAGTCTAAATACTGTGCAGAGCAGATTGAAAACAACTGAAATAACTGTCCAATAATATTACTCCGATTGGCGGGGAAAATTTTTGGATACAAGTTTTTCCTTCAACTTCTATAAAGGAAACAGAAAGTTTTAACAATGGTACCTGTCCAATAATTACCCCGTGTCACCCTTTAATTTTCATTAAAAGTTAAAGGCCGTATTATATTGAAGTTTTTAATCTAAACTTTCAAAAAAACCACACCCAAAACCCCGATGATTAAGTTGCATATGAGTTCCCAGAGCACAAAAATAGAAATAATATTATCAACACAATTAACGAGTTATCAATTCACTACAAATAGCATAGAGATAAGATTCGATTCTGTTCGCAATGCAAAAAAATAAATAAATATAAATTCGCAGTTAATTTGCTTGGAATAGTATTTTTTTAAAACACAATTATATTTTTTGCAGATGTATTTAAATATATTAATTTCTGCATGTCACTCCTTTACTCCTTCATCAATGTTATTGACAAATTTCTAGTAATGTACATTTATGCAAGTGTTGAACAGGCTCTGAAGGCCTAAGCCTAGAAAACCTGAACCATCCTGATCCGTATCTGAAACAGAAGACAAAATTAGACATAAAAGCACGCACAAACACAGATAGACATATTACGTTATATATAGAGCTTTGGGTTATTTCGAACAGGTATTTAACATAGCCGTGCTTAGTTTTGTTGGTTGCCTATGATGCTTGAGTAATAAGCAAATAATGTTAACAGAGTATGAAACTTCGAATCTCGCCATCTGCCAGCTATCCTATAAAATGATTTGCGCTGTTGGAAAATTTGTACTTTTGTTTATAAGAGTAAAAACTACTGAAGGGAATCTGAGTGAAGAGCACCGACGGTGTATCCTTAAGACCATCTGAAAGTATGAAAATTCAGAAACAGTCTGTAGCATAACATTCATAAACATAAAAAGAAGTCCACTCGACAAGCGTCTTGTGAGCTGATTATCCCTAGATCAAAGTTACAACGCCTGATGGACCAGCTGAGCCTTAAACCTTGCTGCTCAGTTACGAGGCCTTCTTGTGGACGATTCTAATTACAGTTCTATGAGATCAGCTGACTGAACAACCAGACATGCTTTCAAAAAATAACTGTTGCTGTTGAAATAACTGTATACCAAACTAACTGTAAGGCTACTTTTGGACCACCCTGTATATAAATTCTATAAATAAAAGTACATGAATCACTAAAATTTCAGCTGAACCCGATTGACCACTGGTCTACAAATCAAAGTGACTCTCTGTTTGTCTAATGGGAAAGAAATATTTTTAATCCACATTTCTCCGGCTGTATTGAATACTTATGCAAACGTTTTTTTTTTCATACGATGAATGTAGCTAAATTAAAGGCCTACTTTCTAAAATTTGTTCGAATATTTTTTGTTGTTGTTGTCGTGTGCCTCCAAGTGCAAGGGGGTTGAAGGCTTTGAGTAACCATGAGAGGGTGGATGTCTGACTTCTACCTCCTCAATTCAGGCATGTCGCTGGAGTGGAGGGGCAATTTTCTCCAGACGGCCTGCACCCATGGTTAACTGCGCAATAACCGACCACAGGAATTTCGGACCCACAGATTTAACGCTCACGTTCTCCGCATGTACTCAGGACTACACAAATATCCATGCCTTACCCGGGATTCGAACCCGGGCCCACTCGCTTGGCAAGCGAGGGTCGTAACCACCATACCAGCTGAGCGATATTTTTTTGTAAAATTAATTATGGAAAATTAAAATTCATCTTAGGAAATATTTTCCCCCATTGTATTAACACAAAGAAACTTTGAATTGGAGATCCGCGGCAATCGGGCTCATTCACCCTCAACCCGATTCCACCCCTTTTATGAAAAAATGAACAATAATCAAACTGAACTGTTGTTTCTAAGATTAGAATTTATACTTACTGCAATTGTTCTGAATTTTTACATCCAGGGATTTAGGATCATCTCTATTAGCTGAAAAAATTATAAAAAAACATTTTTATGATTCTGGGAAAAAATCGGTTCTATTCAAATCAATAAAAGTGTATAAGGCACGCTTTCCAAACCTATGTGCAAAATGCTACTTTTTAGCACTACATGCAAAGACTATAGCTTTTAAAAAAAGGTGTCATCCTACGTCAAATCTACATTTTTGTCATCCTGGAATTTGAATAGTTTCTATTTCACTCTCAAAATGAGCATATTTTTTTTCTGCTGTGGTTTATTTTAAAATTCCTTACGTAAAACTTAATTTCATTCTTGCAATTGATTAAAGTTTATCAGTTTTAATTCGACTAAATTTCGAGAATGCAAAGCATTACCAAAACTTCAACGTTGTTGGAAAACGATTTAAATAGTATTCTGTCTTACGCGGAGAAATAAAGCGAAATTGTTTCAACGCAATTTAACGTTATTCAAGAACAGAGAAAAGCTTTAGTTCTACAGAAAGAAAAATTTGTCACAACATTTGAAACGTTTGATTCAGTAACGTAAGAAAATATTGCAATTCACTAAACTAAACTTCTCGGCGCAACAACCCACCATTTGGTCAAGGCCTATCGTGCTCAATTCAGCATTCGTGACCACAACAAATGTAGCTGTAGAAAGAGCAAAAATGAAAACAATACAGCTGGAACGGTTACCCCTCATGACGTGGAACATACTCACTTATGATTAATTCAAAGTAAATCACTTACGTGAATAGTTATAGTCCGGTAAATAAAAAAAACCCTAGTTTTAAATGCCTCATGTAAATTTCGTGTATTCAATATTTTTATTGACTCCACAGTGTACTACTAATTTGTAACTTACCTACAGGAGAAGCATTCGCACCTGTAAAACAAAAAATACATATTAAGGACATTTTTATTGGGATTGAAGTATATTTATAAACACAAACAGTAAAACATGTCAACAAACTTCAGCAATTTTCGTTTATAGAACATATTACACACACAGCAGACCAACAGCTAAAATATTTTAGTGCAAATGGTTAACTAATTTGAAAATGACTTAATATCCGTTTAACATTCTAATGCATACTGTTTCCGTTTGGCAACAAGTAACATAATCCACTTTATTCCATTAAAGTCGAGCTCCCTCTCGACAAACTTGTGCTTTTTGATCTATTACATTTCATTTTGAAGTTTTAGTTACTAATAACTCATAGATGGCAGTAGTAAAAGTGTATTCAAAATTGAAATGTGAGGTTATTAACTGTTGTAAATTACGCTTTTGGCAGCATTCAAAGTATAATAATATTAGTACACTAAATACAAATAAATTGTTTTGAAAAATTAATTTTAAAGAGGGTTGTTTTGAAACATATTTAGTAGTTTTCTAGTCATTATTATAAAAATTGCAACTTAAATGTTGGTTTTTATCAGAAGGAAAAATTTTAAAAATTGAAATTATTTAAATTCTAATGCAGTTAAATTTTTTTCAGTATTTTTCCTATAATGTATGAGTATTAAAGTTACATAATATGTATTTTTCGGGATAAAAAAATATGCATAAGAGGGTTAACAATGAAGACAGTGGTAGTATCCAAATATACAAGCTTTATTTTCAATTCTCAGATTTAACTTGGATCCATTCAAACTTTTATTAAGTTTCGTAAAAAAATGTAGTGTCCTTAAAACTTTTAGTAAATTGAAATAAACAAAAATTAAGCGATTAAAAAAAAAAAATACTATTAGTATCCATTATCTTTCAATTTTTTTTTAATTCATATAAGTCTTTAGTATACACAGCAGGATATTGTAGTCAGAATCAAACCGAATACCAAAAATAAGATAAGACATTTCACCGTACAGCCATTGCAGCTAGTACTAGAATTATTATTATGGTGAAACCAAGCACATTTTTTTTACCACAGTTATACTGTTAATACTATTACCACAGTTATACTATTATTACTATTTAAACTTACAAAAAAAATCATTGGATACCGGTTCTCAGTTTTAAATTTAAAAGGCAGCGAAAAGTTTACTAATTATTAATATTTGCGGCAGATTTTGCAATGCAAAGTGTGCCATAATAAGTATTTATTAATGTTAGTAAGTCTCTGACACCCATTATTATTTTTATTTAGTTACTTTTGGCAATTGACTCTTCCACAGTTTCAAAAAAATTCACTTAGCTTTTTTTAAATTAATAATTGTACCTAATGAATCTTTTAAGAAATTCCTACGCAGAAAATACTTTAATGTACAAGAGCATAAAAGTGACACTTTTAAATAGGTAAAACTTTTTGGTACCTAATTATAAAATATACCTTATAAAATATATATGGTAAATTTGTTGCGCGGTTTTTAAAAGTAACACGATTTGAAATTTTGGCACAAATAAGTGGTTATGCTACATATTTACGACAGCAATTAAATTCTACAAAACCATTATGTAAAAGTTGAGTTTTGGACTATACAATGAAAGGCAATTTTTCAGGAATATCATAGCAAGTTTTGAGTTTCGACTACATTTCGAAAATTTGCAGATGAACTTAGTTGTAGCACGGTTAAGCCGATTACATAAAAAAATTATGTCAAAAGTTGCGAAAATGGCAATAAAAATTCTGTTTCAGACCATTATATTGGTTCAGTGATTGTCATCACACAAATATTAATCTGATGGTTGGCTCAGTTTCTAGCCCACCTCATAAGCCCAAGATCGTGGGTTCATGTTCGGCGGATTTTTAGGATGGGAAAATCGTTGGCATTCATGTCACATGATTATATGGCACCCTTGTGTACCCATTTAGCTTGGTTTGCCTCGGCAAAATTAAATCTCGGCACACTTTAAAATCCACAGAGAGCTCAGACTCACTGTAATCTGAGAACCAAACTTGGTAAAGAGAGCCGACTAGTTCGTGCCAGAAAAAAATGGTCTTCAGTCCTGGTGAATATGCAGAGTCTACAAAAGGCATGATCGGCAACAAAAACATGCCCATATAAAAAAAAAACCATTTGTGTTCGATGTTAAGTAAAAAGAATATTTGGTAATTTTCTATGAAATTCAATGAAAGAGATTAATAAATAAGTATTTGTAAAAGGATACCCACCGATATTGTAGGTGGTCAAGATCACACATAGTGCTAGTAAAATGGCTCTTATGTAGTTCATGGCTAAGTTGATTTTGTTTTGCTGCCGTTGTTTTATGTGGTTGATATATAGACATGTAACATTCTCAGGTTCCGCAAAACTTTTATATTATGGCTATAAACAGGTAAACACCCACATCAGAAACGTTCACTTGCGACATTGTTTAAATGTTACAACTCCAACCAATAAAACTAGAGTTTTAACTATTACAAATTTCTCAACAAATTGCAGACTAAAGTTGCGTTTCTTTTAGTCATGGTGAAATGAAGCGATTCAGCTTAACGTCTAATATTACTAGAAAAGCGTTTCAGGTTCACCTATATTCTCTGTGCACCTTCAAGGGGGGAATTTTTTTCTCTTTTACTCAATGGCAAATGAAGAGTGCAGGGGAAGAACCACTTTATTTCGTAGAAGGCTTTCCTTAATAACATCTTTTGGGGATGATAGCGAGAAATAGCTGAAACCGGTGTTAATAAACCGGTTACTCGCTTTGTTTATCTTTCGCGGCAACCCTGATTCACGCCAGAGATTAGTAGACATGAGTCACACATTTGTACCGCAAATGAAGAACCGAAAGAAAAACCGGTTTCAATTCGCCAATGTCCTCCAAGCAGACACAATCACGGAAATACTTAAGAAATCAAGCGGTTCTTCCCCTGTACTCTTCATATGTTTCTGGTATTGAGTATCAACAGAAATTCTTAATGAAAATATATTCCTTCTCGAGCCCCCTTGATGAATCAATGATACTTGGGAACAGAGCACCAATCAATGTAAAGCATTAATGAAATCTGGAAAAAATACGCCACCTTAAACAAGCCAATTCGATAAGGTCTAATGGGAAAGAAGAAGAAATTGTTCCGATGACCAGTTTTATTTTAATTTAGAAGAGCCCATTGTTAATTCTTTTCAAAAACAAATTTGATCGATATAGAGGAAATAATCGGTAATGGCGCTTGTAAGTTTTAGCTTATTCTTTTAGTTGACAATTTAATTTTATTCATAAGCATGCAACACCTGATTAAACGCCAAAAAGTAATTGGAGATAAATTTTAAAGCTTACAGAATGTATTGTATAACATGACTTTTCGACATGCCGGGAGCCTAACATGACATGCCGGGAGCCTGATTTCCGGCATGGCAAACGTAACAGTACCCTGGACCCCCATTTTAAACTAGCCCCCAAAGCAGCCATCTTGGCGGGTTTTCTCTTCTTTAAGTGATCAATCTCCGTTCCTCATACATAATCTCCGTTGTTTATCACAAACAATGAATAATATCGTCGCGTAATACAATCACTCTCCAATTTCTCGCCAACTTGGAAGGTCGAATCGCCCAAGGTCAAACCGCCCAAGTCAGCATTCAAAACAGTGCTCAACTCAGCGTTCAAGGCGTGTAACCGCGGCATTAAAATTTGATATATGGTGTACTTCAGATGTAGATACCAATATTTCAACAAATTTATCTATGGAATTTTTGAAGGTAACTGCAATACTCTTCTTCTAGGTTATTATTCTTCACGTATTTTCTCAATTCCCATAACAAAACATGAGATATGCCACTCTTTTTCCACAGCTTTTTTTACATCAATTAGCAGATAATAGAACCCTAAAATCGTCAACAAATCTACGAAATCGAGTTAATATGAATATTTTCGTCTCAGATGTGTTTCATTTCGATGTTATATGTTGATTCCCATACCTGGGACAAAAGCAATATTTCTGTGGAAGTTGTGATTCCAAAACTAATGCAATTAGCACTAACCAGAACTGTTTCGTCGTTCGTTACATTAAATTTGTGTCCAGAACTTAGTTTAAACCAGAACTGTTTGTTTCATTTTCACTAGGTGGATGTGACGGTAAAATAGTGTATCCCAACGCTGCTCCTGAACCTCCACAAACGCCTCCTCCCCCTCCACACAAGCCTCCCCCTCCTCCTCATCACCCTCCCCCTCACCACCCTCCTCCTCCACACCACCCTCCCCCTCACCATCCTCCCCCTCACCACCCTCCTCCGCATTATCCTCCTCCTCCTCACTATCCTCCGCCTCACCACCCTCCTCCACATGGTGGACCTCCTCATGGAGGACCTCCTCATGGTAGACCTCCACATGGCCAGCCGCTTCACATTCTTCCAGCCCATGCTCAACCCAATCAACATGGTCATCACTACGAGGATAATTTTGAACATGAAGAGTTCGGGGATTTCGAAGAAGCAGATTATACCGGCGCAGAGCGGGATGATTTCGATGATTTTGAAGACGATGAGGAATTCGGGTTAGTATAGAATCACTATACCCGGTCTATCCTGAATGTAAGCTTCGAAAGCATTTTCCTCCCCTCACCCATCATGTGGTTTTCATCGAAACGGGGTGAGCTGGTCTTTTCCCCACCCTACTTAAGTTTGAACTGTCAACCTCACAGCAGAGCCTCAAACGAAGGGTTTAGAGAAACGAAGCTCCCCCCGTTTCCTAGAAAACTAAGCAAAGAATGGGGGAAGAAAGTGTTTTCGAAGCTTGCCTAGTAAATAGACAAGGTATAGTTGTTGGTTCTACCTAATCCATTAACGAAGGTTTGCAAGAAAGTTTGCCACGCGAAAAATTGCAAATTAAGTTAAACGTATTCTAAAAACTTAAAGCTAACGTTTTTGATTAAAAATTGAAAGTGTTAATAGTGATCACAAAGTCATCGTTAATGAGTTGGTTAGAGAAACCAACTTGGCAACCTTACCTAGCATACAAATTGTGGTTGTAGTTATTTTTATGGAATATGTTCCTTGAGCCTCTGTGACAGAATAAAAAATTTCCCTGCAAAGGGATAGCCACAGGCTGCCAAATAAAAAAACATTAGGAAACACACAAATTGGCAAATCTATATCATGAAACGAAATATATTCAGATTTATATTTTATGGTATTTGGGTTATCGAAAGTTTTGCAAACGAATAATCGTTGCTCTTAAGTATTAGTGCAACATTAAATGAAGAGTACACAGGAAAAACCGATTGATTTTTCAGAGAAGTTTCCTTAGCAGGCAACTTTGGCGATGATAGCGAGTGATCGCCTAAACTTGTGTAAGGAAACCAGTTCCTACCAGAGATATCATAGTTAAAGTAATATAGTGGCAGATCACGTGACATCCAATGCTAACGACGGGACGCGCAAGGAGCTCCCAGAAGAGCCCCAATGAAGTCAGTGTTGTAGGTCACGTTATATACCAGTGTAGTAATTTAACTACTATCTCTGTGGTTCCTAGCTACCAAGTTCAAGCGATTGGCAATCCCGACTCTTGGACCAAGCGAAGAAGAGAGAGAGAAACCGGTTTTATGCCGCCAAGCAGACAGTTATCGGCGTCCGCCTAATAAATCAATCGCTTCTTCCCGTGTACTCTTCAAATGTTTTCAAAGGAAAGATTTCTTTGCCCATTCCAGTATTGTATGGAGAACATTTCAAGCATTCGCATGAAATGAGGAAAAATCTTTCCTGAATCTTTAAATCTTGTTTGTTGATATAGTGTATTATATGGAAGTAAAAATGCAAGCAAATGCAACAATTTTATATGGGCAGCGATTCTTCCCCATTTCATGTGAATCCCGTTTCGGAAAATAACCCTCTTTCTAAAAATTTACCGAAGAAACTTAAATTTTTCTTTAAAAGATCCGCTAGGATCTCCATACAAGAATCCCTAAAAATATGAATTTTGAAAAACATGTCGCTTCATACCTTTCAACATTTAACAGACCATTTTACTGCAAGTTATTCATAAATAATTTTTATTTCGATAAATCTGTAGTCTCCTTATTACTAATTTATTATTTTTCTTTTGTTTAGATCGCTTTGAAAAGTAATAGCCGTAAGTATTAATACACAAGAAAAGAAATTTCCATTTGCCCTATTCTGTCAGCAGAAATATAAAATTTTTAACATGTTTTTTCATCTTTCCAATATCTTATAAATTAAATTTTTGATTGTCCCTTTGAAAACGACTATCTGTATTAGTTGTAGGAAGTATTTTAGTTCTTTCTTTTCCTTAACTAAACTTTTTGTAGTTTAATAAAGGTATATAAGTAGTCTTAGCTAAAATTAAAATAGTAAATATTTATATTTTTAAATCGATAAAAAAAACTATTCACAAGCACACATATTTCCTTTAGATTTTCAAAGTTATAAACTATCCTCAATCATATAAACGTGTATACTTAAACTATTACTCCAAATTAGTAAAACTCCTCTTTAGAAAATCAGCCTAATAATTACTGCAAAGGGATTACAAATGCTACTTTATTTAAATGGCCAGTTTAAGATTTTTCCTTCATATTGTCTCACTCTAAATTTTGTTTTAACGCAGGCAGCTCCCAGCTTAACATAATAATACACTTCAGCAGAGAAAAGATCCAAAGAAGTTGCAGTAATTCAACACCTTTAATTAGAGAAGAATGAGCCAAGAAAAGCCAATACTATTGAAGCAAAAATAAAGTCCTTTTTCTTATTTTGTGAACGTACTTTATTTGACTTTAAAGCAGGGGCAGATTCTTTTGTGAAACGCATTAATTTGTAGACATTAACGTGCCTTAGCTCCTTCTAGCTCATTTAAAAATGAAGGGGCAAATAAATTATTATTAATGCATTCTAATATTATTTAAATTATAGTTTAAACACAAAAATAAAAAAATTCATACATATATTTGCGAAATAAATATTTAAATAATTAATAAAAATCATTTTAAAAGGGCTTTTTTTCACGTGATTGCACGTGATTACAAACATGTATATTTGGCTGATACATAGCGATCATAGTTAAAGTATTACAGTGGATGATCACGTGATCTCCAACGCTAACGACGGGACGCGCATAGAGAGCAAAATTGGTAGGATATGGGACCAGTGTCGCCAACACTTTAAGGAGAAAAGTGATAAGAAAAAATAAAATTATAAAAATAAAAATATTTTTAGTGACTTTTAAAAAACTTGAAACGCTTTTCTCGTATGTTATAATTTTTTTTTTTTTTTGTGATTTAAGAATTAAATTTTATTTTTTCGTGATATTCTTCTTCTTAATATGGCGGCAAGTTGCCAGTGTTGCCATCACGTTAAGAAAAAGAATGCTAGAATACTACGAAAAAATAAAATTCAATTCTAAAATTAAAAAAAAATATTTTAAAACACTAGAAAAGCGTTTCAAGTTTTTTTTTTAAAGTCACTAAGAATATTCCAAAATGCAGCTAATATTGATATGGTATTTTTTGTTAATTTTATAATTAAATTTTATTTTTTCGTAGCACTTTTTTCCTTGAAGTGTTGGCAACACTGGCCCCATACCCTACCAATTTTGCTCTCCGTGCCATGGAGGAATGAGTAATAAGGAGCAGGCATTGCCTATTCCCCACCACTGAGCGGGGTGAAGTTAACTCTAATGTATAGCAGGGAAGCTAAATACAGAGAATGATGGCCAACCCGCGCGTTTGACGCCATAGGAAGTAATAGGAATTTTCAGGAAAAGTAACTTTTGGAGGGTTTAAAAAAAAACTGCAGCTATTAATTTTAGATATACATTCATGTACTATCAGACGCTCGAAAACACAAGCTATGACTTTATGACTTTCTTGGTGGGGGGCAAGATCGCCAAGCACTGCGACTTTAAGTCTATTGTACTAAGCCCCAGAAATGACACAAGCACAAGAGACACACAAAGAAAGAGACGACACAAACACATAGACAAATAACATCATTTATTGACAGTCACAAACATCCATGCCTGACCGGGATTCGAACCCGACCCCAGGAGCTCCAAAGGCTAGAATCCTAACGAGTGTGCCACCGGGGCGGCCGCACAAAGTTAAATAATATATATTTTTTATTTTAGAGAAATTTAGTTTGTTTAAAACCATCTTAAGACTTGTATCACATCAAAAAAATATTATAAAAAAAACTTATATTTTTTCCTTGCCTGGAATGTGCCCAACATGTTCAATGAATAAAATAGGTTTTCATATTGAGAACACTAAGCATATAAGCCGAAAATTATGTTGAATTAAACTTTGGAATATGGAGTAATAAACCTTACTAAATGTAGAGAAAATATCTGGTTTTTATTTTGCAGAAACAATTGCAACTTTTTATATAAAGGAAAATTGTGTAGAATTTAAGAAGCAATAAACACACTCACAAACAAAAAAAGTAATTACTTAAAAAATAAAAATATTTGTTTCATGAAAATATTTTTTCACAATATTATACAAATTTAAACATAGAGAAATATCTAAAAGTAAACAAATTAGTTAACAAATCACAATTGTTTTCCTCTTTTCAGTCACTTGATTTTTAAGATTAAAAAAGATTTACTGCTAAAAAGAAAAAATCACAATTATAAATTTTTCATCTTCTAAGTTGGTTTACTTTAAAACCAAAAAAGTGCTGCAGCGGCAACACTCGCAATTTTTTTTTTTTCGAAAACCTTATTATAACGAATAACAGATACTGGATATATAACGTCAGTTAGATTATTGTGTTTATATTTTACACAAAAGTTACTTTTTAATAATAAAATTCACAAAAATTATCATTAAATGTTGTTTCGGTTCCATTTTATTGTTTTAGTTTCTAGATAGCTTCGAAATATTAATATAGAGGAAGGAGGGTTCCCTTGGACCTATTTTGACTTTTTAATTTTTAATTTCTCAATTACTTGCAAAAAGTGAATAAAAATATTTTTACTAAATACTTTATGTTGTTATATACAACCTATATTTTTATTTTAACATGGTATTTAAATGATTTCAACTATTAAAAAAATAAATACAGAACAATGTAATTAGGACCATGGTACACCACCGGCGGTGTACCTTGGTCCAACTGGTAGTGTACCTTGGACCAATTAACAGGTAGAGAGACTCGATTTACAGTCCAAAAACCAATATTGTTAAGCCACACAAAATTCATAAATTCATTTTACAACCTACTCTTATTTCTAGCCAAGATTGTAGTAATTGGTTATGTTAGGTCAATTGGCTTAGTAAGGGGTTTTATTGCCTTAGTTTTTTTTATTGCCCTTTTGGCTTTTTCAGCTGTAATGCGATCTTTCTCAGGTGTATCCGTTAAAATGCAGCATAAAATTAAACTGTCATTTCATGCCATAGAAAAACATTGGCTATCTTTCTGTCATAAATTTGAAAAAACAACTCAAATATTTTCCCCTATGTTTATACAACTAGGCCTAAACGTAAAAAGGATGTTCTGCTTAGATATTTATTATAAAAAGCATATTTTTAGATGTGCATGCAATAATTATTTTCTATATTATATCAATATGGTTAAAATTTTATAGGCCTACCATAAATCTAAATAATTAACGACAGAAAAATTATTTATCACACCATATAAAAATTTCTTACAAATTTCCATTCTACATAGTTTTACAAATCAGGGTTGCATATTAATAGCTTAAAATACTTAACTTTTCAAAAGAAAAAATTTACTTGAATTTATAAAGGGTTTTCAGCAATCTGAAGCACATAAGACGTATAGTAGTGTACCTTGGATCAGTCCAAGGTACACCACTTGTATAAGGTTCGAGGTACACTTCTGGATATTAAAAACAAAATAGTTTATCACCATGTTAAGTTTAGACTTAACTTAATTTCAAGCGCACTGTTTTATAGCTAAAACTTTTCTTTATATTGCATAACCATCGTTTCTGAATAAACACTACATCTTTGAGTATAAAAATACACTTAAGTATCTGACAAAAATTTACTTTTGAACTGTGAATTTAGTTTTTAGAAATCTCTTTAATATATTGACCTTTTGACCCTTTCAGTCCCAGTGATGCCATTTGGCATCATCACTTTCAATATTTTTTTTCTAAATGTTTATGTCCCGTTATGACATCCAAACACACATCATTCGATTCTTCATACTTTGTTCTATTAGACAATATTTTACATTAATCTCAATAGAAATCAGAACTACTACTTTTTTTATTCAGAAAATAGATAGCAAGCGTTTCACCTGATATTTGAAAAGTTCACTTCAGTTCCTTATATTTAAAGCGCAATTTAAACTATTTCTGTTAAAATAATTACTAATTTTTTTAAATAGTATGGTCAGATACCTTAAAATATATAACTCGAAGTGTTTTTTGGTAATATATATATTTTTATTTTGTTGTTTTCCACAGTTAAAAAATTTGGGCATTATTTCAAAAACCATTTAAAAAATAAAAATGAATTTTTTTTCTTATGGAAATCTTATATTTGACCAAAATAAGCTTATTTTGTGAATATCAGATGTTTCTGTTGTGTAGTAAATTTTTGGGACTGAAAGGGTTAAACAAACAAATAGAACTTCACTGAGACTTCTGGTAGCAAATACTTTAACAGCATGTGGTGTTGTTTCAATATCTAAGCAAATCGAGCTAAAATCAGCATAGGTTCGAGGTACACAATATGTCCAAGGTACACCACTTACCCCTATAGGGTGGTTAAAATAAAGCTCGCTATTCAGAGAGGTCTGTAGCTTGAATGAATAATCCGAATGCAAAAAACATTAAGACGCTTACTAATCAAGAAGGGGGAAAAATAATAGAATCATAAAAAACAAACTCGTCAATTGCCCAGGTTTCTAAATTACGCGGCGTAATTGGCTGTGTTGGCCGTAATTGGCCATAATTGGCTACGCCTCGTAATTTAGAACCTTGGTCAAGAGACGAGTTTCTTGTTTATGATTCCGTTCTTTTTCGAAAAAAAAGGAACTCGTCTCTTGACTAGGGTTCTAAATTACGATGCGTACTTAGCTGTGTTGGCCGTAATTGGCCATAATTAATTAAGCCTCGAAATTTAGAACCCTGGTCAAGAGACGAGTTTGTTTTTTTATGATTATTCCTTTTTGTGGTTATTTTTTAGGATTCTATCTTTTTTTTATGATTCCATTCCTTTTCCCCTTCTTAATTAGTAAGTGCCTCAATTTTTGAAGCATTTGGATTATTCATTCAAGCTACAGACCACTCCGAATAGCGAGCGTTATTTTATAACCACATTGTACAGGGTGTTCCAAAATTGACCGGAATTGTATAGGACGCAATTCCTAAATGTTTACCCTGCCCCTGCCAATGAAAAACGGCTAACTAATTGGCCGCCCTTTCGGTCGTGCATGAAATCTTGCACTTGTGCTACACAAGAATGTAGAACTTTTAGTTTGGTTTGGTTGAATTTACATCTGATAAAAATTGCAGGTTCAACTAGTTTTCAAAAATTTTTTTTTTAGGAGGCTGTTCATTTTGATAGGTTGTTGCATTATTGTTAAAAAAACTTGATGTTGACCATCAGTCTATACATAACAATTATTGTATTTTGCTTATTTATGCTGGGTAGGTATGTACATATACAGGGTGGTTATAAAATAACACTCGCTATTCGGGGTGGTCGGTAGCTTTAATGAATAATCCAAATGCAGAAGACTTTGAGACACTTACTAATCAAGGAGGGGGGAAAGAATTGAATCATAAAAAACAAACTCGTCTCTTGACCAGGGTTCTAAATTACGAGGCGTAATTGGATGTGTTGGCCGTAATTAGTCATAATTGGCTACGCCGCGTAATTTAGTACCTTGGTCAAGAGACGAGTTTCGTTTTATTATTCCATTCTTTATCGAAAAAAAGAAACTCGTCTCTTGACCAGGGTTCTAAATTACGAGGCGTAAATAGCTGTGTTTTCCATAATTGGCCATAATTGACGACGTCTCGTAACTTAGAACCCTGGTCAAGAGACGAGTTTGTTTTTTATGATTATTCTTTTTTGTGATTATTTTTTAAGATTCTATCTTTTTTATGATTCCATTCTTTTTCCCCCTTTCTTGATTAGTAAGTGTCTCAAATTTTGAAGCATTTGGACTATTCATTCAAGCTACAGACCACTCCGAATAGCGAGCGTTATTTTATAACCACCCTGTATATTCCGGTGTGTGTGCATGATCAGAGACCCGCTTATAAGATTTCGTCAAGTAAGACAGCCACAGAAGGATTTTTTACTGACAGAGAAAGGAAGTAAACCCAGGGCAAAGGCGGGAATTGAACCCGCACTCATTACAGCGCGCGGACTGCTAGCGTTATGGCCTGCGATCCAAACCACTCGGCCATCGATCCCCACATGACACCCTAAATTGTCTCCGTGTTGGTAGATGGTGCGGTTGGTAGGTTCAGTCTCTACCCTACTATAGAACTATTTGGTCCCAACACATGCACTTTTCGACAAACTGTACACTTCTATCGCAAAACGTTTAGCTCCTTCCAATTTTCAAACATCCAGCTCGAATTTGAAACACACCAAATTATTTAAATCGAAATCCAAACACAAAAATTCCATTTTCGTAGTTACTAATCATTTTTAGTAGTTTTAGGAACTGTGATGTAACAGAATCTGCAAATTGTAAAATTACTAGGCAATATGTCGATTCAACCAAACCGAACTCAAAACAAATGCATCCCTTCGTCAACACATTCTCGTGCTGCCCTAGTTCAAGTATGCAACCACGACCAAAACGCGTGATCAATTGGCTTTTTACAATTTTTCGGAGGGGCCGGCTCAATATTTCGGAATTGCATCAATTCCTATTCCGGTCAATTTTGAAACACCCTGTATTTAATTCTCATCAAATTCATCAAATTGTTTCCAGAGTACGAAACTTCGAATCTCGCCATCTGCCAGCTATTTTATAAAATGATTTGCAATATTCAAGTCCACTTTACTAGCGTCTCTGGAGCTAATTATCCCTAGAGCAAGTTACAATGCCTGATGGACCAGTTGAACCTTAAACCGTACCGCCCAGTTATGAGGCCATCTTGAGGACAATCTTAATTACAGTTCTGTGAGATAATGCGCAATCAACTGACTGAACAACCAGACATTCTTTCGAAAAATAACTGTTGCTGTATAAATAACTGTATACCTAGAACTACCTGTAATGCCTACTTTTGGGCCACCCTTAAGTTATTATCATCTAATGTTCTTTAATTTTTTGTCATGGAATAAGTGAATTTAGCCGACTAAGCTCTTTAAATGAAATATTCAACTTTTGGTTTAGTATTTTATTTTTAAAATATTGGTACAATAAATTAAAAGTGCGTTATTTTGTACAATTCAAGTGAAATTACGCAACAATAAAATTTATAATTATTTATTATATTTATTTTAAATAAATGCTACAAGCAACGAAAACGGGGGGGGGGGGGAATCATTTGTAAGAAATTTTTTAGACTGACCCATATAGGTTGTGTTGAATATCGTCGCACTAGAGCTACTCAAGGGTTATTGGAGACGAGCGTCATAATTTAGAACCACAGACAAGTGACAAGCCGACACCTGAGACGGCCCCCAACGTGTAGTTTCTTTATTTGTAGGGAAAAGCTTTTTATCTATTGTGTAACTCCATACACTCTAAAAAATAAATGCTCAAACACGACGAAATTTTCCTAAATTTTGACGATTCCGTTACTGGCAAATGCTCCGAGTTTTCGTTTCATCAAAGTGAGGAAATTTGAATCGTCATTTTTAAGAGGATTTGAATGTCGTCTAACCTAAAGAAATATTTCGTCATTTTTGAGCATGTGAGTACAACAATGATATTCAGTTTCCTCAAAATCAAGATGCAGAATCGTCAAATCAAGATCGTTAAAGTGAGGATTCGCGTTTACTCAAAAGTCACGTGATAGTTTGACCAAACAATCCTCAAAATTAACGAAATGAGGCTTTAGGATTCATGAATCATCAAAAATGAAAGTGTTATTTCTAAGAGTGTAGACATGGTGTAACGTTAATTAATAAAACTGGAGGAGGCCAGAACACTTCTCCCAGTTTTATAGATAATAACGTGTTGAATTGATGAATGTCATGCCTCGATTTTTTTCTGTACTGGTCAAAAAATATTCCTGGTTTACATGATATGCAACCTGGCTTTTTCGGCCTTCTCAAGCGGATGCGCTAATTGGCTGCCCAAAAACCCGCTCTCACCGTGTAAATGGGTTACGTTTTCATTATAATAAAAGCTCTTTTTCTTTTAATAAAACCTTACTTTTTACTCCTATTATTTTCAGCATACATGTTGATGTGTAACTCGACAGTGTGAAATAATTAAAATCTCTTTAATGACATTATTTTATTAATTAACAACCTTACTTGATTGGCAAAGGGTATTATACATTAGATTTAATAATGGCATTCGTGTCATTCCTCAGAAAACGTACAATTTGAGGCGAAAAATCTCGACAAAAAAACATGGATGAGTTTTGAAACTTTGGATTTGAGTTACACTTACATACTACATTGGATATATAACAACGGTCCACATCATCAATTAATATTAATTATTGTGTTGTGTGTGTGTGTGTGATAAGCTGATAAGTCTTAATTTAATAATGTTTCATTCAGAAAAGTTTTAAGCCGCAAAATTAACATAAAAATATTTTAATGATGTGTTGCACTTTAATAAAATTTCAGCTTTACTTTATTATATTAATTCCTATAAAAATAGTGTTACTATAATGCTTCACTTATTTCAATATATTTAATTAATTTATTCTTATATAATTAAAACGTCATGTCCGTGAATACATAAATCGTCCGTCGGATAAAAACCACAGGCAAGATGAAATCGTAAATAAGGGCTCACAGACAGAAAAGTTTTAAGCTTAAGGGGAGCAGACACCCCCATTCCATTTCCTACCTCGATCGGGCTGGTTAATGTAAGTCTATGGGGAAAAAATGGTTTTTGTTCCAAAAAAAAAGCAAATAAATTATAGGAATATTTTGATGCGGTTTTTTTTAATTCATAAAACTCCAATAAAGGTGTGCTTTTAGAGGTTATTTTTTTTAAAAAACGTTATTTACTTTTTTTTAATCGAAAAAAATTTAGATAAAAAAAAGTAAATAGCGTTTAAAAAAAATAACATCTAAAAGCACACCTTTATTGGAGTTTTATGAATTAAAAAAAAAACGCATCAAAATATTCCTATAATTTCTTTGCTTTTTTTTTTTAACAAAAACCGTTTTCCCCCCCATAGACTTAGCATTAGCCAGCCCGATCGAGGTAGGAAAGTGAATGGGGGTGTCCGCTCCCCTTAAGAGAACGAAGCATTCAAACTAAACTTATATAACTTGTTTCTTTCTACAACTAATTATAAATTAAAATCATTGGTGTGCCTTATATTATCTTGACCACCTAAATTACGCTATGATCTTGTGAGAAGCCTTTTTTAACTTTTAATTTCAAATTATCTTTTATCTACACTATTCAAACTTTCATTTTGATGAGGTTTTGCGCGTATGATTGAATACTAATACGACTGGGATATCTAGATTTTTTATACAAGCTAATTAATACACTGCTTAAAAGAATTAGGGGAATACATGCATGAAACTCTTATGATGCCATTTGGAATAGTCAGCTTACGATTTTTTTCACACTAATTTAAGCTCGCACTTATTTATCATTAGATGGAAGCATCATGTCTTTTGAAGAATTAAATAATGTTTGTTCTATTTAAATAAAAATGTGATAAACAGGGTAAAATAAAATTCACTCCCAAAAAATTTTATGAAATAAATTGACCCTAAATTCTTAACGATTGCATTCTTTAGATGTTTGAAAATTGATTTGAATTTTTTTAACAAATAAATTTTTCCAATTTTTTTTTGTTATAATTCATTCAAAAGTTTTGAATCCAGTTTTTGAACCTTAAAATTTCAAAACAAACTAAGATTTTCCCCTGTTTTTTACTACCTTATTCTGGCTGCACAATAAACCTCTTTCACAAATTTTAGATTTTTAGAATAAAAAATGAAACGCTATTACTGAAAGTGTTGACAAAAGTACTCAAAGTGCTCCCTTAATTGTTTTGAGCAGTGTACGTTGTCTTCGGACATGATAAAAATCTTTTTAATTTTTACAAAATTTATGCATTTATATTCTCTATAATGATTTTTTTTGTACTTTCACGTACTGTAGATTTAATTAAAAAACAATATTCATTACAAAAATTGGAATTTAATTTGGATTAACTAACCAAACAGTCCATGTACATGACGGTGAGACAGTCCACGGACATGACTTGTCATAGTCTGTGGGCACAAATTTTTATGTATACAAAATATTATATATTTTTAATTTTTCAAAGTTTTAAACTATAAAGCCCGTAGGTAGATAAAGCATTCATTACTGAAATAAATTCAATCGGAAGCATAACCTTTCTTTTTATGAAAGATATCTTGCGGGGACATGTTTTTGAACATTTTGTGAGGAATGACCCATAAACAAATAAAAGATTATTTCTGAAATGTCTGTATGAAACAGCAAATGGAATAGAATTAGGCATATCTACACAATCTATTTTATTATTTAGAACTTCATAAAAACACAAAACACGTACTCACATTTTAAAGGAAATGGTACACACTTCACACTATGATATATACTACGTTAACGTTTATAGTTAAAATATTTTATTTTGTTTAAAAAAATCTTTTAAGAAGGCTTTTTTTAATTTTTCATCGAAACATAATCGAAATAAAATAAATCTCGAACATCGACATAAAATAAATCTCGTGGAATTTCCTTGAAAATGCACTATTACTTATTTTCTAACTTGAATTAAAACAATTTTGGATATTTTTGAACAGTTAACAAGAAAAATTCAAAACAGCTTAATTTATTTTCATATCAACTCATTATCATTCTCTTAGATTTGACATAAATATACAAAGTCAATAAATTTTAAAACATAGGGTGACCCAGGGTAGTCGTTGGATACGGAAATATGGTGCAATTATAGGACAGGGTCCCGCAACCGTAATGCATATCATTATTTATTACTTTCAATCATTATTTATTATATCAATCATTATTTATTACTTTCAACATTTTTTTTTTACATCCATTAAAATATTTTCTTTTAAAAATATATGTATAGTGTGCCCGGGGGTTATTATTGGACAGGGCCTAAAAACCATAATGCATCATAATTTATTGCGTCTAACAAACCACAATTTGTTAATTGCATATCCAGCAATGCTCGATTAACTATTGGGATTAGATTAGTACTTTTTCTCAAAAAATATATTGATGACCTAGAGCTCTTGAAAAACAATGATTTAAAATTTTGTTAAATCGATGCTTAATTGAATATAATTTTGTTTATTTTACATAATCAAAAAATTTGTAATGCTCAGTCCTAGATATGTATGTTTATGAAAGTGATTTGTGCTGAACAACACCATTGTAGATTAATAGTAACATTATGACATGCATGTTTAGCTATGGGGTAATTATTGAACAAAGTGCGGAAATTGTTGGACTGCTTATCAATATGCTTAAATATACTTGTTATAGTTTGCATGATTAAAAAACACATCTGTGTTTGAACTTGTGCAAAAAAGAAAATATCAATATCTGTTAAACTTTTTTACAGAAGCCATATGGTGTTCTATAATTGAATAATTGTTCAATAATGAAGCCATACTGCTTCCACAATTTGCCCCCTGTAGGTAGTCTAAATACTGTGCAGAGCAGATTGAAAACAACTGAAATAACTGTCCAATAATATTACTCCGATTGGCGGGGAAAATTTTTGGATACAAGTTTTTCCTTCAACTTCTATAAAGGAAACAGAAAGTTTTAACAATGGTACCTGTCCAATAATTACCCCGTGTCACCCTTTAATTTTCATTAAAAGTTAAAGGCCGTATTATATTGAAGTTTTTAATCTAAACTTTCAAAAAAACCACACCCAAAACCCCGATGATTAAGTTGCATATGAGTTCCCAGAGCACAAAAATAGAAATAATATTATCAACACAATTAACGAGTTATCAATTCACTACAAATAGCATAGAGATAAGATTCGATTCTGTTCGCAATGCAAAAAAATAAATAAATATAAATTCGCAGTTAATTTGCTTGGAATAGTATTTTTTTAAAACACAATTATATTTTTTGCAGATGTATTTAAATATATTAATTTCTGCATGTCACTCCTTTACTCCTTCATCAATGTTATTGACAAATTTCTAGTAATGTACATTTATGCAAGTGTTGAACAGGCTCTGAAGGCCTAAGCCTAGAAAACCTGAACCATCCTGATCCGTATCTGAAACAGAAGACAAAATTAGACATAAAAGCACGCACAAACACAGATAGACATATTACGTTATATATAGAGCTTTGGGTTATTTCGAACAGGTATTTAACATAGCCGTGCTTAGTTTTGTTGGTTGCCTATGATGCTTGAGTAATAAGCAAATAATGTTAACAGAGTATGAAACTTCGAATCTCGCCATCTGCCAGCTATCCTATAAAATGATTTGCGCTGTTGGAAAATTTGTACTTTTGTTTATAAGAGTAAAAGCTACTGAAGGGAATCTGAGTGAAGAGCACCGACGGTGTATCCTTAAGACCATCTGAAAGTATGAAAATTCAGAAACAGTGTGTAGCATAACATTCATAAACATAAAAAGAAGTCCACTCGACAAGCGTCTTGTGAGCTGATTATCCCTAGATCAAAGTTACAACGCCTGATGGACCAGCTGAGCCTTAAACCTTGCTGCTCAGTTACGAGGCCTTCTTGTGGACGATTCTAATTACAGTTCTATGAGATCAGCTGACTGAACAACCAGACATGCTTTCAAAAAATAACTGTTGCTGTTGAAATAACTGTATACCAAACTAACTGTAAGGCTACTTTTGGACCACCCTGTATATAAATTCTATAAATAAAAGTACATGAATCACTAAAATTTCAGCTGAACCCGATTGACCACTGGTCTACAAATCAAAGTGACTCTCTGTTTGTCTAATGGGAAAGAAATATTTTTAATCCACATTTCTCCGGCTGTATTGAATACTTATGCAAACGTTTTTTTTTTCATACGATGAATGTAGCTAAATTAAAGGCCTACTTTCTAAAATTTGTTCGAATATTTTTTGTTGTTGTTGTCGTGTGCCTCCAAGTGCAAGGGGGTTGAAGGCTTTGAGTAACCATGAGAGGGTGGATGTCTGACTTCTACCTCCTCAATTCAGGCATGTCGCTGGAGTGGAGGGGCAATTTTCTCCAGACGGCCTGCACCCATGGTTAACTGCGCAATAACCGACCACAGGAATTTCGGACCCACAGATTTAACGCTCACGTTCTCCGCATGTACTCAGGACTACACAAATATCCATGCCTTACCCGGGATTCGAACCCGGGCCCACTCGCTTGGCAAGCGAGGGTCGTAACCACCATACCAGCTGAGCGATATTTTTTTGTAAAATTAATTATGGAAAATTAAAATTCATCTTAGGAAATATTTTCCCCCATTGTATTAACACAAAGAAACTTTGAATTGGAGATCCGCGGCAATCGGGCTCATTCACCCTCAACCCGATTCCACCCCTTTTATGAAAAAATGAACAATAATCAAACTGAACTGTTGTTTCTAAGATTAGAATTTATACTTACTGCAATTGTTCTGAATTTTTACATCCAGGGATTTAGGATCATCTCTATTAGCTGAAAAAATTATAAAAAAACATTTTTATGATTCTGGGAAAAAATCGGTTCTATTCAAATCAATAAAAGTGTATAAGGCACGCTTTCCAAACCTATGTGCAAAATGCTACTTTTTAGCACTACATGCAAAGACTATAGCTTTTAAAAAAAGGTGTCATCCTACGTCAAATCTACATTTTTGTCATCCTGGAATTTGAATAGTTTCTATTTCACTCTCAAAATGAGCATATTTTTTTTCTGCTGTGGTTTATTTTAAAATTCCTTACGTAAAACTTAATTTCATTCTTGCAATTGATTAAAGTTTATCAGTTTTAATTCGACTAAATTTCGAGAATGCAAAGCATTACCAAAACTTCAACGTTGTTGGAAAACGATTTAAATAGTATTCTGTCTTACGCGGAGAAATAAAGCGAAATTGTTTCAACGCAATTTAACGTTATTCAAGAACAGAGAAAAGCTTTAGTTCTACAGAAAGAAAAATTTGTCACAACATTTGAAACGTTTGATTCAGTAACGTAAGAAAATATTGCAATTCACTAAACTAAACTTCTCGGCGCAACAACCCACCATTTGGTCAAGGCCTATCGTGCTCAATTCAGCATTCGTGACCACAACAAATGTAGCTGTAGAAAGAGCAAAAATGAAAACAATACAGCTGGAACGGTTACCCCTCATGACGTGGAACATACTCACTTATGATTAATTCAAAGTAAATCACTTACGTGAATAGTTATAGTCCGGTAAATAAAAAAAACCCTAGTTTTAAATGCCTCATGTAAATTTCGTGTATTCAATATTTTTATTGACTCCACAGTGTACTACTAATTTGTAACTTACCTACAGGAGAAGCATTCGCACCTGTAAAGCAAAAAATACATATTAAGGACATTTTTATTGGGATTGAAGTATATTTATAAACACAGACAGTAAAACATGTCAACAAACTTCAGCAATTTTCGTTTATAGAACATATTACACACACAGCAGACCAACAGCTAAAATATTTTAGTGCAAATGGTTAACTAATTTGAAAATGACTTAATATCCGTTTAACATTCTAATGCATACTGTTTCCGTTTGGCAACAAGTAACATAATCCACTTTATTCCATTAAAGTCGAGCTCCCTCTCGACAAACTTGTGCTTTTTGATCTATTACATTTCATTTTGAAGTTTTAGTTACTAATAACTCATAGATGGCAGTAGTAAAAGTGTATTCAAAATTGAAATGTGAGGTTATTAACTGTTGTAAATTACGCTTTTGGCAGCATTCAAAGTATAATAATATTAGTACACTAAATACAAATAAATTGTTTTGAAAAATTAATTTTAAAGAGGGTTGTTTTGAAACATATTTAGTAGTTTTCTAGTCATTATTATAAAAATTGCAACTTAAATGTTGGTTTTTATCAGAAGGAAAAATTTTAAAAATTGAAATTATTTAAATTCTAATGCAGTTAAATTTTTTTCAGTATTTTTCCTATAATGTATGAGTATTAAAGTTACATAATATGTATTTTTCGGGATAAAAAAATATGCATAAGAGGGTTAACAATGAAGACAGTGGTAGTATCCAAATATACAAGCTTTATTTTCAATTCTCAGATTTAACTTGGATCCATTCAAACTTTTATTAAGTTTCGTAAAAAAATGTAGTGTCCTTAAAACTTTTAGTAAATTGAAATAAACAAAAATTAAGCGATTAAAAAAAAATACTATTAGTATCCATTATCTTTCAATTTTTTTTTAATTCATATAAGTCTTTAGTATACACAGCAGGATATTGTAGTCAGAATCAAACCGAATACCAAAAATAAGATAAGACATTTCACCGTACAGCCATTGCAGCTAGTACTAGAATTATTATTATGGTGAAACCAAGCACATTTTTTTTACCACAGTTATACTGTTAATACTATTACCACAGTTATACTATTATTACTATTTAAACTTACAAAAAAAATCATTGGATACCGGTTCTCAGTTTTAAATTTAAAAGGCAGCGAAAAGTTTACTAATTATTAATATTTGCGGCAGATTTTGCAATGCAAAGTGTGCCATAATAAGTATTTATTAATGTTAGTAAGTCTCTGACACCCATTATTATTTTTATTTAGTTACTTTTGGCAATTGACTCTTCCACAGTTTCAAAAAAATTCACTTAGCTTTTTTTAAATTAATAATTGTACCTAATGAATCTTTTAAGAAATTCCTACGCAGAAAATACTTTAATGTACAAGAGCATAAAAGTGACACTTTTAAATAGGTAAAACTTTTTGGTACCTAATTATAAAATATACCTTATAAAATATATATGGTAAATTTGTTGCGCGGTTTTTAAAAGTAACACGATTTGAAATTTTGGCACAAATAAGTGGTTATGCTACATATTTACGACAGCAATTAAATTCTACAAAACCATTATGTAAAAGTTGAGTTTTGGACTATACAATGAAAGGCAATTTTTCAGGAATATCATAGCAAGTTTTGAGTTTCGACTACATTTCGAAAATTTGCAGATGAACTTAGTTGTAGCACGGTTAAGCCGATTACATAAAAAAATTATGTCAAAAGTTGCGAAAATGGCAATAAAAATTCTGTTTCAGACCATTATATTGGTTCAGTGATTGTCATCACACAAATATTAATCTGATGGTTGGCTCAGTTTCTAGCCCACCTCATAAGCCCAAGATCGTGGGTTCATGTTCGGCGGATTTTTAGGATGGGAAAATCGTTGGCATTCATGTCACATGATTATATGGCACCCTTGTGTACCCATTTAGCTTGGTTTGCCTCGGCAAAATTAAATCTCGGCACACTTTAAAATCCACAGAGAGCTCAGACTCACTGTAATCTGAGAACCAAACTTGGTAAAGAGAGCCGACTAGTTCGTGCCAGAAAAAAATGGTCTTCAGTCCTGGTGAATATGCAGAGTCTACAAAAGGCATGATCGGCAACAAAAACATGCCCATATAAAAAAAAACCATTTGTGTTCGATGTTAAGTAAAAAGAATATTTGGTAATTTTCTATGAAATTCAATGAAAGAGATTAATAAATAAGTATTTGTAAAAGGATACCCACCGATATTGTAGGTGGTCAAGATCACACATAGTGCTAGTAAAATGGCTCTTATGTAGTTCATGGCTAAGTTGATTTTGTTTTGCTGCCGTTGTTTTATGTGGTTGATATATAGACATGTAACATTCTCAGGTTCCGCAAAACTTTTATATTATGGCTATAAACAGGTAAACACCCACATCAGAAACGTTCACTTGCGACATTGTTTAAATGTTACAACTCCAACCAATAAAACTAGAGTTTTAACTATTACAAATTTCTCAACAAATTGCAGACTAAAGTTGCGTTTCTTTTAGTCATGGTGAAATGAAGCGATTCAGCTTAACGTCTAATATTACTAGAAAAGCGTTTCAGGTTCACCTATATTCTCTGTGCACCTTCAAGGGGGGAATTTTTTTCTCTTTTACTCAATGGCAAATGAAGAGTGCAGGGGAAGAACCACTTTATTTCGTAGAAGGCTTTCCTTAATAACATCTTTTGGGGATGATAGCGAGAAATAGCTGAAACCGGTGTTAATAAACCGGTTACTCGCTTTGTTTATCTTTCGCGGCAACCCTGATTCACGCCAGAGATTAGTAGACATGAGTCACACATTTGTACCGCAAATGAAGAACCGAAAGAAAAACCGGTTTCAATTCGCCAATGTCCTCCAAGCAGACACAATCACGGAAATACTTAAGAAATCAAGCGGTTCTTCCCCTGTACTCTTCATATGTTTCTGGTATTGAGTATCAACAGAAATTCTTAATGAAAATATATTCCTTCTCGAGCCCCCTTGATGAATCAATGATACTTGGGAACAGAGCACCAATCAATGTAAAGCATTAATGAAATCTGGAAAAAATACGCCACCTTAAACAAGCCAATTCGATAAGGTCTAATGGGAAAGAAGAAGAAATTGTTCCGATGACCAGTTTTATTTTAATTTAGAAGAGCCCATTGTTAATTCTTTTCAAAAACAAATTTGATCGATATAGAGGAAATAATCGGTAATGGCGCTTGTAAGTTTTAGCTTATTCTTTTAGTTGACAATTTAATTTTATTCATAAGCATGCAACACCTGATTAAACGCCAAAAAGTAATTGGAGATAAATTTTAAAGCTTACAGAATGTATTGTATAACATGACTTTTCGACATGCCGGGAGCCTAACATGACATGCCGGGAGCCTGATTTCCGGCATGGCAAACGTAACAGTACCCTGGACCCCCATTTTAAACTAGCCCCCAAAGCAGCCATCTTGGCGGGTTTTCTCTTCTTTAAGTGATCAATCTCCGTTCCTCATACATAATCTCCGTTGTTTATCACAAACAATGAATAATATCGTCGCGTAATACAATCACTCTCCAATTTCTCGCCAACTTGGAAGGTCGAATCGCCCAAGGTCAAACCGCCCAAGTCAGCATTCAAAACAGTGCTCAACTCAGCGTTCAAGGCGTGTAACCGCGGCATTAAAATTTGATATATGGTGTACTTCAGATGTAGATACCAATATTTCAACAAATTTATCTATGGAATTTTTGAAGGTAACTGCAATACTCTTCTTCTAGGTTATTATTCTTCACGTATTTTCTCAATTCCCATAACAAAACATGAGATATGCCACTCTTTTTCCACAGCTTTTTTTACATCAATTAGCAGATAATAGAACCCTAAAATCGTCAACAAATCTACGAAATCGAGTTAATATGAATATTTTCGTCTCAGATGTGTTTCATTTCGATGTTATATGTTGATTCCCATACCTGGGACAAAAGCAATATTTCTGTGGAAGTTGTGATTCCAAAACTAATGCAATTAGCACTAACCAGAACTGTTTCGTCGTTCGTTACATTAAATTTGTGTCCAGAACTTAGTTTAAACCAGAACTGTTTGTTTCATTTTCACTAGGTGGATGTGACGGTAAAATAGTGTATCCCAACGCTGCTCCTGAACCTCCACAAACGCCTCCTCCCCCTCCACACAAGCCTCCCCCTCCTCCTCATCACCCTCCCCCTCACCACCCTCCTCCTCCACACCACCCTCCCCCTCACCATCCTCCCCCTCACCACCCTCCTCCGCATTATCCTCCTCCTCCTCACTATCCTCCGCCTCACCACCCTCCTCCACATGGTGGACCTCCTCATGGAGGACCTCCTCATGGTAGACCTCCACATGGCCAGCCTCTTCACATTCTTCCAGCCCATGCTCAACCCAATCAACATGGTCATCACTACGAGGATAATTTTGAACATGAAGAGTTCGGGGATTTCGAAGAAGCAGATTATACCGGCGCAGAGCGGGATGATTTCGATGATTTTGAAGACGATGAGGAATTCGGGTTAGTATAGAATCACTATACCCGGTCTATCCTGAATGTAAGCTTCGAAAGCATTTTCCTCCCCTCACCCATCATGTGGTTTTCATCGAAACGGGGTGAGCTGGTCTTTTCCCCACCCTACTTAAGTTTGAACTGTCAACCTCACAGCAGAGCCTCAAACGAAGGGTTTAGAGAAACGAAGCTCCCCCCGTTTCCTAGAAAACTAAGCAAAGAATGGGGGAAGAAAGTGTTTTCGAAGCTTGCCTAGTAAATAGACAAGGTATAGTTGTTGGTTCTACCTAATCCATTAACGAAGGTTTGCAAGAAAGTTTGCCACGCGAAAAATTGCAAATTAAGTTAAACGTATTCTAAAAACTTAAAGCTAACGTTTTTGATTAAAAATTGAAAGTGTTAATAGTGATCACAAAGTCATCGTTAATGAGTTGGTTAGAGAAACCAACTTGGCAACCTTACCTAGCATACAAATTGTGGTTGTAGTTATTTTTATGGAATATGTTCCTTGAGCCTCTGTGACAGAATAAAAAATTTCCCTGCAAAGGGATAGCCACAGGCTGCCAAATAAAAAAACATTAGGAAACACACAAATTGGCAAATCTATATCATGAAACGAAATATATTCAGATTTATATTTTATGGTATTTGGGTTATCGAAAGTTTTGCAAACGAATAATCGTTGCTCTTAAGTATTAGTGCAACATTAAATGAAGAGTACACAGGAAAAAACCGATTGATTTTTCAGAGAAGTTTCCTTAGCAGGCAACTTTGGCGATGATAGCGAGTGATCGCCTAAACTTGTGTAAGGAAACCAGTTCCTACCAGAGATATCATAGTTAAAGTAATATAGTGGCAGATCACGTGACATCCAATGCTAACGACGGGACGCGCAAGGAGCTCCCAGAAGAGCCCCAATGAAGTCAGTGTTGTAGGTCACGTTATATACCAGTGTAGTAATTTAACTACTATCTCTGTGGTTCCTAGCTACCAAGTTCAAGCGATTGGCAATCCCGACTCTTGGACCAAGCGAAGAAGAGAGAGAGAAACCGGTTTTATGCCGCCAAGCAGACAGTTATCGGCGTCCGCCTAATAAATCAATCGCTTCTTCCCGTGTACTCTTCAAATGTTTTCAAAGGGAAGATTTCTTTGCCCATTCCAGTATTGTATGGAGAACATTTCAAGCATTCGCATGAAATGAGGAAAAATCTTTCCTGAATCTTTAAATCTTGTTTGTTGATATAGTGTATTATATGGAAGTAAAAATGCAAGCAAATGCAACAATTTTATATGGGCAGCGATTCTTCCCCATTTCATGTGAATCCCGTTTCGGAAAATAACCCTCTTTCTAAAAATTTACCGAAGAAACTTAAATTTTTCTTTAAAAGATCCGCTAGGATCTCCATACAAGAATCCCTAAAAATATGAATTTTGAAAAACATGTCGCTTCATACCTTTCAACATTTAACAGACCATTTTACTGCAAGTTATTCATAAATAATTTTTATTTCGATAAATCTGTAGTCTCCTTATTACTAATTTATTATTTTTCTTTTGTTTAGATCGCTTTGAAAAGTAATAGCCGTAAGTATTAATACACAAGAAAAGAAATTTCCATTTGCCCTATTCTGTCAGCAGAAATATAAAATTTTTAACATGTTTTTTCATCTTTCCAATATCTTATAAATTAAATTTTTGATTGTCCCTTTGAAAACGACTATCTGTATTAGTTGTAGGAAGTATTTTAGTTCTTTCTTTTCCTTAACTAAACTTTTTGTAGTTTAATAAAGGTATATAAGTAGTCTTAGCTAAAATTAAAATAGTAAATATTTATATTTTTAAATCGATAAAAAAAACTATTCACAAGCACACATATTTCCTTTAGATTTTCAAAGTTATAAACTATCCTCAATCATATAAACGTGTATACTTAAACTATTACTCCAAATTAGTAAAACTCCTCTTTAGAAAATCAGCCTAATAATTACTGCAAAGGGATTACAAATGCTACTTTATTTAAATGGCCAGTTTAAGATTTTTCCTTCATATTGTCTCACTCTAAATTTTGTTTTAACGCAGGCAGCTCCCAGCTTAACATAATAATACACTTCAGCAGAGAAAAGATCCAAAGAAGTTGCAGTAATTCAACACCTTTAATTAGAGAAGAATGAGCCAAGAAAAGCCAATACTATTGAAGCAAAAATAAAGTCCTTTTTCTTATTTTGTGAACGTACTTTATTTGACTTTAAAGCAGGGGCAGATTCTTTTGTGAAACGCATTAATTTGTAGACATTAACGTGCCTTAGCTCCTTCTAGCTCATTTAAAAATGAAGGGGCAAATAAATTATTATTAATGCATTCTAATATTATTTAAATTATAGTTTAAACACAAAAATAAAAAAATTCATACATATATTTGCGAAATAAATATTTAAATAATTAATAAAAATCATTTTAAAAGGGCTTTTTTTCACGTGATTGCACGTGATTACAAACATGTATATTTGGCTGATACATAGCGATCATAGTTAAAGTATTACAGTGGATGATCACGTGATCTCCAACGCTAACGACGGGACGCGCATAGAGAGCAAAATTGGTAGGATATGGGACCAGTGTCGCCAACACTTTAAGGAGAAAAGTGATAAGAAAAAATAAAATTATAAAAATAAAAATATTTTTAGTGACTTTTAAAAAACTTGAAACGCTTTTCTCGTATGTTATAATTTTTTTTTTTTTTTTTGTGATTTAAGAATTAAATTTTATTTTTTCGTGATATTCTTCTTCTTAATATGGCGGCACGTTGCCAGTGTTGCCATCACGTTAAGAAAAAGAATGCTAGAATACTACGAAAAAATAAAATTCAATTCTAAAATTAAAAAAAAATATTTTAAAACACTAGAAAAGCGTTTCAAGTTTTTTTTTTTAAAGTCACTAAGAATATTCCAAAATGCAGCTAATATTGATATGGTATTTTTTGTTAATTTTATAATTAAATTTTATTTTTTCGTAGCACTTTTTTCCTTGAAGTGTTGGCAACACTGGCCCCATACCCTACCAATTTTGCTCTCCGTGCCATGGAGGAATGAGTAATAAGGAGCAGGCATTGCCTATTCCCCACCACTGAGCGGGGTGAAGTTAACTCTAATGTATAGCAGGGAAGCTAAATACAGAGAATGATGGCCAACCCGCGCGTTTGACGCCATAGGAAGTAATAGGAATTTTCAGGAAAAGTAACTTTTGGAGGGTTTAAAAAAAAACTGCAGCTATTAATTTTAGATATACATTCATGTACTATCAGACGCTCGAAAACACAAGCTATGACTTTATGACTTTCTTGGTGGGGGGCAAGATCGCCAAGCACTGCGACTTTAAGTCTATTGTACTAAGCCCCAGAAATGACACAAGCACAAGAGACACACAAAGAAAGAGACGACACAAACACATAGACAAATAACATCATTTATTGACAGTCACAAACATCCATGCCTGACCGGGATTCGAACCCGACCCCAGGAGCTCCAAAGGCTAGAATCCTAACGAGTGTGCCACCGGGGCGGCCGCACAAAGTTAAATAATATATATTTTTTATTTTAGAGAAATTTAGTTTGTTTAAAACCATCTTAAGACTTGTATCACATCAAAAAAATATTATAAAAAAAACTTATATTTTTTCCTTGCCTGGAATGTGCCCAACATGTTCAATGAATAAAATAGGTTTTCATATTGAGAACACTAAGCATATAAGCCGAAAATTATGTTGAATTAAACTTTGGAATATGGAGTAATAAACCTTACTAAATGTAGAGAAAATATCTGGTTTTTATTTTGCAGAAACAATTGCAACTTTTTATATAAAGGAAAATTGTGTAGAATTTAAGAAGCAATAAACACACTCACAAACAAAAAAAGTAATTACTTAAAAAATAAAAATATTTGTTTCATGAAAATATTTTTTCACAATATTATACAAATTTAAACATAGAGAAATATCTAAAAGTAAACAAATTAGTTAACAAATCACAATTGTTTTCCTCTTTTCAGTCACTTGATTTTTAAGATTAAAAAAGATTTACTGCTAAAAAGAAAAAATCACAATTATAAATTTTTCATCTTCTAAGTTGGTTTACTTTAAAACCAAAAAAGTGCTGCAGCGGCAACACTCGCAATTTTTTTTTTTCGAAAACCTTATTATAACGAATAACAGATACTGGATATATAACGTCAGTTAGATTATTGTGTTTATATTTTACACAAAAGTTACTTTTTAATAATAAAATTCACAAAAATTATCATTAAATGTTGTTTCGGTTCCATTTTATTGTTTTAGTTTCTAGATAGCTTCGAAATATTAATATAGAGGAAGGAGGGTTCCCTTGGACCTATTTTGACTTTTTAATTTTTAATTTCTCAATTACTTGCAAAAAGTGAATAAAAATATTTTTACTAAATACTTTATGTTGTTATATACAACCTATATTTTTATTTTAACATGGTATTTAAATGATTTCAACTATTAAAAAAATAAATACAGAACAATGTAATTAGGACCATGGTACACCACCGGCGGTGTACCTTGGTCCAACTGGTAGTGTACCTTGGACCAATTAACAGGTAGAGAGACTCGATTTACAGTCCAAAAACCAATATTGTTAAGCCACACAAAATTCATAAATTCATTTTACAACCTACTCTTATTTCTAGCCAAGATTGTAGTAATTGGTTATGTTAGGTCAATTGGCTTAGTAAGGGGTTTTATTGCCTTAGTTTTTTTTATTGCCCTTTTGGCTTTTTCAGCTGTAATGCGATCTTTCTCAGGTGTATCCGTTAAAATGCAGCATAAAATTAAACTGTCATTTCATGCCATAGAAAAACATTGGCTATCTTTCTGTCATAAATTTGAAAAAACAACTCAAATATTTTCCCCTATGTTTATACAACTAGGCCTAAACGTAAAAAGGATGTTCTGCTTAGATATTTATTATAAAAAGCATATTTTTAGATGTGCATGCAATAATTATTTTCTATATTATATCAATATGGTTAAAATTTTATAGGCCTACCATAAATCTAAATAATTAACGACAGAAAAATTATTTATCACACCATATAAAAATTTCTTACAAATTTCCATTCTACATAGTTTTACAAATCAGGGTTGCATATTAATAGCTTAAAATACTTAACTTTTCAAAAGAAAAAATTTACTTGAATTTATAAAGGGTTTTCAGCAATCTGAAGCACATAAGACGTATAGTAGTGTACCTTGGATCAGTCCAAGGTACACCACTTGTATAAGGTTCGAGGTACACTTCTGGATATTAAAAACAAAATAGTTTATCACCATGTTAAGTTTAGACTTAACTTAATTTCAAGCGCACTGTTTTATAGCTAAAACTTTTCTTTATATTGCATAACCATCGTTTCTGAATAAACACTACATCTTTGAGTATAAAAATACACTTAAGTATCTGACAAAAATTTACTTTTGAACTGTGAATTTAGTTTTTAGAAATCTCTTTAATATATTGACCTTTTGACCCTTTCAGTCCCAGTGATGCCATTTGGCATCATCACTTTCAATATTTTTTTTCTAAATGTTTATGTCCCGTTATGACATCCAAACACACATCATTCGATTCTTCATACTTTGTTCTATTAGACAATATTTTACATTAATCTCAATAGAAATCAGAACTACTACTTTTTTTATTCAGAAAATAGATAGCAAGCGTTTCACCTGATATTTGAAAAGTTCACTTCAGTTCCTTATATTTAAAGCGCAATTTAAACTATTTCTGTTAAAATAATTACTAATTTTTTTAAATAGTATGGTCAGATACCTTAAAATATATAACTCGAAGTGTTTTTTGGTAATATATATATTTTTATTTTGTTGTTTTCCACAGTTAAAAAATTTGGGCATTATTTCAAAAACCATTTAAAAAATAAAAATGAATTTTTTTTCTTATGGAAATCTTATATTTGACCAAAATAAGCTTATTTTGTGAATATCAGATGTTTCTGTTGTGTAGTAAATTTTTGGGACTGAAAGGGTTAAACAAACAAATAGAACTTCACTGAGACTTCTGGTAGCAAATACTTTAACAGCATGTGGTGTTGTTTCAATATCTAAGCAAATCGAGCTAAAATCAGCATAGGTTCGAGGTACACAATATGTCCAAGGTACACCACTTACCCCTATAGGGTGGTTAAAATAAAGCTCGCTATTCAGAGAGGTCTGTAGCTTGAATGAATAATCCGAATGCAAAAAACATTAAGACGCTTACTAATCAAGAAGGGGGAAAAATAATAGAATCATAAAAAACAAACTCGTCAATTGCCCAGGTTTCTAAATTACGCGGCGTAATTGGCTGTGTTGGCCGTAATTGGCCATAATTGGCTACGCCTCGTAATTTAGAACCTTGGTCAAGAGACGAGTTTCTTGTTTATGATTCCGTTCTTTTTCGAAAAAAAAGGAACTCGTCTCTTGACTAGGGTTCTAAATTACGATGCGTACTTAGCTGTGTTGGCCGTAATTGGCCATAATTAATTAAGCCTCGAAATTTAGAACCCTGGTCAAGAGACGAGTTTGTTTTTTTATGATTATTCCTTTTTGTGGTTATTTTTTAGGATTCTATCTTTTTTTTATGATTCCATTCCTTTTCCCCCTTCTTAATTAGTAAGTGCCTCAATTTTTGAAGCATTTGGATTATTCATTCAAGCTACAGACCACTCCGAATAGCGAGCGTTATTTTATAACCACATTGTACAGGGTGTTCCAAAATTGACCGGAATTGTATAGGACGCAATTCCTAAATGTTTACCCTGCCCCTGCCAATGAAAAACGGCTAACTAATTGGCCGCCCTTTCGGTCGTGCATGAAATCTTGCACTTGTGCTACACAAGAATGTAGAACTTTTAGTTTGGTTTGGTTGAATTTACATCTGATAAAAATTGCAGGTTCAACTAGTTTTCAAAAATTTTTTTTTTAGGAGGCTGTTCATTTTGATAGGTTGTTGCATTATTGTTAAAAAAACTTGATGTTGACCATCAGTCTATACATAACAATTATTGTATTTTGCTTATTTATGCTGGGTAGGTATGTACATATACAGGGTGGTTATAAAATAACACTCGCTATTCGGGGTGGTCGGTAGCTTTAATGAATAATCCAAATGCAGAAGACTTTGAGACACTTACTAATCAAGGAGGGGGGAAAGAATTGAATCATAAAAAACAAACTCGTCTCTTGACCAGGGTTCTAAATTACGAGGCGTAATTGGATGTGTTGGCCGTAATTAGTCATAATTGGCTACGCCGCGTAATTTAGTACCTTGGTCAAGAGACGAGTTTCGTTTTATTATTCCATTCTTTATCGAAAAAAAGAAACTCGTCTCTTGACCAGGGTTCTAAATTACGAGGCGTAAATAGCTGTGTTTTCCATAATTGGCCATAATTGACGACGTCTCGTAACTTAGAACCCTGGTCAAGAGACGAGTTTGTTTTTTATGATTATTCTTTTTTGTGATTATTTTTTAAGATTCTATCTTTTTTATGATTCCATTCTTTTTCCCCCTTTCTTGATTAGTAAGTGTCTCAAATTTTGAAGCATTTGGACTATTCATTCAAGCTACAGACCACTCCGAATAGCGAGCGTTATTTTATAACCACCCTGTATATTCCGGTGTGTGTGCATGATCAGAGACCCGCTTATAAGATTTCGTCAAGTAAGACAGCCACAGAAGGATTTTTTACTGACAGAGAAAGGAAGTAAACCCAGGGCAAAGGCGGGAATTGAACCCGCACTCATTACAGCGCGCGGACTGCTAGCGTTATGGCCTGCGATCCAAACCACTCGGCCATCGATCCCCACATGACACCCTAAATTGTCTCCGTGTTGGTAGATGGTGCGGTTGGTAGGTTCAGTCTCTACCCTACTATAGAACTATTTGGTCCCAACACATGCACTTTTCGACAAACTGTACACTTCTATCGCAAAACGTTTAGCTCCTTCCAATTTTCAAACATCCAGCTCGAATTTGAAACACACCAAATTATTTAAATCGAAATCCAAACACAAAAATTCCATTTTCGTAGTTACTAATCATTTTTAGTAGTTTTAGGAACTGTGATGTAACAGAATCTGCAAATTGTAAAATTACTAGGCAATATGTCGATTCAACCAAACCGAACTCAAAACAAATGCATCCCTTCGTCAACACATTCTCGTGCTGCCCTAGTTCAAGTATGCAACCACGACCAAAACGCGTGATCAATTGGCTTTTTACAATTTTTCGGAGGGGCCGGCTCAATATTTCGGAATTGCATCAATTCCTATTCCGGTCAATTTTGAAACACCCTGTATTTAATTCTCATCAAATTCATCAAATTGTTTCCAGAGTACGAAACTTCGAATCTCGCCATCTGCCAGCTATTTTATAAAATGATTTGCAATATTCAAGTCCACTTTACTAGCGTCTCTGGAGCTAATTATCCCTAGAGCAAGTTACAATGCCTGATGGACCAGTTGAACCTTAAACCGTACCGCCCAGTTATGAGGCCATCTTGAGGACAATCTTAATTACAGTTCTGTGAGATAATGCGCAATCAACTGACTGAACAACCAGACATTCTTTCGAAAAATAACTGTTGCTGTATAAATAACTGTATACCTAGAACTACCTGTAATGCCTACTTTTGGGCCACCCTTAAGTTATTATCATCTAATGTTCTTTAATTTTTTGTCATGGAATAAGTGAATTTAGCCGACTAAGCTCTTTAAATGAAATATTCAACTTTTGGTTTAGTATTTTATTTTTAAAATATTGGTACAATAAATTAAAAGTGCGTTATTTTGTACAATTCAAGTGAAATTACGCAACAATAAAATTTATAATTATTTATTATATTTATTTTAAATAAATGCTACAAGCAACGAAAACGGGGGGGGGGGGAATCATTTGTAAGAAATTTTTTAGACTGACCCATATAGGTTGTGTTGAATATCGTCGCACTAGAGCTACTCAAGGGTTATTGGAGACGAGCGTCATAATTTAGAACCACAGACAAGTGACAAGCCGACACCTGAGACGGCCCCCAACGTGTAGTTTCTTTATTTGTAGGGAAAAGCTTTTTATCTATTGTGTAACTCCATACACTCTAAAAAATAAATGCTCAAACACGACGAAATTTTCCTAAATTTTGACGATTCCGTTACTGGCAAATGCTCCGAGTTTTCGTTTCATCAAAGTGAGGAAATTTGAATCGTCATTTTTAAGAGGATTTGAATGTCGTCTAACCTAAAGAAATATTTCGTCATTTTTGAGCATGTGAGTACAACAATGATATTCAGTTTCCTCAAAATCAAGATGCAGAATCGTCAAATCAAGATCGTTAAAGTGAGGATTCGCGTTTACTCAAAAGTCACGTGATAGTTTGACCAAACAATCCTCAAAATTAACGAAATGAGGCTTTAGGATTCATGAATCATCAAAAATGAAAGTGTTATTTCTAAGAGTGTAGACATGGTGTAACGTTAATTAATAAAACTGGAGGAGGCCAGAACACTTCTCCCAGTTTTATAGATAATAACGTGTTGAATTGATGAATGTCATGCCTCGATTTTTTTCTGTACTGGTCAAAAAATATTCCTGGTTTACATGATATGCAACCTGGCTTTTTCGGCCTTCTCAAGCGGATGCGCTAATTGGCTGCCCAAAAACCCGCTCTCACCGTGTAAATGGGTTACGTTTTCATTATAATAAAAGCTCTTTTTCTTTTAATAAAACCTTACTTTTTACTCCTATTATTTTCAGCATACATGTTGATGTGTAACTCGACAGTGTGAAATAATTAAAATCTCTTTAATGACATTATTTTATTAATTAACAACCTTACTTGATTGGCAAAGGGTATTATACATTAGATTTAATAATGGCATTCGTGTCATTCCTCAGAAAACGTACAATTTGAGGCGAAAAATCTCGACAAAAAAACATGGATGAGTTTTGAAACTTTGGATTTGAGTTACACTTACATACTACATTGGATATATAACAACGGTCCACATCATCAATTAATATTAATTATTGTGTTGTGTGTGTGTGTGTGATAAGCTGATAAGTCTTAATTTAATAATGTTTCATTCAGAAAAGTTTTAAGCCGCAAAATTAACATAAAAATATTTTAATGATGTGTTGCACTTTAATAAAATTTCAGCTTTACTTTATTATATTAATTCCTATAAAAATAGTGTTACTATAATGCTTCACTTATTTCAATATATTTAATTAATTTATTCTTATATAATTAAAACGTCATGTCCGTGAATACATAAATCGTCCGTCGGATAAAAACCACAGGCAAGATGAAATCGTAAATAAGGGCTCACAGACAGAAAAGTTTTAAGCTTAAGGGGAGCAGACACCCCCATTCCTTTTCCTACCTCGATCGGGCTGGTTAATGTAAGTCTATGGGGAAAAAATGGTTTTTGTTCCAAAAAAAAAGCAAATAAATTATAGGAATATTTTGATGCGGTTTTTTTTAATTCATAAAACTCCAATAAAGGTGTGCTTTTAGAGGTTATTTTTTTTAAAAAACGTTATTTACTTTTTTTTAATCGAAAAAAATTTAGATAAAAAAAAGTAAATAGCGTTTAAAAAAAATAACATCTAAAAGCACACCTTTATTGGAGTTTTATGAATTAAAAAAAAAACGCATCAAAATATTCCTATAATTTCTTTGCTTTTTTTTTTTTTTAACAAAAACCGTTTTCCCCCCCATAGACTTAGCATTAGCCAGCCCGATCGAGGTAGGAAAGTGAATGGGGGTGTCCGCTCCCCTTAAGAGAACGAAGCATTCAAACTAAACTTATATAACTTGTTTCTTTCTACAACTAATTATAAATTAAAATCATTGGTGTGCCTTATATTATCTTGACCACCTAAATTACGCTATGATCTTGTGAGAAGCCTTTTTTAACTTTTAATTTCAAATTATCTTTTATCTACACTATTCAAACTTTCATTTTGATGAGGTTTTGCGCGTATGATTGAATACTAATACGACTGGGATATCTAGATTTTTTATACAAGCTAATTAATACACTGTTTAAAAGAATTAGGGGAATACATGCATGAAACTCTTATGATGCCATTTGGAATAGTCAGCTTACGATTTTTTTCACACTAATTTAAGCTCGCACTTATTTATCATTAGATGGAAGCATCATGTCTTTTGAAGAATTAAATAATGTTTGTTCTATTTAAATAAAAATGTGATAAACAGGGTAAAATAAAATTCACTCCCAAAAAATTTTATGAAATAAATTGACCCTAAATTCTTAACGATTGCATTCTTTAGATGTTTGAAAATTGATTTGAATTTTTTTAACAAATAAATTTTTCCAATTTTTTTTTTGTTATAATTCATTCAAAAGTTTTGAATCCAGTTTTTGAACCTTAAAATTTCAAAACAAACTAAGATTTTCCCCTGTTTTTTACTACCTTATTCTGGCTGCACAATAAACCTCTTTCACAAATTTTAGATTTTTAGAATAAAAAATGAAACGCTATTACTGAAAGTGTTGACAAAAGTACTCAAAGTGCTCCCTTAATTGTTTTGAGCAGTGTACGTTGTCTTCGGACATGATAAAAATCTTTTTAATTTTTACAAAATTTATGCATTTATATTCTCTATAATGATTTTTTTTGTACTTTCACGTACTGTAGATTTAATTAAAAAACAATATTCATTACAAAAATTGGAATTTAATTTGGATTAACTAACCAAACAGTCCATGTACATGACGGTGAGACAGTCCACGGACATGACTTGTCATAGTCTGTGGGCACAAATTTTTATGTATACAAAATATTATATATTTTTAATTTTTCAAAGTTTTAAACTATAAAGCCCGTAGGTAGATAAAGCATTCATTACTGAAATAAATTCAATCGGAAGCATAACCTTTCTTTTTATGAAAGATATCTTGCGGGGACATGTTTTTGAACATTTTGTGAGGAATGACCCATAAACAAATAAAAGATTATTTCTGAAATGTCTGTATGAAACAGCAAATGGAATAGAATTAGGCATATCTACACAATCTATTTTATTATTTAGAACTTCATAAAAACACAAAACACGTACTCACATTTTAAAGGAAATGGTACACACTTCACACTATGATATATACTACGTTAACGTTTATAGTTAAAATATTTTATTTTGTTTAAAAAAATCTTTTAAGAAGGCTTTTTTTAATTTTTCATCGAAACATAATCGAAATAAAATAAATCTCGAACATCGACATAAAATAAATCTCGTGGAATTTCCTTGAAAATGCACTATTACTTATTTTCTAACTTGAATTAAAACAATTTTGGATATTTTTGAACAGTTAACAAGAAAAATTCAAAACAGCTTAATTTATTTTCATATCAACTCATTATCATTCTCTTAGATTTGACATAAATATACAAAGTCAATAAATTTTAAAACATAGGGTGACCCAGGGTAGTCGTTGGATACGGAAATATGGTGCAATTATAGGACAGGGTCCCGCAACCGTAATGCATATCATTATTTATTACTTTCAATCATTATTTATTATATCAATCATTATTTATTACTTTCAACATTTTTTTTTTACATCCATTAAAATATTTTCTTTTAAAAATATATGTATAGTGTGCCCGGGGGTTATTATTGGACAGGGCCTAAAAACCATAATGCATCATAATTTATTGCGTCTAACAAACCACAATTTGTTAATTGCATATCCAGCAATGCTCGATTAACTATTGGGATTAGATTAGTACTTTTTCTCAAAAAATATATTGATGACCTAGAGCTCTTGAAAAACAATGATTTAAAATTTTGTTAAATCGATGCTTAATTGAGTATAATTTTGTTTATTTTACATAATCAAAAAATTTGTAATGCTCAGTCCTAGATATGTATGTTTATGAAAGTGATTTGTGCTGAACAACACCATTGTAGATTAATAGTAACATTATGACATGCATGTTTAGCTATGGGGTAATTATTGAACAAAGTGCGGAAATTGTTGGACTGCTTATCAATATGCTTAAATATACTTGTTATAGTTTGCATGATTAAAAAACACATCTGTGTTTGAACTTGTGCAAAAAAGAAAATATCAATATCTGTTAAACTTTTTTACAGAAGCCATATGGTGTTCTATAATTGAATAATTGTTCAATAATGAAGCCATACTGCTTCCACAATTTGCCCCCTGTAGGTAGTCTAAATACTGTGCAGAGCAGATTGAAAACAACTGAAATAACTGTCCAATAATATTACTCCGATTGGCGGGGAAAATTTTTGGATACAAGTTTTTCCTTCAACTTCTATAAAGGAAACAGAAAGTTTTAACAATGGTACCTGTCCAATAATTACCCCGTGTCACCCTTTAATTTTCATTAAAAGTTAAAGGCCGTATTATATTGAAGTTTTTAATCTAAACTTTCAAAAAAACCACACCCAAAACCCCGATGATTAAGTTGCATATGAGTTCCCAGAGCACAAAAATAGAAATAATATTATCAACACAATTAACGAGTTATCAATTCACTACAAATAGCATAGAGATAAGATTCGATTCTGTTCGCAATGCAAAAAAATAAATAAATATAAATTCGCAGTTAATTTGCTTGGAATAGTATTTTTTTAAAACACAATTATATTTTTTGCAGATGTATTTAAATATATTAATTTCTGCATGTCACTCCTTTACTCCTTCATCAATGTTATTGACAAATTTCTAGTAATGTACATTTATGCAAGTGTTGAACAGGCTCTGAAGGCCTAAGCCTAGAAAACCTGAACCATCCTGATCCGTATCTGAAACAGAAGACAAAATTAGACATAAAAGCACGCACAAACACAGATAGACATATTACGTTATATATAGAGCTTTGGGTTATTTCGAACAGGTATTTAACATAGCCGTGCTTAGTTTTGTTGGTTGCCTATGATGCTTGAGTAATAAGCAAATAATGTTAACAGAGTATGAAACTTCGAATCTCGCCATCTGCCAGCTATCCTATAAAATGATTTGCGCTGTTGGAAAATTTGTACTTTTGTTTATAAGAGTAAAAGCTACTGAAGGGAATCTGAGTGAAGAGCACCGACGGTGTATCCTTAAGACCATCTGAAAGTATGAAAATTCAGAAACAGTGTGTAGCATAACATTCATAAACATAAAAAGAAGTCCACTCGACAAGCGTCTTGTGAGCTGATTATCCCTAGATCAAAGTTACAACGCCTGATGGACCAGCTGAGCCTTAAACCTTGCTGCTCAGTTACGAGGCCTTCTTGTGGACGATTCTAATTACAGTTCTATGAGATCAGCTGACTGAACAACCAGACATGCTTTCAAAAAATAACTGTTGCTGTTGAAATAACTGTATACCAAACTAACTGTAAGGCTACTTTTGGACCACCCTGTATATAAATTCTATAAATAAAAGTACATGAATCACTAAAATTTCAGCTGAACCCGATTGACCACTGGTCTACAAATCAAAGTGACTCTCTGTTTGTCTAATGGGAAAGAAATATTTTTAATCCACATTTCTCCGGCTGTATTGAATACTTATGCAAACGTTTTTTTTTTTCATACGATGAATGTAGCTAAATTAAAGGCCTACTTTCTAAAATTTGTTCGAATATTTTTTGTTGTTGTTGTTGTCGTGTGCCTCCAAGTGCAAGGGGGTTGAAGGCTTTGAGTAACCATGAGAGGGTGGATGTCTGACTTCTACCTCCTCAATTCAGGCATGTCGCTGGAGTGGAGGGGCAATTTTCTCCAGACGGCCTGCACCCATGGTTAACTGCGCAATAACCGACCACAGGAATTTCGGACCCACAGATTTAACGCTCACGTTCTCCGCATGTACTCAGGACTACACAAATATCCATGCCTTACCCGGGATTCGAACCCGGGCCCACTCGCTTGGCAAGCGAGGGTCGTAACCACCATACCAGCTGAGCGATATTTTTTTGTAAAATTAATTATGGAAAATTAAAATTCATCTTAGGAAATATTTTCCCCCATTGTATTAACACAAAGAAACTTTGAATTGGAGATCCGCGGCAATCGGGCTCATTCACCCTCAACCCGATTCCACCCCTTTTATGAAAAAATGAACAATAATCAAACTGAACTGTTGTTTCTAAGATTAGAATTTATACTTACTGCAATTGTTCTGAATTTTTACATCCAGGGATTTAGGATCATCTCTATTAGCTGAAAAAATTATAAAAAAACATTTTTATGATTCTGGGAAAAAATCGGTTCTATTCAAATCAATAAAAGTGTATAAGGCACGCTTTCCAAACCTATGTGCAAAATGCTACTTTTTAGCACTACATGCAAAGACTATAGCTTTTAAAAAAAGGTGTCATCCTACGTCAAATCTACATTTTTGTCATCCTGGAATTTGAATAGTTTCTATTTCACTCTCAAAATGAGCATATTTTTTTTCTGCTGTGGTTTATTTTAAAATTCCTTACGTAAAACTTAATTTCATTCTTGCAATTGATTAAAGTTTATCAGTTTTAATTCGACTAAATTTCGAGAATGCAAAGCATTACCAAAACTTCAACGTTGTTGGAAAACGATTTAAATAGTATTCTGTCTTACGCGGAGAAATAAAGCGAAATTGTTTCAACGCAATTTAACGTTATTCAAGAACAGAGAAAAGCTTTAGTTCTACAGAAAGAAAAATTTGTCACAACATTTGAAACGTTTGATTCAGTAACGTAAGAAAATATTGCAATTCACTAAACTAAACTTCTCGGCGCAACAACCCACCATTTGGTCAAGGCCTATCGTGCTCAATTCAGCATTCGTGACCACAACAAATGTAGCTGTAGAAAGAGCAAAAATGAAAACAATACAGCTGGAACGGTTACCCCTCATGACGTGGAACATACTCACTTATGATTAATTCAAAGTAAATCACTTACGTGAATAGTTATAGTCCGGTAAATAAAAAAAACCCTAGTTTTAAATGCCTCATGTAAATTTCGTGTATTCAATATTTTTATTGACTCCACAGTGTACTACTAATTTGTAACTTACCTACAGGAGAAGCATTCGCACCTGTAAAGCAAAAAATACATATTAAGGACATTTTTATTGGGATTGAAGTATATTTATAAACACAAACAGTAAAACATGTCAACAAACTTCAGCAATTTTCGTTTATAGAACATATTACACACACAGCAGACCAACAGCTAAAATATTTTAGTGCAAATGGTTAACTAATTTGAAAATGACTTAATATCCGTTTAACATTCTAATGCATACTGTTTCCGTTTGGCAACAAGTAACATAATCCACTTTATTCCATTAAAGTCGAGCTCCCTCTCGACAAACTTGTGCTTTTTGATCTATTACATTTCATTTTGAAGTTTTAGTTACTAATAACTCATAGATGGCAGTAGTAAAAGTGTATTCAAAATTGAAATGTGAGGTTATTAACTGTTGTAAATTACGCTTTTGGCAGCATTCAAAGTATAATAATATTAGTACACTAAATACAAATAAATTGTTTTGAAAAATTAATTTTAAAGAGGGTTGTTTTGAAACATATTTAGTAGTTTTCTAGTCATTATTATAAAAATTGCAACTTAAATGTTGGTTTTTATCAGAAGGAAAAATTTTAAAAATTGAAATTATTTAAATTCTAATGCAGTTAAATTTTTTTCAGTATTTTTCCTATAATGTATGAGTATTAAAGTTACATAATATGTATTTTTCGGGATAAAAAAATATGCATAAGAGGGTTAACAATGAAGACAGTGGTAGTATCCAAATATACAAGCTTTATTTTCAATTCTCAGATTTAACTTGGATCCATTCAAACTTTTATTAAGTTTCGTAAAAAAAATGTAGTGTCCTTAAAACTTTTAGTAAATTGAAATAAACAAAAATTAAGCGATTTAAAAAAAAAAATACTATTAGTATCCATTATCTTTCAATTTTTTTTTTTAATTCATATAAGTCTTTAGTATACACAGCAGGATATTGTAGTCAGAATCAAACCGAATACCAAAAATAAGATAAGACATTTCACCGTACAGCCATTGCAGCTAGTACTAGAATTATTATTATGGTGAAACCAAGCACATTTTTTTTACCACAGTTATACTGTTAATACTATTACCACAGTTATACTATTATTACTATTTAAACTTACAAAAAAAATCATTGGATACCGGTTCTCAGTTTTAAATTTAAAAGGCAGCGAAAAGTTTACTAATTATTAATATTTGCGGCAGATTTTGCAATGCAAAGTGTGCCATAATAAGTATTTATTAATGTTAGTAAGTCTCTGACACCCATTATTATTTTTATTTAGTTACTTTTGGCAATTGACTCTTCCACAGTTTCAAAAAAATTCACTTAGCTTTTTTTAAATTAATAATTGTACCTAATGAATCTTTTAAGAAATTCCTACGCAGAAAATACTTTAATGTACAAGAGCATAAAAGTGACACTTTTAAATAGGTAAAACTTTTTGGTACCTAATTATAAAATATACCTTATAAAATATATATGGTAAATTTGTTGCGCGGTTTTTAAAAGTAACACGATTTGAAATTTTGGCACAAATAAGTGGTTATGCTACATATTTACGACAGCAATTAAATTCTACAAAACCATTATGTAAAAGTTGAGTTTTGGACTATACAATGAAAGGCAATTTTTCAGGAATATCATAGCAAGTTTTGAGTTTCGACTACATTTCGAAAATTTGCAGATGAACTTAGTTGTAGCACGGTTAAGCCGATTACATAAAAAAATTATGTCAAAAGTTGCGAAAATGGCAATAAAAATTCTGTTTCAGACCATTATATTGGTTCAGTGATTGTCATCACACAAATATTAATCTGATGGTTGGCTCAGTTTCTAGCCCACCTCATAGGCCCAAGATCGTGGGTTCATGTTCGGCGGATTTTTAGGATGGGAAAATCGTTGGCATTCATGTCACATGATTATATGGCACCCTTGTGTACCCATTTAGCTTGGTTTGCCTCGGCAAAATTAAATCTCGGCACACTTTAAAATCCACAGAGAGCTCAGACTCACTGTAATCTGAGAACCAAACTTGGTAAAGAGAGCCGACTAGTTCGTGCCAGAAAAAAATGGTCTTCAGTCCTGGTGAATATGCAGAGTCTACAAAAGGCATGATCGGCAACAAAAACATGCCCATATAAAAAAAAAAACCATTTGTGTTCGATGTTAAGTAAAAAGAATATTTGGTAATTTTCTATGAAATTCAATGAAAGAGATTAATAAATAAGTATTTGTAAAAGGATACCCACCGATATTGTAGGTGGTCAAGATCACACATAGTGCTAGTAAAATGGCTCTTATGTAGTTCATGGCTAAGTTGATTTTGTTTTGCTGCCGTTGTTTTATGTGGTTGATATATAGACATGTAACATTCTCAGGTTCCGCAAAACTTTTATATTATGGCTATAAACAGGTAAACACCCACATCAGAAACGTTCACTTGCGACATTGTTTAAATGTTACAACTCCAACCAATAAAACTAGAGTTTTAACTATTACAAATTTCTCAACAAATTGCAGACTAAAGTTGCGTTTCTTTTAGTCATGGTGAAATGAAGCGATTCAGCTTAACGTCTAATATTACTAGAAAAGCGTTTCAGGTTCACCTATATTCTCTGTGCACCTTCAAGGGGTGAATTTTTTTCTCTTTTACTCAATGGCAAATGAAGAGTGCAGGGGAAGAACCACTTTATTTCGTAGAAGGCTTTCCTTAATAACATCTTTTGGGGATGATAGCGAGAAATAGCTGAAACCGGTGTTAATAAACCGGTTACTCGCTTTGTTTATCTTTCGCGGCAACCCTGATTCACGCCAGAGATTAGTAGACATGAGTCACACATTTGTACCGCAAATGAAGAACCGAAAGAAAAACCGGTTTCAATTCGCCAATGTCCTCCAAGCAGACACAATCACGGAAATACTTAAGAAATCAAGCGGTTCTTCCCCTGTACTCTTCATATGTTTCTGGTATTGAGTATCAACAGAAATTCTTAATGAAAATATATTCCTTCTCGAGCCCCCTTGATGAATCAATGATACTTGGGAACAGAGCACCAATCAATGTAAAGCATTAATGAAATCTGGAAAAAATACGTCACCTTAAACAAGCCAATTCGATAAGGTCTAATGGGAAAGAAGAAGAAATTGTTCCGATGACCAGTTTTATTTTAATTTAGAAGAGCCCATTGTTAATTCTTTTCAAAAACAAATTTGATCGATATAGAGGAAATAATCGGTAATGGCGCTTGTAAGTTTTACACTGTTAAAAAAAACCTGAATTTCACGTGCATATTTCTGTGATAATTTTCAGGAATTTACGGAAAAATTGCGTTTCTTCAACAAACAGACGGTTTGTCTGAAATAAACAGCTTGTTTCCGTTTTCCTTAAACGCTTGACATGCGAAAACGGAAAAACACCGTATTTCTGCGTGCAGAATTTCACTTAAGACCCGTATGAACGTAAATTCTCCATATAACCTCGCACCCAACAGCTTTTAGCCTCGACACATCCGCCGACCGACTCAGCCACCATGTTTTTTGTTTGTTTGTTTTGACCACATCTGAAGCAAGAAAGATAAATATACAGGTATGTTCATTTTTTTAATAAAATAAGATTTTATTTAAAGATTATATATTTTCTATCGTCCTTTTCTATCTATAGAATCCCGTTTTCTTGTCTATTTATTATTTGTTTTCGTAATCTCTATAGTCCTACAATTGACCGTGGGGTGACTCCAGAATTTAATAATTCCGTTTGTTTACCAACACGCGCAACAAAGTAAATTTGATTTAAATGTTTGAAAAAGCTGTCAAATATATGAAATAAACAAAGTTCACCAACAAACAAATGAACATTAATAAAAAAAATGAAATGATTTGAAATTATTACATTTAAATTCGATTGAAAAGCTATAGCCCTCGTGTAGCTCTAGTGCGACGATAATTCAAAACCTAACCTCGATTGAAAAGCACGGTTACGCTGTCTCTATCAGCATGGTTTATTTTAAAAACTATGCTAGTATACAAACGTAAACTTTCTCTTTAATAAATAATACTCTGTTGTTGATTTTAATGAATCAATTAGTGATTACGGATGTATGCAGATCACATGCTTTGACTCGATTCAGAGGTTACATACACTATTGTCAATGATCTTTGTTTTGAAAAGTCTTTACTAAGAAAAACACAATTTCCATTTAAATGCAAGCTTTCTAACGGAATTCAAAATTTAGGAATTGCAAGTGTAAAATTAGGAATTGCAAGTGTAACAAGTGTAAACGCTATTTTAGTGTTTATTTAGATATAGCTTCTAAGTGATATCTCATTTTCGGCTCACCGTCTACATGTCGGTGATATTCAAAAGCAATTTTTATTAGCTTTTAATAAAATACTAATTATAAAATTGTATTTTATTGCTTAATACTATTAAATTACATTAAAATTATTATTCTATACTAAATACTATTATAAAATTGTATTTTTGGTAATGATATACATTATTCAAGAACACTTATGTTTTGTTTCTAGTATAATAATCAATTGGACTGGATAAATCAATTAATTAAAGGTACTCTACGATCCATGCCTTGTCTGCCCCCTCCCCCCTCTTCACAAAAAGGAGAAAAAGCGTTTCTAACTCTGATATTAAATTATTACGGTGCAGATTCTATGGAAAACTTGCTCGAAAAAAAAAAGCCTAAAACTGTCAAATTGTTTAATTTTAGAAGGCTTAAGAAGATTTTGTCTGGTTAACGCCTGATTACCAGTTGCTTAATTTTAGATCTATTCATACGAAATTGGATTTATATATATTAATATATTATTTTTTTAGGTGCTTGAATCTCCAAAGAGGGTCGAAAGTTCAGAAAAAGAAGACAACTTAATCTGTAGTTCCTGTACAATTTTTTTAAATTAGTTGAGGATTTGAAAACCATAACAGTCTTTTTCAATTGTGAAAGAAAAATAAAACCTAATTATATTCTGTAATACTTTTGTTATTCATATTTTGTTAAATTGTAGCAGTGGTGTATCCAGGGAGGGGGATAATTCTCGTCCTCATATACTAAATATTTTTGCTGTTTTTTTACTATCAGAGACTATACAAATTTACAATGTATGTATAGTACAAATGCAGACACTTAATGGTGTATTGTTTTTGACTACAAATTTTACTGTCTAAAATAGTTTCTCTGTAAAAGGGTGTTCAACCCCTAAGACACCCGACTCATTATCCCCTACCCATGATTTTTCCCTGGATATGCTACTGAAAAGTGTTATACCATTTGTGTAGATACAAAACAATACTAAATATATACATTATAAAAAATATGACTGAAAAATTATCAAAATTAGAAAAAATATTAAAATTTTTCTGCCATATTAAAATTATTTTAAATATATGAAGATTGGTAATTTTTAAATTTCAAAAATGTGAACAATGTCCTTTTTATTCAGATTATTCACCAAATATGGTTAAAAAATATCAAAAGGCTAAGAATGTATTAGTTTTAAATAGATTTAAGGTTGAAGTATGAAGACAGTATTTGCTTACGCTTTATATAACAAACAGGATCTAGAAAATACTATGTAAGTTTTCTGAATTTAAGAGAAAAATGCCAATTAGAAATTCATGAAATTAACATGAAACATCTAAATGAAAATTCCTGAAATTAACAGAAAAAATCTAAAATGGAAAATCCTGAAATTAACGGAGAAATTCCGAAATGGAAGATCCTGAAATTAACGGAGAAATTCCGAAATAGAAGATCCTGAAATTAACGGAGAAATTCCAAAATGAAAGACCCTGAAAATAACGGAAAAATGCCAAAACAGAAGATCCTGAAATTAACGGAAAAATCCCGGCAACTTGCTGCCAGTAGTTTTTCCGTTAATTCAAGGATTTTTTTTCGACAGTGTAGCTTATTCTTTTAGTTGACAATTTAATTTTATTCATAAGCATGCAACACCTGATTAAACGCCAAAAAGTAATTGGAGATAAATTTTAAAGCTTACAGAATGTATTGTATAACATGACTTTTCGACATGCCGGGAGCCTAACATGACATGCCGGGAGCCTGATTTCCGGCATGGCAAACGTAACAGTACCCTGGACCCCCATTTTAAACTAGCCCCCAAAGCAGCCATCTTGGCGGGTTTTCTCTTCTTTAAGTGATCAATCTCCGTTCCTCATACATAATCTCCGTTGTTTATCACAAACAATGAATAATATCGTCGCGTAATACAATCACTCTCCAATTTCTCGCCAACTTGGAAGGTCGAATCGCCCAAGGTCAAACCGCCCAAGTCAGCATTCAAAACAGTGCTCAACTCAGCGTTCAAGGCGTGTAACCGCGGCATTAAAATTTGATATATGGTGTACTTCAGATGTAGATACCAATATTTCAACAAATTTATCTATGGAATTTTTGAAGGTAACTGCAATACTCTTCTTCTAGGTTATTATTCTTCACGTATTTTCTCAATTCCCATAACAAAACATGAGATATGCCACTCTTTTTCCACAGCTTTTTTTACATCAATTAGCAGATAATAGAACCCTAAAATCGTCAACAAATCTACGAAATCGAGTTAATATGAATATTTTCGTCTCAGATGTGTTTCATTTCGATGTTATATGTTGATTCCCACATAGAGCTAAGAAAGACAGGAGGGAACATTCCCTATTCCCGCTCATAGTCTCGCTTGAAGTAACTGTACGGGAGTGGCGGCCATGTTGGATCAACCAAAAAGAACGGCGAGAGTGTGGGGTAGCAATGTGAGGGAAAGCAATTTTTCGCATTTGTCACTTTTCTTTCAAATTGACAATAAACTCACTGGTACTTCTTGTATAATATGGACTTTAACCTTTTAATCCCTTAAAAAAAGTATTGGACACAGTGTTAAATTATTATAATTTTAATCAAAAGATAAATAAAAGTTTTGGTATTTGATACTAAAAGTTTATTTTTTTTAAATTTAATTTTTATTTAATTCTTAATGACTAATAGTTTTGGTACACAAGAGTGTTTGTAAAAACACAATTATTTTTAGTTTAATTTTTTAAACACAAGCTTTTTCTTTTTAATTTTAAAATTAGCTTTCTATATGAAAATAGTTGAATTCTTTTTAAAATAAATATTTTCACATTTAAATTTTTTTAAAAGAAATTTTTTTCTAGAAACTTTACTCATTACAAATGTATTATTTTAATGAAAAAGCTAATTAAAAGGTTTTGTTAGTATAAATAAATAGAAACGATTTAATTATATAAAATTAAAACCTCAACATTTAAAATTGATAAATAAAGTATATTCTTTGTTCAGACACAAATAAACAATTTTATTTTTCTGTTGTTAATCAAATTTTTATTATTGTATAATACAAGTAAATTGATTTTGTGTAAATAACAATTTGTACATTGAAATTGTATTATTTAAATGAAAAAGATAATTTAGTTTTTTTATAAATATAAACTAACAGTATGGTCCCGCCTTACTGGGAACCCGTTAACTTCGCATTGCTTCCTTTTAGAGGCATATTTACCTTGTGAAAATACACTCAAAATTAAAACAAAATTTAATTCGTGTTGGCGCATGCGCACCTAAAAGAGCAAACACTAATAGAGGATGAAGCAGCCCTAGGGCGAGCGCATATCTCAATCAAACTAATAGAGGATGAAGCAGTCCTAGGGCGAGCGCATATCTCAATCAAACTAATAGAGGATGAAGCAGCCCTAGGGCGAGCGCATATCTCAATCAAACTAATAGAGGATGGCGTCAAGCCCCCGTTTCGGCCCGGACCGCGTATTTTCAAGCCCTGTTTTGGTCCCGCAATCCTACGTTGATGACGTTTTTTTAATCTAATTATATTAATTAAAAATTTTAATAAAATATGAAAAATCTAAGCCTCAGGTGCACACGTAGGTATTAAAAGGAATCTATATTGAAAATTTCGAATTTTTTTAGAGTAGTCTAAGTAGGTCTTTTGCGATCCACAGACAGACAGACACACAGACAGACTCTTTCTTTTATTATTATAGATAATTATAAAACCATTTTATAACAAAAAATATAAGACCACAACAAATTTTAAAAAATTGAAAAAGAGTATTCTTTTTTTCAGACAAATGTAAACAATCTTATTTTTCGGTATTAACTAACGGCCACTGAACATGGACACCAACAAATCTAGAACTTGGCACGCTTGGCTACAAAGCGAGACACATTGGCTCCGACAAAATTTACATTTTTCACCATAGGCATAAGATAAATAATCAATGTGCATTTAAATACCGCAATGAGCATAATGATAAAAAATGCTATTCATGTAACATTAGTGTTGATATCAACATGAAAAATTGTCTATCTAATAATTCTAAATAGTCCATATAATCACAAGGCAAATACATGTACATTAAGATTAAGTGAAAAACACACAAAATAGCATTTGTGAGATTTGATTGTACAAACGCTTTTGATCTAAAATGTAAACATAGCAAGCTAATTTAAACATTCTCATTCACAGTATACATAAGTTAGTGTTAATATATATACAAAAATTTTTTGAATTGCTAGAATACTGAAGTTGTTTTGATTATGTAAAACATAAGAAATAAACTGCACACAAAAGGAGAATAGTAAGTTATGAATGAAAAGGAAAGAAAAGAAAATGTCAATTCAAGAAAATGTCATGCAACGTCAACAAAGATTGAAAACTTTGCTAAATTTACGATTGTTATCTAGAAAAGTTACAAAAAAAAAGGTTTAAAAATCGTAATTTAAAACTCAGTAATAATGCTAATAAATAATCAAAGAAGTCAGGGGAAAATGTCTATTCTTAACAATCACAAAACAAAATAATTTCGTTTTAGGAATATAAAAGCAGACTACCTATACTCCGAGAAACCTCTTTGAAAACATGTTGAAGAAAGAATAACTAAAAATATCTCTATATTTGTGTCTGAATCAAAGTTATTTCTAAATAATATGTTACATTTCAGCAGCGAATCAAAGAAGTGATCAGACAGTATCCCGATATGGAATGTTTTGCTTCTGGTTGATCCAATATGGCGTACCGGTTACAGTGATAGCTTCAGAAACTTGGGCCAATGATCTCTCCTTCTTATTTCTTACCTCTATGGATTCCCATACCTGGGACAAAAGCAATATTTCTGTGGAAGTTGTGATTCCAAAACTAATGCAATTAGCACTAACCAGAACTGTTTCGTCGTTCGTTACATTAAATTTGTGTCCAGAACTTAGTTTAAACCAGAACTGTTTGTTTCATTTTCACTAGGTGGATGTGACGGTAAAATAGTGTATCCCAACGCTGCTCCTGAACCTCCACAAACGCCTCCTCCCCCTCCACACAAGCCTCCCCCTCCTCCTCATCACCCTCCCCCTCACCACCCTCCTCCTCCACACCACCCTCCCCCTCACCATCCTCCCCCTCACCACCCTCCTCCGCATTATCCTCCTCCTCCTCACTATCCTCCGCCTCACCACCCTCCTCCACATGGTGGACCTCCTCATGGAGGACCTCCTCATGGTAGACCTCCACATGGCCAGCCTCTTCACATTCTTCCAGCCCATGCTCAACCCAATCAACATGGTCATCACTACGAGGATAATTTTGAACATGAAGAGTTCGGGGATTTCGAAGAAGCAGATTATACCGGCGCAGAGCGGGATGATTTCGATGATTTTGAAGACGATGAGGAATTCGGGTTAGTATAGAATCACTATACCCGGTCTATCCTGAATGTAAGCTTCGAAAGCATTTTCCTCCCCTCACCCATCATGTGGTTTTCATCGAAACGGGGTGAGCTGGTCTTTTCCCCACCCTACTTAAGTTTGAACTGTCAACCTCACAGCAGAGCCTCAAACGAAGGGTTTAGAGAAACGAAGCTCCCCCCGTTTCCTAGAAAACTAAGCAAAGAATGGGGGAAGAAAGTGTTTTCGAAGCTTGCCTAGTAAATAGACAAGGTATAGTTGTTGGTTCTACCTAATCCATTAACGAAGGTTTGCAAGAAAGTTTGCCACGCGAAAAATTGCAAATTAAGTTAAACGTATTCTAAAAACTTAAAGCTAACGTTTTTGATTAAAAATTGAAAGTGTTAATAGTGATCACAAAGTCATCGTTAATGAGTTGGTTAGAGAAACCAACTTGGCAACCTTACCTAGCATACAAATTGTGGTTGTAGTTATTTTTATGGAATATGTTCCTTGAGCCTCTGTGACAGAATAAAAAATTTCCCTGCAAAGGGATAGCCACAGGCTGCCAAATAAAAAAACATTAGGAAACACACAAATTGGCAAATCTATATCATGAAACGAAATATATTCAGATTTATATTTTATGGTATTTGGGTTATCGAAAGTTTTGCAAACGAATAATCGTTGCTCTTAAGTATTAGTGCAACATTAAATGAAGAGTACACAGGAAAAACCGATTGATTTTTCAGAGAAGTTTCCTTAGCAGGCAACTTTGGCGATGATAGCGAGTGATCGCCTAAACTTGTGTAAGGAAACCAGTTCCTACCAGAGATATCATAGTTAAAGTAATATAGTGGCAGATCACGTGACATCCAATGCTAACGACGGGACGCGCAAGGAGCTCCCAGAAGAGCCCCAATGAAGTCAGTGTTGTAGGTCACGTTATATACCAGTGTAGTAATTTAACTACTATCTCTGTGGTTCCTAGCTACCAAGTTCAAGCGATTGGCAATCCCGACTCTTGGACCAAGCGAAGAAGAGAGAGAGAAACCGGTTTTATGCCGCCAAGCAGACAGTTATCGGCGTCCGCCTAATAAATCAATCGCTTCTTCCCGTGTACTCTTCAAATGTTTTCAAAGGGAAGATTTCTTTGCCCATTCCAGTATTGTATGGAGAACATTTCAAGCATTCGCATGAAATGAGGAAAAATCTTTCCTGAATCTTTAAATCTTGTTTGTTGATATAGTGTATTATATGGAAGTAAAAATGCAAGCAAATGCAACAATTTTATATGGGCAGCGATTCTTCCGCATTTCATGTGAATCCGTTTCGAAAATAACAATTTTTCTAAAAATTTACCGAAGAAACTTAAATTTCTCCTCAAAAGATCCGAAAGGCTCTCCATACAAGAATCCGTCAAAATATGAATTTTGAAAAATATGTCGCTTCATACCTTTCAACATTTAGCAGACCATTTAACTGCAAGTTATTCATAAATAATTTTTATTTCTATACATATGTAGTTTCCTGATTACTAATTTATTATTTTTCTTTTGTTTAGATCGCGTTGAAAAGTAATTGCCGTAAGTATTATTACACAAGAACAGAAATTTCCATTTGCCCTATTCTGTCAGCAGAAATATTAAATGCTTTTCATGTTTTTTCATCTTTCAAATATCTTATAAATTAAATTTTTTACTGTCTTTTTGAAAAGAAATGTAGGAAATATTTTAGTTCTTTCTTTTCCTTAATTAATTATTTTTGTTTAGTAAAGTTATTAGTAGTTTTTACTAAAATTAAAAGAGTAAATATTTATATTTTTAAATAGATAAAAAAAATATTCACGAGCACACATATTTCCTTTGGATTTTCAAATACATAAGCTATCCTCAATCATATAAGCGTGTACTTAAATTATTACTCCAAATTAGTAAAACTCTTCTTTAGAAAATCAGCCTAAAAATACTGCAAAGGGACAAATGCTGCTTTATTTAAATGGCCAGTTTTAGATTCTTCCTTCCTATTGTTTCACTCTAAATTTTGTTTTATCACAGGCAGCTCCCAGCTTAATATAATAATACACGTCAGCGGAGAAAAGATCCATAGAAGTTGAAGTAATTCAACACCTTTAATTAGAGAAGAATGGGCCAAGAAAAGTCAATACTATTGAAGTTAAAATAAAATAAAATATTTTTTTTCATGTTTTTTGGACTTTATTTTACTTTCCAGATTCTTTTGTGAAACGCAATAATTTGTTGATATTAATGCCCCCTAACTCCTTCTAGTTCCCTTAAAAATGAAAGGGCAATATATCAGGGTTTGAGTTTTTAGTAGTAACCAATACGCGATTAGAACTAACTTATATCCAACAATTAAAGCGCATCCGCGATAGGAATGAGACAATTCGATTGGCTAAGATAATGCAAGAAATTCATAACATACAAATTTTTACACTAACAGCAGGAAGTTCAACTCTTACACTTTAAAATAAGATATGATTTGGATTGTTGCTGCTGCAAGATTTGCCACACACATGCCAGCTTCTTTATCGAATGCTATTCAAAAATAAATTGTACAAATCTGTAATTTTGTTGGCAAAATATTCAAAAATATGGACTTAAAACATTTTAAAAGGCGAAAAATTTCGAAAACAACTGTATAGTGACTTTTAATACTGTATGATGAACTAGGAAACGTCAAAATTTCTTGAAATTTCGTTTTAAAAAATATCTGGAAAAGAACCTAACTTTTGTAACGAAGGTTAAGAAAGTCTTGGAAAAGAAACCTGATATTTCAATGAGCCGAATCGTCTGGAAATTGAAGATATCTAAAGCTTATATGCATAAAATCATAAAAGCATATTTGAATTTAAAAGCTTTCAAGGAAAAAAACGGTTAAGATATTCATAAAAGATAAAAAAAAAAACAACGAATGAAGAGGAACTGGTTAAACATTTATCGGAAATTGATTCCACCTGGATCAGGTATGAAACTCGCCACTGATGGCGAGTATAATTTCACGTATGATCGAAATGTTGCTGGTGGTAGTAAGTACTACTATTCTGCTTTATTTAATACTGTTCCCGAATATAGAATCAAGCTTAAAGAGACATTTGCCAGGAAAATGATGATGGGGCACGCCATGGATGAGAATGGGATTGTGTCCAAACCGTGTTCTTGAGGGAACTGTGAATGGTAAAATTTACTTGCAACAATGTATAAAGATAGTACTAATACCCTTTATCCTCGAACATTATCGGAAATAAGATCTTTTGTTCTGATCAGATATATTACGCAAAAGAAGTGAGCGAGTATCTGAGGAACAAAAATATTAATTCCGTACCTAAGAAGGACAATGCGCCTAACGTCCGACAAACAAGAAGGATAGAAAATTTCTGCTTAATCATGAAATGTAAATATTCCTACGAGAAAAAGGAGCCCAAAAACTTGGCCCAATTCCATAGATTATACCATCGTCTTCTTAAATCAGAACCGGAAGAAACTGTACAAATTGTCATGGCGACGGCTAGAAGAATTCTTCGCAAAATTACAACTTAAAGGTGTATATTCGTCGATTTAAAGTTTCAAAAGTAAGTAAAATGTTTGTTAGTCAATTTGAAACAAAGATCATTTATGTAAGTAATATTTTGTGGAATTTAAAAGGAAAGCAAGTTGTGTCTCATTCTTATCGCGGACGCGCTTTAAAATAGCAATGGGTGGAGTGTTCAGTAGTAATCCCCCAATAAGATTATATCTAACTCAAATCCACTGTGGTTCACCAAGTCAAATGTTAAGTAAAAATAAATTTGTGGTAACATAACAATTGTTTATATTCAGTTATTATATTCTATTAGCTATAGCTAAAAAGAAAAATGAAGGTTTTTTTAATGAATTAAATTAGGTTATATATTGGAGTATATAATTTTAAAAAGCAATTTAATGTAATTAAAATATACAGTGCTGCTAAAAAACTTATTTAATAAGATTTTTAAAAATTTAATTTAATACATTGTGTTTAACAATGTACCTTTAATAATATGCCCAGAAGAACATGCCATGTATAAAATTTTTATTTGCAAATAGTAATTTGCATTTAATTTTACTAAATTATATGAACTATATCGTTTGAAATATTTGACCAAATCAAAGCTGGGAAACTATTAATAATTTCCAGAAATAGACAATGAAGATTATTTTGTAAAGTTCAGTGCAATATGTAACAATTAATGCATAATTCATTATGCATTAATACAGCATAATTCATGATGATGTATTTTTGAAGTTAAACCTGCCTAGAAATTATGTTAATGAAGTGAAAGGCCAAAACAAGGTTCTCGGGTAGAAGTTCGTTATGCTTCCAAAAATCAAGCGTGGTATTACATTGGCTTAGTTATAGGGCTAAATTATGCAAACTATTGTGTAAAATACTTAATCAAATATAATTTGTGAAACTACTATTCATTTCCAGAAATAGCCAATGAAGAATATTTGGTAAAGTTCAGTACAATCTGCACAGTTTTACAGGGGCCTCAATTTAATAGTACATCACAATACCATTTTGCTAAAATTTAATACTATTATTATTACCTCTAAAAGTTAGCTTCTAAAATAAAAGTGTAGGCAATATTAGGAATGATTTTGTTTCAATAGTTCTTTGTGTTTTTTTTTAAACATTATATTATTAAATTTGAGCTACCCCCCATTTTCCTCCAGGGTGGGGAAAAATGAGGGTATGAAACTAAGTTCTTTAAATTAACAGATATTAAAGTATATAGTAGGAAAAATGAAAAATATCTTGATATTTGAAATCCAAACAATTCAAATGTATATTATATTCAAAAAAATTTCATGAAAATTAGTTTTAAAAAATAGGTTTTAATGACATAATTTCAAAAAGGATTGATTTTACCCCCATTTCCCCCCACTTCCCCTTACTTGTCAATGAATTATACGCATCAATGATTACGAAAAAATTATTTTAGTTATTATAATATCTTGTTCTTTAATTTTTTGTCATGGGATACGTGAATTTTACCGACTATGCTTCTTTGAATGAAGTATCCAACCTTTATTTTAGTATTTTTGTATTTTAAAAATAATTCGTAAAACTGGAGGAGGCCTGGCACTTCTCCCAGTTTTATAGAATAACGTGTTGAATGTCATTCCTTGATTTTTTTTTTCTGTACCGGCCAAAAAATATTACTGATGGCATGACATGCAAACTAACTGTTTCGGCCAACCTGTTGTTTCTCAGGCGGACGACTTTTGGCTGCCCAAAAACCCACGCACAACGTGTAAATGGGTTACGTTTTTATTCCAATGAAAGCTCTTTTTCATTTAAAAAAACCTATTTAGTTTTTACTCCCATTATTTTTAGCGTACATGTTGATGTGTAATTCGACAGTGTGAAATAATTAAAATCTCTTTATTAACATAATTTTATTAATTAATAATTTAATAAAAACCTATTTAGTTTTTACTCCCATTATTTTCAACATACACGTTGATGTGTAATTCGATAGTGTGAAATAATTAAAATCTCTTTGTTAACATAATTTTATTAATTAACAACTTAATAAAAACCTATTTAGTTTTTACTCCATTATTTTCAGCATACATGTTGATGTGTAATTCGACAGTGTGAAATAATTAAAATCTCTTTATTAACATAATTTTATTAATTAACAATTTAATAAAAACCTATTTAGTTTTTACTCCCATTATTTTCAACATACACGTTGATGTGTAATTCGATAGTGTGAAATAATTAAAATCTCTTTGTTAACATAATTTTATTAATTAACAACTTAATAAAAACCTATTTAGATTTTACTCCATTATTTTCAGCATACATGTTGATGTGTAATTCGACAGTGTGAAATAATTAAAATCTCTTTAATAACGTTCTTGTATTAATTAGCAACCTAACTTGATTGGCCAAGGGTATTATACATTTCATTTAATAATGGCATTAGTGTCATTCCTCAGAAAACGTACAATTTGAGACGAAAAATCTCGACAAAAAAACATGGGTGAGTTTTTAAACTTACATACTGCATTAGACATATAGCATCGCTCCAGATCCTCAATTAATATTAATTATTCTGATTTTGTAAGTCTTAATTTAATAATGTTTCATTCAAAAAAGTTTTAAGCCCCAAAATAAACATAAAAATATTTTATTGAGGTTGCACTTTTAAAAAAAATTCAGCTTTGCTTTATTATATTAATGCATAGAAAAATATAGTGTTACTATAGTGCTTCACTTATTTCAATTATATTTAATCAATTTATTCTTATATAATTTAAACGTCATGTCCGTGAATGCATAAATCATAACCGTGGGCCAAAAACCATGAACATGATGGTACACGGGCATGATGAAATCGTAAATAAGGGCTCACAGACAGAAAAGTTTTAGGCTTAGAGAAGGAAGCATGCAAACTAAGCGTATATAACTTATTTCTTTCCTACAACTATGACTTATGACTTTCTTGGTGGGGGGCAAGATCGCCAAGCACTGCGACTATAAGTCTATTGTACTAAGCCCCAGAAATGACACAAGCACAAGAGACACACAAAGAAAGAGACGACACAAACACATAGACAAATAACAACATTTATTGACAGTCACAAATATCCATGCCTGACTGGGATTCGAGCCCGACCTCAGCAGCTCCAAAGGCTAGAATCCTAACGAGTGTGCCACCGAGGCGGCTCCTACAACTAACTATACGTTCAAATCATTGGTTTGCCTTCTATTATCTTGACCACCGAAATTACGCTATGGTATTGTTAGAAGCTTTTTTTTACTTTTAACTTCAAATTACTTTTTATCTACTATTGAAACCATCAACTTGATGACGTTTTGCGTGTACGATTTAATACTAATAAGACAGTCATTTATAGATTTTTTTATAAATGCTAATTAATAAGTTGTCCTCGGACATGATAAAAATCGGTGGAACATTTTATTTTCCCAAAATTTATTTATATTCTCTATAATGATTTTATTTTGTTTTTTTACGTTTGCGTAATGTAGATTTAATTAAAAAAAATAATATTTATTAAAAGATATTGGGATTTAATTTGTATTAACTAACCGTAGACATGACGGTGAGACAGTCCACGGACGGGGTTTGTCATAGTCTGTGGACACAAATTTTTATATATACAAAATATTATTATTATTATTTTTTTGATTATTCAAAGTTTTAAACTATGAAACCCGGAGGTAGATAAAGCATTCATTTCTGAAATTAATCGAATCGGAAACATAAAATTTCTTTTTGTGAAAGATATCTTGCAGGGACATGTTTATGAACGTTTTGTGAGGAATGACCCATATACAAATAAACGATGATTTCTGAAAAGTCTATATGGAACAGCAAAATGAATATAATTAAGCATAGATACACAGTCTATTTCATTATTTAGAACTTTTTAAAAACACAAAACACGTACTCACATTTTAAAGGAAATGATACACACTTCACAGTACATATAATATACTACGTTAACGTTTACAGTTAAAATATTTTAATTTGTATAAAAAAATATCTTTTAAGAAGGCCCTTTTTTTAAATTTTACATCGAAAGATAAATCTCGTGAAATTTCCTTGAAAATGCACTATTACTTATTTTCTAACTAGAATTAAAACAATTTTCGATATTTTTGAACAGTAAACAAGAAAAATTCAAAACACTATAATTTATTTTCATATCCAATCATAATCATTCTCTTAAGTTTGCTATTAATATACTAAGTCAATAAATTTTAAAACATAGGGTGACCCGGGGTAATCGTTGGATACTGAAAATTGGGGTAATTATTGGACAGAGCCCAGCAACAGTAATGCATCGTAATTTATTACAATTAACATTTTTGGTTTTACATCCATTGAAATATTTTCTTTTAAATATATATATATATATATATATATATATATATATATATATATATATATATATATATATATATATATATATATATATATATATATATATATATATATATATATATATATATATATATATATATATATATATATATATATTATATAAAAATAGGTAAAAACAAATAAAGATTAAAAATTAAAAAAATGAAAAATGGTGGTTTGGAAATGGAAATAAATGACGGATTGAATACGTTATCAAGAGGACAAATTCAATAATCGTCATTAAAAGGAGAACGCTGTTTTTCTGTATTGGGATATGGACAGAGTCCGAATATAAAAATAGAATCCCAATTTGCCGCCGAAACAGCGTTAAAGAAACCAATACGAAGGGAAACATAGAAAACATACAAAACAGACAAAAAAAAATCATAAAAAATCAATGAAAAATAATGAAAAATGAAGAAAAACAGACCCTATGAAGAGGCGCCAACCGACTTGAAAAAAATAAATACTGAGTGATGCCATAAAACAAAAAGCGAAGTAAGAGAAACTATTGGCGGTTAAAGATAAGAAGGGTAATGACATGGGGTTTATGGAGGTGACGTAATAGGTAGTGGTAAATATTTTCTAATGAAATACAAGGGGTAATTATTGTTAAGTAAGGAAGTGTAAAAATCCTTTAAATGAGTGAGTTCAAGATTTTTATTGTTGCAGATGGATTTTATTCTGTGAAACTGATTAAGAATGGTGTTACGATATACTTTAATTGAGAGATTCGAGGACCAGGGAATGAATTTAATAACTTTAAAATTGAAGTCATTACGTTTATCATAAATGGAGGTAGTGAAAGTAGAGTTATTGCAAGTGATTTCTATGTCGAGGAAATGAATAATTGAATTAGAGCTATTGGTTTTTTTTAAGATGAGTTCGCTGGGGTAGATTTCATGCCAAATGTTGTTAAAATCTGGGTTATTGAAAACAATCAAATCATCAATGTATCGAAAAGCCTTGAAGTTGAGAAAGGTATAATTTTTCTCAAACCAGTGAAGAAAGAGGTTTGTAAGAAGGCTGCTAAAATTGCTACCTTGTGGTATGCCAATAGTTTCCTTCTTCCTATTCTCCTTTTAATGACGATTATTGAATTTGTCCTCTTGATAACGTATTCAATCCGTCATTTATTTCCATTTCCAAACCACCATTTTTCATTTTTTTAATTTTTAATCTTTATTTGTTTTTACCTATTTATTTATGTTTATCTTGAGTGAAGGCAGCTTTAGCGCCCTACCCTGATAAACTTGTTCTATAATAGTTTTTTCATTGCCTCCTTTTCATTTATTTTATATGCCTTTTAATTACTTGTTTGTTTTATTTTACTATATATATATATAATATATATATATATATATATATATATATATTATATATATATATATATATATATAATATATATAATATATATATCTATATATATATATATATATATATATATATATATAGGGTCACCCTGGGTAGTTATTGGACAGGTCCTAAAAACCATAATACATCATAATTTATTGCGTTGAACAAACCACAATTGGTTAATTGCATATCCAGCAATGCTCGATTAATTATAGGGTTTAGATTGGTACTTTATCTCAAAAAATATATATTAATGACCTAAAGCTCTTGAAAAACAATGGTTTAAAATTTTGTTTAATGTATGCATAATTGCTTATAATTTTGCTTTCTTTTACATAATCATGAATTTTGTAATGCTCAGTCTTAGATATGTACGTTTATGAAAGTGATTTGTGCTGAAAAACACCATTGTAGATTAATAGTAACACTATGACATGCATGTTCAGTTATGGGGTAATTATTGCGCAATTGTTCAGTTATTATTGTGCATTGTTCAGTTATGGGGTAACAAAGTGTGGAAATTGTTGGACATGCTATGGGGTAAGACATACAATCTGAAAATGCTTAAATATACTTGTTATAGTTTGCGTGATTAAAAAACATTGTTTGAATTTGTACAAAAAAGAAAATATCAATAGCTGCTATACTTTTTTTACAGAAGCCATATGGTGTTCAATAATTGAATAATTGTTCAATAATGAAGCCATACTGTGTCCACAATTTGCCCCCAGTAAGTAATCTAATACTGTGCAGAACAAATTGAAGACTACTGTTCAATAATTTTTTTGCAGATGTATTTAAATATATTAGTTTCTGCATGTCGCTCCTACATCAATGTTATTGACAAATGTCTAATGCTGTACATTTTATGCAAGGGCTGAGCACTTTCTGAATGCCTAAGCCTAGTAAACCTGCATCACCCTGTTCCGTATCTGAAACAGAAGACAAAATTAGACAAATATGCGCTCAAAAACACCCAATTTTTTATATGTTTTGTATTACCAAAAGCAAAAATGTCCGATTCTCTACTGTAAATAACGACCGAGATAATCAGTAAAAGGAACCTTTTTTTTATCAGCTCTACAAACCTTGTTTAGATTTCATTTCAACTAGCTTCTCAAACCATAGCATAGTTCCCGGCAAATAACTCGCTAAGACTTTGTTTGGACTAAATATTGAAGCGATCAATAGCTTCAGTTAGCAAGCCTGTTTTTGTATTGGTTTTTGACTTGGCAACATTTCTATCTTATTCTTATCTCCACGTTGGGGCCGCTTTTGTTTGCCTCACAGGGTGGCCCGAAAGCAGACTCCCAGCAGATGATGCATCATTGGTAAGAACTTTGGTTTTTATTTAGAACGGGTATTCGACATAGTCGTGCTTAGTTTTGTTGATTGGCTAAAATAAAGTCGCACTTCAGCGTATCTTTCCAAAGAGTAGAGATTCGTGGACTTCATTTGGTTTAGTTTCGAGATAGATTCGGAATATTTATTTGATGCTTGAGTAATAAACAAATAGTGTTAACAGAGTATGAAACTTCGAATCTCGCCATCTGCCAGCTAGCCTATAAAATGATTTGCGCTGTTGGAAAATTTGTACTTTTGTTTAAAAGTATAAACTACTGCTGGGAATCTGAGTGAGGAGCACCGACGGTGCATCCTTAAGACCATCTGAAAGCATGAAAATTCCGAAACAGTGTGCAGCATAACATTCATAAACATAAGAAGAAGTTCACTCGACAAGGAGTCTCGAAAGCTTATTATCCCTAGATCAACGTTACAACGCCTGATGGACCAGCTGAGCCTTAAAACTTACCGCTCAGTTACGAGGTCTTCTTGTGGCCTATAGTAATTACAGTTCTGTAGGATAATGCGCAGTCAACTGATCAACCAGACATGCTTTCGAAAAATAACTGTGGCTGTATAAATAACAGTATACCAAACTAACAGTAAGGCTACTTTTGGGCCACCCTGTATATAAATTTTATAAATGAAAATACATGAATCACTTAAATTTCAGTTGAGCCGGATTGACCAGGGATCTCCAAATCAGAGTGCCTCTTTGCTTATCTAATGAGAAAGAAATATTTTCTAATCCACATTTCTCGGGTTGTATTGAATACTTTTGCAAAGTTTTTTTTCTTCATATGATAAATGTAGCTAAATTAAAGGCCCATTTTCTAAAATTTGTTCGAATATTTTTTGTTGTTGTTGTCCTGTGCCTCCAGTCCGTAGCTTGGAAGGCAAGAGGGCTGCAGTAGCTTCCGTTGACACAAGGCTCTTAGTACCCATGAGAGGGTGGATGTCTGACTTCTACCTCCTCAATTTAGGCATATCGCTGGAAGGGAGGGGCAGTTTTCTCCAGACGGCCTGCACCCATGGTTAACTTAACAAATTCAAACTATCAACTTGATAACGTTTTGCGCGTATGATTGAATACTAATAAGACTGTCATTTCTAGATTTTTTTATAGATGCTAATTAATACGTTGTCCTCGGACATGATAAAAATCGGTGGAACATTTTATTTTCGCAAAAATAATTGACCACAGGAGTTTCGGACCCACAGATTTAACGCGCACGCTCTCCGCATGTACTCAGGACTACGCAAATATCCATGCCTAACCCGGGATGCGAACCCGGGCCCACTCGCTTTTCAAGCGAGGGCCGTAACCACCATACCAGCTGAGCGCTATTTTTTTGTAAAATTAATTATAGAAAATTAAAATTCATCTTAGAAAATATTTTCCCCCATTGTATTAACACAAAGGAACTTTGAATTGGAGATCCGCGGCAATCGGGCTCATTCACCCTCAACCCGATTCCACCCCTTTTATGAAAAAATGAGCAATAATCAAACAGAACTGTTGTTTCTAAGATTAGAATTTATACTTACTGCAATTGTTCTGAGTTTTTACATCCGTTTTTTTAGCTCCTCCGAAAAAGTAATCGGGAAAATAATAATCCGGGTCATTAGGATCATCTCTATTAGCTGAAAAAATTATAAAAAAACATTTTTATGATTCTGGGAAAAAATCGGTTCTATTCAAATCAATAAAAGTGTATAAGGCACGCTTTCCAAACCTATGTGCAAAATGCTACTTTTTAGCACTACATGCAAAGACTATATAGCTTTTAAAAAAAGGTGTCATCCTACGTCAAATCTACATTTTTGTCATCCTGGAATTTGAATAGTTTTTATTTCACTCTCAAAATGAGCATATTTTTTTTCTGCTGTGGTTTATTTTAAAATTCCTTACGCAAAACTTAATTTCATTCTTGCAATTGATTAAACTTTATCAGTTTTAATTCGACTAAATTTCGAGAATGCAAAGCATTACCAAAACTTCAACGTTGTTGGAAAACGATTTAAATAATATTCTGTCTTACGCGGAGAAATAAAGCGAAATTGTTTCAACGCAATTTAACGTTATTCAAGAACAGAGAAAAGCTTCTACAGAAAGAAAAATTTGTCACAACATTTGTAACATTTGCTTCAGTACCGTAAGAAAATATTGCAATTCACTAAACTAAACTTCTCGGCGCAACAACCCACTATTTGGTCAAGGCCTATCGTGCTCAATTCAGCATTCGTGACCACGGGCTCTGGAGTGCAACGCTCCTTTTTATATCAACCCAATTAACCCTTTCAGTCCCAGTGATTCCATTTGGCATCATCACTTTCAATATTTTTTTCAAAATGTTTATGTCCCGTTATGACATCCAAACACACATCATTCGATTCTTCACACTTTGTTCTATCAGACAATATTTTACATTAATCTCAATAGAAGTCAGAACTACTATTTTTTTATTCAGAAAATAGTCAACAAGAGTTTCTCCTGATTTTTGATAAGTTCACTTCAGTTCCACATATTTAAAACACAATTTAAACTGTTTCGGTTAAAATAATTACTAATTTTTTTAATAATATGGTGAGATACCTTAAAATATATAACTCGAAGTGTTTTTAGGTAATATATATATTTTGATTTTGTTGTTTTCGACAGTTAAAAAAATTTGGCATTGTTTCAAAAACCATATAAAAAATTTAAATGAAAAATTTTTCCTTGTGGAATTCGTATATTTGACCTAAAATAAGCTTATTTTGTGAATATCAGATGTTTCTGTAGTGTAGTAAATTTTTGGGACTGAAAGGGTTAAGGGAAGAAAAACTAAGTGAACCTCGCCCAATCCGGGATTCAAACCCCGGACCTATAGCACGGCAGCGCAAAGAACTACCACTACGCCACTGGGTCTAACGCATTGTATTCCCAACAAATGCAGTTCTAGAAAGGGCAAAACTGAAGACAAGACAGCTGGAACGGTTACCGCTGACGACGTGGAACATACTCATTTATGATTATTTCATAGTAAATAAAGTATTTGAGTAGTTATAGTTCGGTAAATAAAAAAAAAAACTACAGTTTTAAATGCCTCATGTAAATTTCGTGTATTCAATATTTTTATTGACTCCACAGTGTACTACTAATTTGTAACTTACCTACAGGAGAAGCATTCGCACCTGTAAAGCAAAAAATACATATTAAGGACATTTTTATTGGGATTGAAGTATATTTATAAACACAAACAGTAAAACATGTCAACAAACTTCAGCAATTTTCGTTTATAGAACATATTACACACACAGCAGACCAACAGCTAAAATATTTTAGTGCAAATGGTTAACTAATTTGAAAATGACTTAATATCCGTTTAACATTCTAATGCATACTGTTTCCGTTTGGCAACAAGTAACATAATCCACTTTATTCCATTAAAGTCGAGCTCCCTCTCGACAAACTTGTGCTTTTTGATCTATTACATTTCATTTTGAAGTTTTTGTTACTAATAACTCATAGATGGCAGTAGTAAAAGTGTATTCAAAATTGAAATGTGAGGTTATTAACTGTTGTAAATTACGCTTTTGGCAGCATTTGTTTTGAAAAATTAATTTTAAAGAGGGTTGTTTTGAAATATATTTAGTAGTTTTCTAGTCATTATTATAAAAATTGCAACTTAAATGTTGGTTTTTATCAGATGGAAAAATTTTAAAAATTGAAGTTATTTAAATTCTAATGCAGTTAAATTTTTTCAGTATTTTTCCTATAATGTATGAGTATTAAAGTTACATAATATATATTTTTCGGGATAAAAAAATATGCATAAGAGGGTTAACAATGAAGACAGTGGTAGTATCCAAATATACAAGCTTTATTTTCAATTCTCAGATTTAACTTGGATCCATTCAAACTTTTATTTAGTTTCGTAAAAAAATGTAGTGTCCTTAAAACTTTTAGTAAATTGAAATAAACAAAAATTAAGCGATTTAAAAAAAAAAAAAAATACTATTAGTATCCATTATCTTTCAATTTTTTTTTAATTCATATAAGTCTTTAGTATACACAGCAGGATATTGTAGTCAGAATCAAACCGAATACCAAAAATAAGATAAGACATTTCACCGTACAGCCATTGCAGCTAGTACTAGAATTATTATTATGGTGAAACCAAGCACTTTTTTTTACCACAGTTATACTGTTAATACTATTACCACAGTTACACTATTATTACTATTTAAACTTACAAAAAAAATCATTGGATACCGGTTCTCAGTTTTAAATTTAAAAGGCAGCGAAAAGTTTACTAATTATTAATATTTGCGGCAGATTTTGCAATGCAAAGTGTGCCATAATAAGTATTTATAATTGTTAGTAAGTCTCTGACACCAATTATTATTTTTATTTAGTTACTTTTGGCAATTGACTCTTCCACAGTTTCAAAAAAATTCACTTAGCTTTTTTTAAATTAATAATTGTACCTAATGAATCTTTTAAGAAATTCCTACGCAGAAAATACTTTAATGTACAAGAGCATAAAAGTGACACTGTTCCATAGGTAAAACTTTTTGGTACCTAATTATAAAATATACCTTATAAAATATATATGGTAAATTTGTTGCGCGGTTTTGAAAAGTAACACGATTTGAAATTTTGGCACAAATAAGTGGTTATGCTACATATTTACGACAGCAATTAAATTCTACAAAACCATTATGTAAAAGTTGAGTTTTGGACTATACAATGAAAGGCAATTTTTCAGGAATATCATAGCAAGTTTTGAGTTTCGACTACATTTCGAAAATTTGCAGACGAACTTAGTTGTAGCACGGTTAAGCCGATTACACAAAAAAATTATGTCAAAAATTGCGAAAATGGCAATAAAAATTCTGTTTCAGACCATTATATTGGTTCAGTGATTGTCATCACACAAATATTAATCTGATGGTTGGCTCAGTTTCTAGCCCGCCTCATAAGCCCAAGATCGTGGGTTCATGTTCGGCGGATTTTTAGGATGGGAAAATCGTTGGCATTCATGTCACATGATTATATGGCACCCTTGTGTACCCATTTAGCTTGGTTTGCCTCGGCAAAATTAAATCTCGGCACACTTTAAAATCCACAGAGAGCTCAGACTCACTGTAATCTGAGAACCAAACTTGGTAAAGAGAGCCGACTAGTTCGTGCCAGAAAAAAATGGTCTTCAGTCCTGGTGAATATGCAGAGTCTACAAAAGGCATGATTGGCAACAAAAGCATGCCCATATAAAAAAAACCATTTGTGTTCGATGTTAAGTAAAAAGAATATTTGGTAATTTTCTTTGAAATTCAATGAAAGAGATTAATAAATAAGTATTTGTAAAAGGATACCCACCGATATTGTAGGTGGTCAAGATCACACATAGTGCTAGTAAAATGGCTCTTATGTAGTTCATGGCTAAGTTGATTTTGTTTTGCTGCCGTTGTTTTATGTGGTTGATATATAGACATGTAACATTCTCAGGTTCCGCAAAACTTTTATATTATGGCTATAAACAGATAAACACCCACATCAGAAACGTTCACTTGCGACATTGTTTAAATGTTACAACTCCAACCAATAAAACTAGAGTTTTAACTATTACAAATTTCTCAACAAATTGCAGACTAAAGTTGCGTTTCTTTTAGTCATGTTGAAATGAAGCGATTCAGCTTAATCGTCTAATATTACTAGAAAAGCGTTTGAAGTTCACATATATTCTCTGTGCACCTTCAAGAAGGGAAAGTTTTCTCTTTTACTCAATGGCATGTGAAGAGTACAGGGGAAGAACCGCTTTATTTCGTAGAAGGCTTTCCTTAATAACATCTTTTGGGGATAATAGCGAGAAATAGCTGAAACCGGTGTAAAGAAACCAGTTATTCACTTTGTTTTTCTTTCGCAGCAACCCTGATTCACGCCAGAGATCAGCAGACATGAGTCACACATTTGTACCGCAAATGAAGAACTGAAAGAAAAACCAGTTTCCGGTCGCCAATGTCCGCCAAACACACACAATCACGGGAAGACTCTTAATAAATCAAGTGGTTCTGACTGTGTAATCTTCATATGTTTCTGTTCTTGTGTTTCAACAGAAATTCCTAATGAAAATATATTCTTTCTTGAGCCCCCTTGATGAATCAATGTCACTTGGGAACAGAGCACCAATCAATGTAAAGCTTTAATGAAATCCGGAAAACATTACGTCACCTAAAACAAGCCAATTCGATAAAATTTTAATGGGAAAGAAGAAGAAATCGTTCCGATAGCTAGTTTTATTTTAATTTAAAACAGCCCATTGTTACTTCTTTACTATAACAAATTTGATCTAGTTAGAGGAATGAATCGGTAATGGCGCTAAATAATTTTTTAGCTTATTTTTTTAGTTGACAATTTAATTTTATTCATAAGCAAACAACACCTGATTAAACGCCAAAAAGTAATTTGAGGTAAATTTTAAAGCTTTCAGAATGTAGCGTATTACATGACTTTTCGTAATAACAGGCCGAAAGCCTGATTTCCGGCATGGCAAACGTAACACGTGCCCAGAGCCCCCATTTCAAAGTAGCCCCCAAATTTGCTTTAAAAAAAATAATAAAATTTAAGGAAAAAATGTGCCAAAATTACTTTTTCACATCAAAGCGTGTTCGTTTTATAAGGGATAAAATTAAGAAATAGCTTGGAACAATTTTTCAAATATTCAAGTGCTCCTATGCTTCTACAGAGTAAATGCATTAAGAAATCCTCTTTTATGATATTTAACTAGCTGATTATTTCATACAGCATGAAGCTTCCGAATTGAAACAGTGAGATATACGGAAAAATGTATGATATGTAATGCAAACGTTTCAAAATATTAATTTTGTTGCAGACGTGCATAGTTACATACAGAGTGAGGCAAATAAAAGAGGCCCCACTCTAGAGATAGGAATACGTTGAAATACTTGGCGAGAAAAACTCTTGAAGCCGCCTGAAACCTGTTTTTGCATTGGTTGGATCGGATTCGCTTCACTTTAGAGCTACTCACAGACTAGTGGCGAGTTCAGATCTTAGTTCGTATTGTATGAAGATGTCCCATAATTCAAATTTTGTGTTTTGTAATCAATTTAGAATATTTTGTATTACCAAAAACAAATAGGTCCTATTCTCTAGGCGCATGATCTGAAAGGTTTGAATCTCAAATTTTATCACATTCTTACCAATACAGCATCGTGCACAGGCCTCCAAGTTGGGCAACTTATTTCTGATCAACCCAGTATAAGACCAGGTGGAAACCTTACCCCATGGGAAAACTTGCCCCGGTCTCCCCTATATATGTGTCATCGTTCGGTTAAATAATAACAAATGTTTAATGAGCTACTGTTTGGAAGTTTATAAAATGTACTTTTCTTTTGTGCTATTAATTAATCAGCTAGAAGATAGAAGAAGTCAAATTGGCTACTGTACACGCTTTTACTCACTATGTACATTCAAAAATCAAACTAAAACCAGCTACTCATAAACTTAACTAATTCAAAGTTAAGAATTACCTAACTTCATATTTTAATTATTTACTAGAGTTCGTGAAAAAAAAATCAAAACGCGTTAGATCAAACATCGCCAAAGCTTATTTTTGGCGGTTACTGCAGTTTTCCTGCCGAAAGTCATGAGACGGCAAAAGAGAAAAGAGCAAGCAAATATACTTTTTCTCTATGTACACGTTCAAAAATCTAAATAAAATCCACACCCGTAAAACATTTCGAATTCAAGGTTCAAAATTAATTAAACTAGAAATTCCAAGTTTTACTTGAGTTTGTGGGAAATTAAAAACGCTTTTCATATCTTCGAAACACATTTTTGGCGATTACTGCAGTTTACCTGCCCACGGCAGATATGCGTACATACACTCTCAGAAATAACACTTTCATTTTTGACGATTCTTGAATCCTCAAGCCTCATTTCGTTAATTTTGAGGATTGTTTGGTCAAACTATCACGTGACTTTTGAGTAAACGCGAATCCTCACTTTTACGATCGTGATTTGTCGATTCTGTATCTTGATTTTGAGGAAACTGAATCTCATTGTTGTACTCACATGCTCAAAAATGACAAAATATTTCTTTAGATAAGACGACATTCATATCCTCATAAAAATGACGATTCAAATGTCCTCACTTTGAGGAAACGAAAACTCGGATCATTTGCCAGTAAACGGAATCGTCAAAATTAAGGAAAATTTTTGTCGTTTTTGAGCATTCATTTTTAAGAGTGTATGGGTAGTACCAACTCCTGTATAAATGTCTAAACTTATAAGGGTTAAATTTTTTTAAAAAAATTAAAAATACATTGAAAATGCAAAGATTCGGAACGCCCTATCCCCTACCCTAAACATGACTCCATTTCAGTCTGAAGCTTTTGTCTGCCAACTCATTGAGAAATTTTTATAGCTTTTAATCTATTGGTTCATTGCTTGAAGGGTCAATATTAACACAATGGGGCAAGTGACAATGTCTGAGGTAGATGGTTAGTCCTGAATATAAAAGCTTTGTGGAATAGGTGAAAATCACATTCCACACCGACCACACATCCAACGCAGCAACACAAAATTTGCTTTAGCCATGAACTGCATGAGAGCCATTTTGTTAGCGGTGTGTACGATATTGGCATTTTATGAAGTCGGTGAGTAATATTTTTAAAAATGTTTTTCTAATAATCTGTAATCAAAGTTCAAAGTAAACTTAACAAATTGATGTGTTATTTCCTGAACCTTATAAAAAAATTATTGCCTGTGCAGATTGATTAGTGAATTACACTGCTCAAAACAATTAGGGGAGCACTTTTTAATTCCAACTTTAACTTCACTCCCAACTTTTTAATTTTTATCCTATAAATCTGAAATTTGTTAAATAGGTTCACTATGCATTCGAAATGAAATAATAAAAAAACAGGAGAAAAAATCTTAAGTTTTTAATACTTAAATTTAAAGGGGGGAAACGGAATAATAACTTTTTAATAAATCATAACAATAATTTTTTCAAAACTTTTTTTGTTAAAAATAGTTGAAATATATTTTTAAACATCTAAAAAAATGCAAGCATGAAAAATTTAGGGTCAATTTATTTTCTAAAACTGTTTTAAAGGGAAATTTATTTTACCATATTTTTCATATTTTCATTAATATTAAAAAAAAAAATTAAATTCTTTAAAATGCGTTATTCTTCCATATAATGATGTATCTAACGATACATAAGTTGCGAATTTAACTTAGTCAGAAAAAAATCACAAGCTGATGATTCCCAATGGAATCATTGGGAACGAAAGGGTTTAAAGCATGTGCTCCCCTAATTGTTTTGAGCAGTGTAATATAGAAATCAAATACAAAATAAATTATAAAGATAAACAAAATAATTTATAAAGATTTCAGTAATATAATCTAAACCAAAATTGTTGGTTTAAAGACATTTATGTATTCTTACAAATTTCATATTATATTTATTGCATTCACTTTATACTATATCTCGTTTAAATGCATAAGGAATAAAAGTATCACGCATTTAATTTAAAATTCTACCTTCTTATTCGAACAACTCATATTGCACAATGAAAGCAATCATAAAAAAATAACCTCTTTACTTCAAAAAATAACCTTTTTTCAGCCTTTGTATTTTTTCTGCACAAAACCTCAAATTCCAATATAACTTGATTTGGCCCTCAGAAATCTTAACGTTATTTTTTCAAGTACTTCAAAATCATACTTTTAAAATTGCATGCAAAAATATCTGTGAAAAAATATTTCGGGAGTGTATAGGACAAGTTTATAACTTTCTATACGATTTACATTCGGTTTTAATTTTCCTGCTAAAAAGATATCGATCATTTAAAAATGAAGGACTTTTTAAAATACTGGATAAAATAAATTAAAATATATAAATTTTAAATTGCAATTATTGTAACTGCAAAATTATTGTAACTTCATTGTTAGCTCAGGAGCTATATATTTTTTTAAACCATAGTTTAATAAATACAAGACTTTGTCCCCTCAATCCTTCTCCTTTTTTCCCACTAAAATCAAATATCATCCATTAAAATTGTTGTTTTTTAAAATAAGCTTAGTAAAAAATCATTTTCTTATACCCATGACTTACAACCGCTAATACGAGTAAAACTTAAGGAATGCCATGTATTAGGAAGATGTAATGTAATAGCAATAGCATTTAAATATTAAACATATTTTAAAATTAGATTTTTTTAAGCGAGTGCTATTTATTTCAATTTAGAAAAGAGTTAGCGGCAATAAGTTAAAATAAATGAAGAGTAGGGGAGAAGAGGGAGGATTGGGACATTTTCACATAAATAATTTTTATTCACTATCTCCTGCTTATTTATTGATGAAAATGGTTAAATAATAAACTTACATGTTTTAAATTATTTTTAAAAAATACACAGCATGTAAATGTTGAATAAGAAATTCAAATTACAAGAATTTTGTCCCTTTCCTCCCTCTTGGGTGGGAGGAGTGGGACATGAGTATGGGAGGGATGGGACACATTTGAAAATTAAAGAAAAATCATCGACTATCATAATGAGAAAGGTTAACATCAAAAGAAAAGCAAGACTGCACTCTACTGGTCCCACCAACCAATTGTGATATATATAGCAGCAATTTCACGATAATATATATTTTTTTCTATTTTATACTATAGTTATCCTGTTAAGGAAACATTTGGGTCCATTCTCAAAAATTTTATGTTGGATCGTTCAGCATTGTCAATACTCCCCTCCACCCTTGCAACGTAGAAAACAATTGACCATTTGATTAGTAATTTGACAAGTACAAAATCATTTTTGCCTATATTTGGCTTGTCCTTCATCCAGTCAATATCTTGTGCTATTTCCATACGTCATCATCTGAACTGTCATGTAATGAAAATGACCCTTGGCTATTACTGGATTCATAACTGAACGGTAATTTTCTTTGGTGGCCGTATGTCTGCAGGACTGAGAGGCAAAATGTGAGATGAGCATGGCATTCTAAAATTGATATTAAAAGGATTGTCAGGTGGGTTATGTGTTGAAGGAAGGCAACTACTGTTGTTATTATCATTATTTGCTAGCATCAGACGGTCTGTAACATATGACGTCAAAAACTCGTAATCTCCAAAAGGCTCACTATTAAATGAATATATTCCTGGTTCTTTAAATCCTGAAGTAATATTTTTTGGTGTGAATGATGCCTGGTATGAAATTCGGACAAGCTTTGCTATGTGGTAAATGTTGATAATTTTCTCCGGATTATTTATTGACCAGTCGTTGCAAGCTGTATCATATCGGCCTTTAAATGATTTATATACCGATATACATCCAATGATTGAAGCCTATGGCTGCAGTGAGGGGGAAATGTTAGCATGACAACACAATTTTCTCTTGCTTTGTTGACTGATTCATTTGTAACATGACTGTCATATGGTTGTCAAGTAACAATAAAAGTGAATACAGGCCGTACTGCATTTCCAGTTGCATTAATGATGCATAATACAGTTGCCAGCAAATTCTAAATGTTTAATTTTAAATGTTTCATTTTTTAGTAACAGTGACATGTCCCATTCCTCTCTCTTTCAGTGCGTCCCATTCCTCCATCTACATAACGCTTCTAAAAAATAACTTCTCGCATAAAACATGCTGACTTTAACCTTGACTAAATTGCTGATACGCATACATTATATCTTTAAGAGTACTATGACACCACATAACGTTTGTTTTAGAAATTACATGGGTAAAGAAATAAAACTAAAAATATATTAAAAACTTAATCTGGAGATGTAAAAATAAACATTTTCCGAATGTAAACTGAAAGTTGAATCTGGATAAACTAGAAATAGCTAACAACAAGATGCTATACATATGTCATCTGGTGGTGAGACTTTAAATAAAATTCGGTCATTTATTTTTCCGTAATTTCAGCTGTCTCACCCCTCCCAACGTCCCAATCCTCCCTCCTCTCCCCCACAGGGAAGAACCGCTTGATTTATTGGGAGTCTTCCCATAATTGTGTCTGTCTGGCGGAAATTGGCGACAGGAAACCGGTTTTCTTTCGGTTCTTCATTCGTGGTACAAACGTGTGATTCGTGTCCACTGATCTCTAGCGTAAATCAGGGTTGCCACGAAAGAAAAACAAAGCGAGTAACCAGTTTCTTTCCACCAGTTTAGGAGATTTCTCGCTATCCTCGCCAAAGAGGCCTATTGAGGAAAGCCTTCTACAAAATCAAGTGTTTTTTCCTCCAATGTACTCTTAAAATGTGCTGTAATTTGCAAGAGCCTTCTTTGCTAGTTTAAAATAGAAAGTAAAAGATTAACATTTCGCCAAAAAGTAAACTTTTTCTTTTACTACAATTTAGTGAAGAGAGAGAGATCAGATGTGAGAAAAAATCTTATTCTCGTATTTTTCGTAACTTATCACTACGTTTGCCTCAAAAACCTTTTATCGTAAAAGCATAAAATATTTTTCAAAAGTTAATTTAGTTGTTTGTTTGCACTGTATTTTATATATTATGCAGATTAAATATTTTGCTTAAAAATAAAAGTACAGTTAAAAAGTTCTGTTAACTATACGTATAAGAAAAATAAACCATCCTTTTTATTTTTACTGTAAATTGTATTCCATGCTTTTTATAATTTTTTTGGAAAAGGAGGTGTTCTATACTTGTTGTAAATAAAATGTTTCGTTTAAAAATTTGTAACAGCTGTTTAAATTGTTTCAAAAACTAATTTCTTACATCTTATACAGTATATGAGCATCAACTATAAAATAGATAAATTTCATTAAAATATATTTAATAATTATATAAAAAATGTTTTTTGTTTTATAGGTGTGAATGCCGCACGTAAGTTGCATTTTGTTATTTAACGGTGAAGTGGACATAAAATATAAAGTGTTATACTAGGCGAAACTTATTCTAATAGCCAAACTTCCCAATAAAAGAAATCATCATTATAGGAATGTTTCATACATTTTGCAATTTGCAGATGTTCAAAATATGAGTACACCTATTCAAAAATAAAGTATCTCAAACTCGGGGACCAACAATTTTCATTTTCTGATAGAGTTCTGATAGACTTATTAGTAACATAATGACGCCATTTATCTGCTATACAATGTTTAAAATGATCAATATTTTTATTACCCACTTTATTATGTCTGAGCGAAAATGAACGCTCTAGAATCTAGAAAGAAATTACGTACAAAAATTTAATTTCTTCCAAATAAATGTACAGTCTCTAAATCATCTCTCAATCTAAGTTGTTGAAATTTCATGGGATATTTATAATTTTATTTTATTTTGATACTTCTTTAAGAATAAGAAACTCTCTTCATTTAAGGTGTTGATATTTTCTAAATATACCAGAATGGATACTATAGTACTTGGCTCAATCTCAATTTAACATAATTATTCTTTGAACTGCAAACAATGAATAATAGTATTTTAATTTGAGACATAAATTATAAAAACTGCCAATTTTAGCTTTCAAAAATTTAAATTACAACAATGTTTAAATGTTTACAATATTTTGCTTACAACTAAACAAACCAACTAAATACTTTACAACTAAATGCTTTGCTTAGTGTTTCTTCTCCGCTAAGGTATCGTTCTTTCTGAGAAATACTTATGTGTAATAGTTACTGTTGCGAATCTACTTGTTTATATATAAGAATTTCAGTATTTAAATAAGAGAAATGTAGACTACGTTCGTCCTTTTATATCTTCTTGCCGCCCCGTTGGCTGAATGGTTAGTGTACTAGCCTTTGGAGCTGCTGGGGTCGGGTTCGAATCCCGGTCAGGCATGGATGTTTGTGAAAGTCAATAAATGTTGTTATTTGTCCGTGTGTTATTCATTTCTTTGTGACTGTAAAATTTCTTTCTGTGTCTGTCCCACTTGACGAAAGCTTATAAGCGGTTCTCTGAACAAGCACACAAGCTGGAATATGTATGTATCATACCATACCATACCATGTGGTTCTAGGAGTTGTTGTATCTAGTGTGTATTGAGTATTTTGTTATATCGCAATATGTTTTAATTTTTTTTTAATTTATTTCAGCTGGTTATTATGACCCTTATTACTATGGGGGCAACTACGGGGGCAATTACGGGGGCAATCCCACTTACTATAGAGGAGGGGATGAATATACATCTATTAAAAACCAGAATAATTGCAGTAAGTATAAAAAATGCATGATTTTTATCTCTGAAAACATACACTGCTCAAAACAGTTAGGGGAGCGCATGTTTTAACCCGTTCACCCCCAATTAATTTATTTGGAATCATCAGCTTGTGATTTTTGGTTCTCACTTGGTTAAGATCGCATTTATTTCAAGTTTTTCAAATTCTAAATACATTTTTCTATAAATTTATATTTTCTTTTTGTATCGTTCGATGGAAGAATCCTGTCTTTAGAAGAATCAAATAATAAATTTGTTTTAATTAAATGAAAAACAGGGTAAAATACAATTCACTCAGAAACAATTTCTTTACATAAACTGACATTAAATTCTTCATGCTTGAATTTTTAGATGATTACCAAAATGATTTTAACTATTTTTAACAAATAGAGTTTTGAAAAAAGAATATATTGTTATAATTTATTCAAAAGTTATGATTTCAATTTCTTTCCTTAAATGTTAGTTTAAAAACTTGAGATCCCCTTCCCCGTTTCTTACCATTTCATTCTGAGTGCATAATGAATCTATTTCACAAAATTTAGATTCTTTGAACAAAAATAAAAAGTTGGCACTGAAAGTGTGAGCTGAAGTACGCAATGTGCTCCCCTAATTGTTTTGAACAATTTAGTCATACAAAACTGAAGAGTACACGGGAAAAACTTATTGATTTTGCAGAGAAGTTTCCTTAGCAGGCCACTTTGGCGATGATAGCGAGTGATCGCCTAAACTTGTGCAAGGAAACCAGTTCCTACCATAGATATCATAGTTAAAGTAATAGAGTGGTAGGTCACGTGACCTCCAATTCTAACGAAGGGACGCGAAAGGAGCTCCCAGAAGAGCCCCAATGAAGTCAGTGTTGTTGGTCACGTTATATGCCGCGCTAATACTTTAACTACGATCTCTGTGGTTCCTAGCTACCAAGGTTCAGGCGATTGGCGATCCCATCGCTTGGACCAAGTGAAGAAGAAAGAGAGAAACCGGTTTTCTGCCGCCACGCAGACAATTGCGGGCGTCCGCCTAATAAATCAATCGGTTATTCCCGTGTACTTTCAACTACAATTGTCAATCAAAACCCGGCCAAAGTCAAAGCAAATCTAGGATACAATAGTTCACCAATCAGACTCGTTATTTTTTTTACTTTGTCATAAAATAAAGGTGCATAGGATCCTTTTGAAGTTTAAACAATGTATAGTTTCAATTTTAGAATAAAAGTGTGACTTTTGAAACTCCTGCTTTTCATTTTTGGATGACAATTTATTTAACCGTTTCAGTTAAAGTAATACCATTTGGCATCTTCATGTTTCTGATCATAATTTTTTTTAAAGTCATATTGCTGACATCTATTGGGATTAATACAAAATATTTTCGAATAGAAAAAGTTGGAAGAATAGAATGATGTGCTTTTTGTTATCCTAAATGGATATGGACGATCAGAAAAAAAATTATAAGATGATGATGCAAATTGTCATTGGAACTGAAAGGGTTAATATTTTCACACAACTTTTTTATTGTTTTGATATGGCTAGACCGGTATTTTCATTAAGTTGGATGAAGTTTAAAAACCATTTAGTGGGATGCACTTAAAACCTTACAATGGAACAAGCAAACCTCCATGCCAACATTTTTAAGGCTAAAAACATTTTCTGCTTAAAAAAAAACACTTCTATTCAACTTTTACAACCTCTTAAACTTTTAACATGGTTGAATTTTGTTTTTTACTTTTTCCCGGTGGTAACTATTTATTTTATCTTGATTTTCTTGGATAAACTGTGAACTTGTTAAAATTCAAATTTTCTTTTAACTTGAAACTTCTAAAAGTAACTGTAATAAATTACATTTCATATTAAGTAACTGTAATAAATTACATTTCATATTAAGTAACTTTAACCGTAATTAGTTACATTTCATATTAAGTAACTTTAACTGTAACAGAGTTACTTTTTAAAAGTAACTTTCCAATCAATTGTATAATGTTGAGTATCCACCCGGACACGGAAAGAGGGATCCAGCCTTTTCACATTAATTTCGAAAGTGAATTGAAGATTAATATAAATTGAAAATCTGTAAACAACCTACATGAAAATCATCCAGGAAATTATTTGGTATTAAGGATGCAAAGGGAGATCTGATTGGTTAGATTTGTAATGTTTTCAATAGTCTGTAAAGCATGTTTTTTTAATAATTTCAGATAATGAACAATACGGTGCAGGTGTAATCCCAATTGGCATTCAAGGTGTACTCGACCCTTGCATAAATTCTCAATAAAAGCCATGGAGGAGAAGGAGATGACATGAAGAAATTTATAAATGTTGAAATATGTTCACAAATGATTAAATGAAAAAAAAATTGAAAATAAATTATTGTTTACAAGTTGATTGTAGGTATTTCAATAGTAGTTTTGAGTATTTTTTATATTTTTTATTCATTATATAGATTCAGATAGTAGTTTTTTATATTTTTTAATTCATTGTACAGATTTTGATACTTTAAGCAAAATCTGAATATGGTAGGAGAGTCATTCTCTGTAAATGGAAAAAATTCCTTTTTAAAATGAAAATATATGTATATATATTTTTAGAAAATCAAATAACTTTTAAACATCTGGGTTATACATATTCAGATTTATTAGAATTAAATTTTGGTTTTGCATCCAGTAAAACATTTTCTTTTAAAAATATATACGTATACAACCCTGAACAGCTGGCATTAACTCCTTTAGGTACTAAGTATGCGCACCGAAAACATTACATGACTTCTTTTTTTACCTGCCTCAAGTGTGGTGTTCGGTGTTAATAACACATTATGTTCAAAACTAATTGCTAGAAAAATATGCATAATTCGAAATGAGCTGTGCAAATAATTTACAACCGATTTCATTTCAATTTTATTTGTTATCAATTAGTTAAGTGCATATTTATATTTTTTTAAAAAAAATTATAACCTGAACGTTCCTCATAATGGATATCACTGAATTTGATCATAATCGAGAAGAAGACGTGGAAGAGGAACGCTGTAAAGACGTTCCTTCGGTACATCGAGTGTGGACTAAAAAATATATATAATAAACCAAAACATTTTGCTACTGAAAAATAATAAACAAACTACAGATCATTTAAATACTTGGTATGAATATTTCAAACATAATCTAATGGAAATTGCTAAACTAAAAACCCGTAAACGAAAAAAACAGGTCATACGCTGAATTTTTTTAAAACGTATTATACTTGTCTGTAGCATTTGCAGTTTGGGCTATGACATTTTTTACGATATAAACGTAGTGTGGGAGCTAAAATGAGTGTCCCATTCACAAATTGAGAAAAGGAGTCTGTATATTTTATTGGCGATCTGCTAACTTCGTGGAGAATTCCCTCTCTTCTCTTCTTCTCGGTGAAGGAACATTTTAAAACCGAAAAAAATTCTCCATAGTATTTGCATTTTCTATTATTTTATAAATGGGGTATGGCCACTTTTAAATTAGTTGGACAGAATTTTTTTTAAGACAATAATGTAAAAATAATTGAAAACGCTTCAAAGCATGAAATAAAAGAAGAAATTTCATATCAACATACTATCAAATAATCACCTTAAAAGATATATATTTGACGTCGTTTCAACTGATTTACTTACTTAGTCCTCTTCGTGTACTATGGCACATGAGCCGATGTCACAGATGTGTTACGATGTGTCAGATTCGCTATTCCAACATATTCGCTTTTGAGAATATTGTTCTCATAATGAAATGAGAACATCCAAGTTCTCATTTCTAAGAGTTTCATTTGTAACAGTGCATAAGACCTTAAGCTTATTACGCCAACTCCTGCGATTTTATGCAGCAGCAAAAGTTTTAAGGTACAACTACACGTTGTACAACAATTTCATTATTTTTAAAAAATAAAATAAAAAAAGAATTAAATTTAATCTAAAAACTTGATTAAAAAATGATAAAAAAAAATACGATACAGATTGGAATAAAATAAGAAACGAATTGGAATAAATAAGAATATTCTAGTTTAAAAAATTAAAATGTGTGAAGTTGTCAAAGGAACAACACCTTCCCCTATATAAATTATATCGGGTTTTTTTTTTCATTTTCAAACTAACGGCAATTTAAAGTTTCATAAGTTCATCAGTAAGATAAGTTTCATAAGTTCATAAGTAACATCATTCTTAAGTTTCGCTTTCATATTAACAGTAAATTACAAGTAGGTTTGTAACAGAATCTGTCACTCAGCCAGATACCAGACAACATTTGTGTTCAACAAGAAAAACAAGAAGTTCTTAAAGAACTAAAATAGCCTACTTTCCTGTTACTTAAATACTTACTAAAATTCTTATCCTGAAAAAACTAGGTTCGTAACAGTAAGTGACATCAACAACCGTTTTTCCACATTAAATTTAAAATAAATTTCACTAAACGCAGCATCTAACTAAACACAGCACTAAACACAGCTTTATTTGCAGTTATAAATAAATATTTAATTTTTCGTAGAACAAAAACCAAAAAACAACTCCTCAATAAACATTTACTTGCTAAATTCGGCTAGTTTCATTTAATTTATTTCGAAAATTAAATAATTATAACTTAAATCGTTTGCAAAAATTTGTATTTCAAAGAATAAATAGGTAATATTCCTCGCTTTTAAATAGAATGAAAACAATTTATATCAACATACAAAGATCTCGTAGTAAAATATATATTTGACGTCATCTTAAATTGATCGATGTCTTAAAAATAAATTTATTTTAATTTAATGTCTAAAAGAATTAAAGTTTCTCAAGCAATTGTTGCGATGGCAATGGTGATTTAATTCTAATAAAAATGGCTTCCTATGCTTTTTAAATGAGCATTAAATTTTAATGTTTTTTTAAATAATTGAAGTACTTCGAATTCTTTTCTGAAATTTTCAATGTATTCTAATTTCGATGCGCTGATTTTTTTGACGTATCTCACTTGTCCGTAGCATTTGTAGTTAAATTCAGCCATTTAAATGACTCGAAATTGAATTTCAATGCTAATTCAATGGGAAATTCGTCGTCAAATAGTAGATTTATGTCCGTCCTATCGTACAGACAGACGGAAAAAAAGTATGAAAGTTGGGTGTCTGAGGTTATACCTTTCTAATAAAAAAAGAATTTTTAAGATCGGATTGCTAGAACTGATTTTGGAAGGGGGGTACGGACGGACAGACGGACGGACGGACTGACATCGACCGCATGTCAATACCTACCTTTTCATTTTTTTTTAATTCTTCGAATTAAAAAAAGAAAAGTAGGCTAAAAATAGCCAAACACAATATTAATTTTATTATAAACATTTACAAACTAAATTTGGATAATTTCAATTATTTTATTTTGGAATTTTAATAATTATTTCTTTAATGGGCTTGTTTCAACACTTTGCCACAAAAAAAAAATGGCAGTTTGGATTGCGTGACCTTTTTAAACCAATGAGCTGCTACAACACTTTTTCAAAGAAAACGAAACAACCAATGACATCGCAGTTTAGAGAGCGTGACGTCATAAGAAATATTCCCACACAGTAATATTTAATATTTATTATCGTTTGCAAAAATTAATTTCTATATCAAAGAATAAATATGTAATATTGCTCTCTTTTAAATAGAACCAAAACATTTCATATCAGCATGCAATGAATCTTTTAGCGAAATATATTTGACATCATTTCAAACTGATTGATGGCGCAAATATAAATTTCTTTCAATATATTATTTAAAATATTTAAAATTTAACGAGTGATTGTTGCGAATGCATTGCTGATTTAATTCTAATAAAAATGGCTTCTTATGCTTTTTAAATGAGCATTAAATTTTTGCTCTTTTTTAATAATTGAAGTACTTCGAATTTGAATTTTTTTCTGAAATATTCAATGTCTTCTAATTTTGATGCGCTGAATTTTTTTGCATATCACACTTGTCTGTAGCATTTGTAGTTGTGGGCTAAGAAAGTCGTAACAGACGGACTGAACGATTATAACACATTCCACGTTTTATGTTATGAACGTAGTGTATAAGCTAAAAGCGATATCGTTTGATATATAATTAATATAAACTGTTTAATAAATAATTGATAATGTATTTGGCGCCTTTTTTTTACTGTTGAAAACAAATGTTGTGTGGAAGCGGGCTGAGTGACAGATACTGTAACAAACCTACTTGTTTTGCCTTATTATGGCGTATCCCACTTAGTCCTATAAGACTTTTGGTTCGTCTGTGAAATTGGGTGACGGACGAACAGACGGATGGACTGAACGATTGCAACATCTTCCACTTTTTACGTTGTGGATGCTAAAAAAAATACACACACCACGTTTCCTTTTATTGTTACATAGATTGTTCGAAATTTAAAACATAGATTTAAATATTCGTATATTAAGTTTTGATTATATTTTAAGAAAAAGCAAATTGACATAAATATTCTTCGGACCTCAAAAATCTTAAACAAATTATGAAAAATGCAAATTGAATTATCAAAGGAAAATTTACGAAAATAGCCATCATTGGCTAATTAAAAAGTTTAAATTACAACACATTGTCGTGTTTGGTGATATCTTTTGCCTAGGTTGCAAGACTCTTGCATGGAAACGGTTTAGGAGGCAGTTAAAGTTACGTCCTATTTATTTTCAATTAGAATTTCAATGATTATTAAGGTTGTTCTTTAAGGCAGTCTATTTTGTTTCTTTTAATAGAGATTTTTGTTATACAGTGTGTTATCCCTTAGCAGTAACTAAATTTAAACATTTACTAGCTAGCAGATAAAAAAAACACAAAATAATTACCTAAAAATTTTTCTTCGTCATTTTCCTTCTATGACATTTTTTTTTAAATGCCGTCATAATATGTATGTAAGTATGGGAAGTTTTGTAGTACCAACTCCTGTCTAAATGTCCAAACTTATAAGGCCTGAATAAAAATTAGGACGTAAAAATATGATGTGCCTCTCTCTCCTCTGAGAAAAATTGCATTAAAAATTCAATAAAATACAAAAAGTGTTGCAATGTCACATCCCCTGCACCTGACTCTATGTCAACCTGATGTTTGTCAAGTCATTGAGAAATTTTTATTAAATTTAAACTATTTATTCATGGTTTGGAGGGTCAACATTAATAGAATGACGCAGGTGACAATGTCATTTCTAGATGATTAGCCATGAATATAAAAGCTTCGAGGAATAAGTAAAAATCACATTCCACTCCTCCCATATATCCAGCGTAGCAATACAAAATCTACTTTGGTCATGAACTACATAAGAATCATTATGTTGGCGGTGTGTGTTATTTTAGCCTTCTACGAAGTTGGTGAGTAAATTTTAAAAACTATTGTTATTAATCTCTGAATTATAACAATAGTTCTGAATTATAATAGCTGTTATTCTATATGAAGAGTACAGGGGAAGAAGCGCTTGATTTATTAGGAGTCTTCGCGTAAGTGTGTCTGTTTGGCGGACATTAGCGACAGGTTTCTCTCTTCTTCGCTTGGTCAAAGCGTCGGAATCGTGCATCGCGTGAATCTCGGTAAAAAAATTTTTTAAACTGGTTTCTTTACATCAGTTTAGGTGATTATTATTCCCTTATCATCGCCAAAGAGGTCTGATAGAGGCTAGAGGAAAGTTTTTACGAAATTAAACGGTGTTTCCCCTGTACTCTTCATATTAAGTATGTATTCTATTGTTAGCCATGATTTCCTTTTAACCGTAGTTTAAAGTACCAGGCACTGTCCTCCCATTTCCCCTTCCCTTCCTTATCTATTTATTTCAATTAAGAAAAAGTTTTGCGACATTAAGTTGAATGTAAGTTGTAACTGCCTGGAACTTTAAGGAATCCTAAGTTCTCCATTCTACCTGTAATTGAAGTTGTAACTGCCCTGGAATTTCAAAGGATTCTAACCCCTTAGTTCTAGCAAGAAAGATTTTTCGTAAAATGAAGAGTAAAAGATTAACACTTTAGAAAGAATTTTTTTCGACTGCAATGTAGTGATCTCAAAAATGAGAAAAAAAATCCTATTATAGTATTTTCAGTGACTTATCGCCGTATTTGGCGTTTGAATATCTCATTAAAATGTATTTATGAACTATATAAAATATTTTTGTTTTTTATAGGTGTGAATGCCACACGTAAGTTTTATTTTTTTTATTTAACGGGGAAGTTGACATAAAATATAAAACGTTATAATGATATCTATCTAATAGAATCTTATTCGAATCACCAATATTTAAACTTTTAAAAGCATCATTAAATTAATGATTAATAACATTTTTAAATTTGCATATGTTCAACAAATAAGTTTCAAATATCAAAATAAAATATTCCAACTTTGAGGACCAACATTTTTCATTTTCTGATAGAGTGCCAATGAACTAATTAGTACTTATTTCTCTGCTGTACATTGTTATAAATTGTCGAAAATTTTCATGAAACACTTTATTTCGTCATAACATAAATGGAAGCTTTTTTCAACAAAAAAAATAAGTACAAAAATATAATTTATTCCTGACAAATATAAAGTTAGTTATATATATAAACACAAACAAAACATAACAGTTGTTGAGATTTTAAGCATTAAAAATGGAAATTAGGTATTGACATGCTGGAGATCGGTCTTATCGCATCTTAATATTTCTTTTCTTTTGTTTGAAAGGAATGACAGCAGGATACTTAGGTTTTGTAGTTCATCTACCTAGCTGTCGTCAACAAACTTTCTAGTTCTAATCCCCTTGAAAATTAAATTTTAGTGGTTTATATCGCTGTTTTCGCACCAGAAATAGCATCAGAAATTGTATTTCTTCAAAATTAATATTTGTAGGAAAGGGGCTTGTTTCAACACTTTGTCAAAGAAAGCAAAACAACAAATGAAATCGCAGTATGGAGAGCGTGACTTCATAAGAAGTATTCCCAATAAAATTTTCATATGTATCACTTGAAAATGACGTCAAAAAATGTAGCATAAACTGATTCTTCTGCTGTTCAAGCTTTTGATTTCATTTACTAAGAATAAGGCGGCAATATGCTTCTTTTTTTTCAAAAAAGCTCTAAGCTTCAATTTAAAATTTATTTATTAATGCAATTTGCAGTTGTATCAGGTTTCGTTATTACTATATTTCGAAAAAATCGTGAATTTACAAAATTTATATTGATAATTTATCTCGAATCACTTTTGTTGATATTCGAAATTGAATTTTCTAAGAAAAAGTTATTTTAGTTGTTATTTTTTTTAATTACAACTTCTTGCTGTGCTTTTGGTTGTTTTAATCCTTTATCAAGGCAAACTTGGAAGAAGTTGGAATTCAAAAAAAAAAAATAACAACTAAAAAATTTCTTAGAAAACTCGATTTGTCATAACAAGGCAAAAGTAATTCGAGAAAAATAAAAACAAGACCGCAGAGCTGTCGCCAGATATCTAGTGAAACAAGCCCATGAAACAAACGCACTTGTTTTTCGATTGCAGTAAGTACTTATGTGACAGGAAAATAGGCCTGTTACATACTTTTAGAACTTCTTGTTTATATTGAAATGTGATTCGTTGTTGTTGTATCTAGTGTGTATTGAATATTCTGTTGTACCGCAATATATGTTTTAATTTATTTTTTAAATTTATTTTAGCAATTGATTATGAACCGGTTTACATGGAGCAACCTAAATTATTGGATTCCCCTTTCTTTAAAGGAGGATATTAATATACTTCTATATGAAACAAGAATAATTGCAGTAAGTATAAATTATAATTCATGATTTTTATCCCTGAAGACATAGTTATACAAATACCAAATTTGTCCACCACCAGCAAGCGAGAGATCCCAGTTAGTTGGTCTAAAAACTCAGCAGTCTGATTTTATTTATTTTTTTGTTTCCTATATTTAAAGGTGGATCGGATCATTTTAAAATATAAACATTTTTAGAATTGAAATTTGAATTTTGAAACTGTTGTTCTTTAATTTTTGATTGCAGCTTATTGAATATTTTCATCTCTTATCATCTTTTTTAATGTTAAAATACGACTACATCGGGATTTACATTAAATCGGATGACGTTCGAACACCGTTAACCCTGTAATGCATGAATTTTTTTTTCATACCGAAAGAATATATTTGTGTATTTAATACTCATACATTATGGGAAAAATACTGAAAAAAATTAACTGCATTGGAATTGAAATAATTTCAATTTTTTTTAAAAAATTTGCCGTATAGCAAAAACCAACTACAAAATTCCAATTTTGATAAGAATGATTAGAAAACTACTAAATGTATTTTAAAATAACCCTCTTGAACTATAATTATTTTTTCAAAACAATTTATTCGTATTTAGTACTAATATTTGAATACTTCCTAAGACGTAATTTCGCAACAGTAAATAACTTCATTCTTTCATTTTAAATAAACTTTTACTACTGTCATCTATGAGTGTTAATAGTAACTAAAACTTCAAAATGGAATGTAATAGATGAAAAAACACATATTTGTCGAGAGGGAGCTTTATTTTAATAGAATAAAGTGGTTTATGTTACTTGTTGCCATATGGCAACACTATGCATAAGAGGGTTAAGTGAGATGGCAGAAAAGTAGTTTGGGGGTAATGGAAAGTTACAATTTTAATTACCATTAAAAGACCTTCGATAAACTTAAAACATTCATAAAACCTTACATTGGAACTCGCACATCAAAATTTTAAATCAAATTTTGCAGTTTAGGTGTTAAAAAAATAATTAAGTCTTTCGCTGACTACGATTCAACTTTCTGACTACTTAATTTAAATACACTAAAATATACAAAAGATACTTTGCCATATTTATAGAAAATCAACAGTTGCATTACCCTATAGTTTCCGATAACCGATTAGTTTAGCAGTAAATTATTAGCAAATAAACTGCATAGAAAGCATCCTAAAAATGATTTGGTGTTGAGAATGCAAAGGGATAATCTGATTAGCTATATTAATAATGCCTTCATATATATATAATAGTCCTTAATAAACATGTCTTTTATTATTTCAGATATTCAACAATACAGTGCATTTGTTATCCTAGTTGGTGGCCTAAGTGTCCTCGACTCTTGCATAAATTCTCAATAACAACTGTGGAGGAGAAAGAAGTGACTTTGAAGAAATTTATAAACAATCAAATATCTCCACAATCAAATAGAAATGGAAACAATCTTTTGAAAATAAATTATTATTAACACTTTGATTGTACTTCAATTGTAGTTTTGCGATTTTTTTTAATTCATTTATAGATTTGGATACGTAGAGTATAATTTGAGCATCGTAGGTGACTCCAAATTGCATCCTTAAAAATTAAAAAAAAAATTATTTCGAAAATCAAATACTTTTACACATGAGTTAAGTATAGTAGGATACATTACAATTTATTTTTGGTTTTACATCCACTAAAATATTTTCTTTTAAAAATATATATGTTTACCACACTGAAAAACTGTCAGAAACTTCTTTAGATTCTGAACATGCGTGATGGATGATACACACATGCGCACCGCAAACATTGCATGACATTTTTTGCCTGCCTCAATTGTGGTGCACGGTGTTTTAGTTCAACAACGTATAACGTTCAATGCTAATTACTACACTCTTAAAACGAACGAGCGATTTTAACTCAGTCTGAGTAATTTTCACTCCTCTAATCTGGATTTTAACTCAGTCTGAGTTAATAATCACTCCTTTCCTGCGTCGAAAAGTCACTTCTCCCAGTGGAGTGGATTTCACTCGTTTGTTTTAAGAGTGTAGAAAAATACTCATAATTCGAAATGAAAGGGCCAAAAATCTGCCTCTTGATTTCATTACACTTTTATTTATTATCGACCGGTTAAATGCATATTTACATTGATAAAAAAAATAGTTTTTGTAACCTGAACTTTCCTAATAATTGATAATTGAAAATTATTTACATATGTTGTGTTATTATTGCTTAAAATTCCATATCTTGGATACAAATTCACAATGTAGTGACTGTCACGAATTCACGAATTGAATGTAGTGTCAGTCACGCACAAAAATGTAAATAAATTATTTCCTATGGTATTTCAATACTTTTTTGCAATTAATATATTTAGCCTCAAACCTTATACTTAAAATAAGCAGTGGTAAAATGTTGATTTACTGCACAATCAGAAGCAAATAGAATTTTCATGATAGCCAAAAATCTACGAACTTTTGTGTAGTGTCAGTCTCATCAGGACATTTTTTATTATTTTCTAGTTAAATATTAAATTTTAAAAAAAAATTAATGATTGCTAAAAATACTAAATGATCAGGGGTATACTGACATACAATATTTTTTTTAATAAATAGAAAATAATTATGAACTATACAAACGAAATTGGTTAACTCGTTCTGATGTAGGATGTCCCTAGGTTTTTTTATTATTACCATGCGAAGTCTGATCTCTACAGGTTAATAATTGTTTCGCGAATGGGCTTGTTTCAACGTTTTGCCACAAAAAAACAACCAAGGGCATAGCAGTTCGGATCGCGTGACCTTTTTAAACCAATGAGCAGTTTCAACACATTTTCGAGGAAAACGAAACAACCAATGAAATCGCAGTTCAGTAACGTAATAAGAAATCAGTGACGTAATAAAAAATATTCCCACACATTATTATTTAATAATTATTATCGTTTACGAAAATTCATTTCTATTTAAAAGAATAAATATGTATATTCCTCGCCTTTAAATAGAGCCAAAACATTTCAGATCAACATACAAAGAATCTCTTAGTGAAATATTTTTGACGTCATTTCAAACTGATCGATGTCGCAAATTAAATTTCTTTTAATTTATTATTTAAAATAATTAAAATTTAACGAGTGATTGTTGCGAATGCATTGCTGATTTGATTCTAATAAAAATGGCTTCTTATGCTTTTTAAATGAGCATTATATTTTTGCAGTTTTTTTTTTTTAATGATTGAAATACTTCGCTTTCGAATTTTTTTTCTGAAATTATCTATGTCTTCTAATTTTTATGCGCTGAATTTTCATACGTATCACACTTGTCTGTAGCATTTGTAGTTTGGTCTAGGAAAGTCGGAACAGACGGTTCTTCTATGATAATTTGACCGTCTTAATATGTAAGTACATTCTTGAAACAAACGAGTGATTTTAACACAATCTAAGTTAATTTTCATGCCTCCAGTGCCGAAAATGCACTTCTCCTACAAGAGTGGATTCCTTGTTTGTTAATCCTCCGACAGGATCATTCCGAACGAGTGATTTTAACTCAGTCTGAGTTAATATTCACTCTTTTCCTGTGTCGAAAATGCACTTCTCCTACAGGAGTGGCTTTCACTCTTTTGTTTTAAGAGTGCATGGGAAGTTTTGAAGTACCAACTTCTGTCTAAATGTCCATACTTATAAGGCCTGAATAAAAATTAGGACGTAAAAATATGGTGTGCCTATCTCTCCTCTGTGAAAAATTACATTAAAAATTCAATAAAATACACTGCTCAAAACAATTAGAGGAGCACATCATTTTAACAAGATTTAGTAAAGATGCATGGTTACTGATAACTAACATAAAATGAATAATTCATAATTTAAAGCCATAGTAGTAAATGGAAGAAGAAAATTTCATATGCAAATTAAAGTTCATGACATTTTAAACCAGAAAAAGGATATTATTGCAGAAATTGGGAGGTCGCCCAAACGTCGTTTCACTGCCGTATCTTTAAAATTCGATTGTTCTGCAAATTTTTTTGAGACAAGGTGACTTGAGGATGTTTCAACAACGTGATTTACCGGAATCCAGGGCATGGCGTGCTATAGGCAGACTGGAATCCGGGCAAACACAGCGTAGTGTAGCGGAAGCTGTTAGAGTCACCCGAAATGTTGTTGCGAGACTGTAGAATCGATTCCAAATAACATGAAACGTTAGACGTCGACCGAGACAAGGTCGGCCACGCGCTACTACAGCGACTGTAGACCTGTAAATACGGTTAACAGCCCTTCGAAACAGAACTGAGAATGCTACTCAGCTGCAAAGACGGTTGCTCTTGGCAACAGGACGGAGGGTGTCCAATTAAACAGTACTCAATCGGCTTCCTGAGAGAGGGCTTTATGCACGTAGACCAATTGTTTGCATTCCATTGACCCCACGCCACCGTGCAGCCCGAAAAATATGGGCTACTGAACATCCAGATTGGGACCATCATCAATGGAGCCAAGTGCTGTTTCACAGACGAGTCATGATTCAGTCTGGAGTGTGTCACCCTACGTGTTTTGATATGGAGAGAAAAGGGCACTCGAAATAACCCTACATTTGTTCAAGAAAGGTCACAGTACAGACGAGCTGATAGGATGGTATGGGCTGGAATCAGCATGGGTGGACGTACGGACCTGCATATCATTCGGAACGGCACTTTGACGGCCCGAAGGTATGTAGACGATATACTGCAACCTCGTGTCATCCATTACGCTGGAGCCATTGGAGATTCCTTTGTTTTCCAGGACGATAATGTCCGACAGCATAGAGCTCGTCTGGTGGAGAACATGCTTGAAGCTGAAACCATACAGCGAATGGAATGGCCAGCATGCTCTCCCGACCTTAATCCAATCGAGCATGTTTGGGACAAGCTCGGAAGACGCATTGCTGGGCGAGCAAGGCCCTCTGTTACTGTCCGAGACGGGGAGATTGCACTTCCTAGAAGTGGAACAGAATTCCCCAAAGTCAGATCGATAACTGCATCGCATTCATGGCAAACAGGTGTGCAGCAGTCTTAGCTGTTCGAGGAGACCGCATACTATATTAAAACTCATGACTCATGTCTAAATAGCACTTTTTTTTTATTGTTTACATGTAACCAAATTGTGGCCTTAAATCCTCTTTTCATGTTTTTTCAATATTTTCGTTTTAAATTAAAACTTAAATCGTTTCGAATAACGTTTTCGAATTAAAACTTAATTCTAAATTTTTAATAGCCTTTTTCCTGTATTGCTCACTGATACACGTGTACTATCCATTTTATGCCAATACGTGACTGTCTCTTACGGTTTTCATCACTTTTTTGTTTGCTCCCCTAATTGTTTTGAGCAGTGTACAAAAAGTGTCGCAATGTCACATTCCTTACACCTGACTCTGTACCAACTTGTTGTCTGTCAAGTCCTTGAGAAATTTTTATTAAATTTAAACTATTTATTCATTGTTTGGAGGGTCAACATTAACACATCGGCGCAGTAGACAATGCTTTTCTAGATGATTAGCCATGAATATAAAAGCTTGGCGGATTAAGTGAAAATAACATTCCACACACCCCATATTTCCAGCATAGCAACACAAAATCTACTTTGGCCATGAACTACATAATAATTATTTTGTTGGCGGTGTGTGCTATCTTAGCCCTCTACGAAGTCGGTGAGTACCATTTTTTTAAATTATTGTTTTTATTCCCTGCAATCAAAGTGAAAAAAAAATATGTTGTTTTATTTTTTTTAACTAAATATAAAAATTACAGCATAGGCAGATGGGTTAGTGTGGGAATCAAATTACTAAAATAATTCATGGAGATTTTGGAACAAAAAAATAAAAAAGTGGCATTTATTTAAATACATTAATTTATTTACAACAATTTCATTTTATACTAATTGCATTCTTTTTATAATTCATCTCGTTTAAATGCATTTATTTTTTTAGTATCATTTTTTCATAAGAAATAGAAATATATGACGTTCTATTGAAATTTCTTAGCATATAAAGTAAACAACTCTCTTTAACACAAAGCAATTCTACAAAAAAATATATTCTCCTTTCAAGAGGTACTTATACTTGCCTTTGTAGAATTCACTTTTAACTTCATTCCGGAATTTTTCTTAATACTAACGCGTCTTTTTAAAGCTAGAATATTCAAGAATTTCAAAAATTCCGATAACGATTCGCAAAGGTAAATTAGATTTTGGAGGTCTTTTTTTTCGTCAGAAAATTTAATAAGATATTTTGCGTTAAAATGCTAGAACGGACTATTAATAGCAAAAAAATGAACTGGCAGAATTTGTTTGTTTACTTATAGCACAATATTGCTTTTTTCCCTTTATTGTTAGAACATCAAATTCCACTAAATTGTCATATTTCAAAGCAAATGTAAAATGTATTTAAAAAAAAATGCATTTTAAAATCATACTTTCAAATATATATTTGTTTGAAAAAATAATTTTATATAAAGAATATGTGTGTAGGATTTTTTCGGAAGTGAAGAAATTAATATATGTTTTCATTTGATCAACAATTTGCTTCAATTATTTTGCCAAACAGTACAATCAGCAGAAATCCATTATCAGAACATTTTAAATTTTTGAAATAACTTGATTAATAAAGAGTTCTAAAATAAAAAATATATGATTTTTTTATAATTTTAAAAAAATTATTCTAAGTGTTATTCGATATTAAGTATGTATTCTTATGTTAGCCATAATTTTTATTTTCCGTTTTATCATAGTTTGAAGTACTAGACACTTTCCCCTTAATTTCCCTCCCTATTTATTTTAATTAAGAAAACAGAAGTTTTGCGACATTAAATTGTAACTGCCTTGAAACTTCAAAGGATTACAACTCCATAGTTCTATCAAGAATTTACTTGTCTTTTGTAAAATGAAGAGTAAAAGATTGAAATTTCTTCATAAAGATTTTTTTCAAGTACGACGTAGTGATCTCAAAAATGAAAAAAAAAATCTTTTTTTTTTTTACATTTTTCGTGACTTATCGCTGTATTTGGCATAAATACTTTCATCGTAAAAGCATAAAATCTTTTTTAATGTAAATTCAGTTGTTAGTTTGCACTGTACTTTATATGATATGCAAATAAAAAAAGTTCTTTTAATATATATATGCTTTTAATTCTACAATTCTGAAAAAATATCATCGCCTTTTTTTTAAATTGTATTTTATGCTTTTGCCATTGTCTACTGGGATAGTTGTAAGCAAAATGTCTTGTTCAAAAAATTAGTTACGTCTACTAATTATTATTATTTTTTTTTTTGAAAAACTAATATCTTAAGTGTTATATTATTTTGCGTATGTATATTTCATTTAAATATATTTATTAACTATATAAAAATATTTTTGTGTTTTATAGGTGTGAACGCCACACGTAAGTTACATTTTGTTATTAACACATTCGCTGCCACTATGTCATCGATAGAGGCTGATGAAGTAGAAGGAAATCCTGTTTTTTAAACCTGTTCGTTGCACAATGAAAATGAATTAACTATCCTTCATTTTCAAACAAGTACAAATCTTAGTTCTAGGTCTTAAAATCGCAAGGTTAAGTTAAATTAACGTCGCTAACTAAAGCTACACGACAACTAGTCGTAAAAATACGAGGGAATGTTCATAGCCATTTCCAACCGAATAACACATCATCTGTCACTAATTATTGAATTGAAAGCCAATTACCATATATATACCGGGTGGTTATATAATAATGCTCGCTATTCGGACAGGTCGGTAGCATGATTGAATAATCCTCATGCAACAAACATCGAGACACTTACTAATCAAGAAAGGGGGAAAAGAATGGAATCATAAAAAAAGAAACTCGTCTCATGACCAGGGTTTTAAATTAAAAGGCGTAGCCCATTATGGCCAACACAGCCAATTACGCCTCGTAATTTAGAACCCTGGTCAAGAGACGAGTCTCTTTTTTATGATTTCATTAATTTCCGCCCTTCTTGATAAGTAAGTATCTCGATGTTTGTTGCATACGGATTATTCAATCAAGCTACAGACCTCTCCGAATAGCGAGCATTCTTTGTTGTTGTATCCAGTGTGTATCGAATGTTTTGTTGTACCGCAATAAAGGTTTTAATTTGTTTTTGTTATTCATTTTAGCAAATTATTATGAACCTGTTTACATGGCAGAACCTGGTGACAATGAAGGTAATTCCACTAACTATGAAGGAGGGGATGAATATTGAATATACGTCTATGTGAAACCAGAATAATTTCAGTAAGTATAAAATATTATTTATGCTTTTTGTCTCTGAAAACATAGTTATTCAAAGGCAAAAATTGTCCACCACGAGCAGGCGAGAGGCCCAACAAGGTTGGTCTAAAAACTCAGCAGCCTGATTTTAATTTTTATTTTGTCCTATATTTAAAATTGAATCGAATTACTTTAAAATTTAAATATTTTTGGAATTGAAATTTGATTTTTGAAACTGTTGTTGCCTTTTTATTTTTTTTTTATTACAGCTTATTAAATATTTTCATCTCACTTTTTTTATTGTTAAAATACGACTAGACCGGGATTTGTAATGTAAAATATAAAATAAGTAAAACTATGTAATTTGTAAAATACCTTCGATAAACTTAAAACCTTCAGAAAACCTTACATTGGAGCTCGCACATCAAAATTTTAAAAGCTTAAATCTATTTTTGTAGAAAAAATCTTTTTTATAATTGCGTGAAAAAAATCCGACTTTTACATTATAATTTCAATATCAGACGAGTGAAAAAAGTTAGACTTTTTGAAACAGTGAAACAAAGTACTTTTTTTCACCCAAAAACAGTGAAAATCATTCTTTTCATAAGATGCCAACATTTTAAGTTAAAATTTCAATTTCATAATATTAATAAAATCCATATATTTATCAATCTGCTTTTATTTAGAGATATAAATGCGCGTGAAATATTTTTGGACCAATGATATTTTTTTCACACAATTATCAAAAATAGTGTATGAAATACGTGTGAAAAGTAAACTTTTTAAAACACGTGGCATTATTTCACTCGCTCGTTTTAAAAAGTGTTACTTTTCACACTTGTTGCATAAATAACTATTTTATAATTGCGTGAAAAAAACCCGACTTCTACATTATAATTTCAATATCAGACGCGTGCACAAAGCTAGACTTTTTGAAACAGTGAAAAAAAGTACTTTTTTTCACCCAAAAGCAGTGAAAAAAAGACTTTGTCGCACTCTTTTTATAAGATGCCAACATTTCAAGTAAAATTTCGATTTGATAATACTCAAAAAATCCAAAGATTTATCGATCTGCTGTATTTAAAAATATTATGCGCGTGAATTATTTTTAAATCAGAGAATTTTTTTTCTCGCGATGGGAATATTTCTTAGGTCACGCCCTTCGAACTGCGAGTTCATTGGTTGCTTTCTTTGACAAAATATTGAAACACGCTTATTGGTTTTTTATAGCGTCACGCGCTCCGAACTGCTAGTTCATTGGTTGTTTTCTTTGACATCTCTCCTGGAAGCTCAAAATTCATTTTAGTCTAATTAGCACGTGAATTATTTTTGAACCAATGCGATTTGATTTTTTTCACGCAATTATAAAAAATAGTGTATGGAACACGTGCGAAAAGTAAACTTTTTAAAACACGTGTCTTTATTTCACTCACTCGTACCTCGCTCGTGAAATAAAATCCACTAGTTTTAAAAAGTGATACTTTTCACACTTGTTGCATAAATAACTATTTTATAATTGCGTGAAAAAAAGCCGACTTTTACATTATAATTTCAATATCAGACGCGTGCACAAAGCTAGACTTTTTGAAACAGTGAAAAAAAGTACTTTTTTTCACCCAAAAGCAGTGAAAAAAAGACTTTGTCGCACTCTTTTTATAAGATGCCAACATTTCAAGTAAAATTTCGATTTGATAATACTCATAAAATCCAAAGATTTATCGATCTGCTGTATTTAAAAATATTATGCGCGTGAATTATTTTTGAATCAATGATTTTTTTTTCTCGCTATGGGAATATTTCTTAAGTCACGCCCTTCGAACTGCGAGTTCATTGGTTGCTTTCTTTGACAAAATGTTGAAACACGCTTATTGGTTTTTTATAGCGTCACGCGCTCCGAACTGCGAGATCATTGGTTGTTTTCCTTGACATCTCTTAGTCTATTTTAGTCTAATTAGCACGTGAATTATTTTTGAACCAATGAGATTTGATTTTTTTCACGCAATTATAAAAAATAGTGTATGAAACACGTGCGAAAAGTAAACTTTTTAAAACACGTGTCTTTATTTCACTCGCTCGTACCTCGCTCGTGAAATAAAATCCACTTGTTTTAAAAAGCATTACTTTTCGCACTAGTTGCATAAATATCTATTGTAGTTTAAGCGTTAAAAAATATTTAAATCATCCGCTGACTAAGATTCAACTTTCTGACTACTTAATTTAAATGCACTAAAATATGCAGAAGATACTTTGCCATATTTATAGAAAATCAACAGTTGCACTATGGTTTCCCAAAAAAGATTAGTTTAGCAGTAAAATATTAGCAAATAAAATGCATAGAAAGCATCCTGGAAATGATTTGGTATTGAGGATGCAAAGGGATGATCTGAGTAGTTATATTTATAATATCTTTATATAAAATGGTCATTAATAAACACGTTTTTCTTTTATTATTTCAGATAATCAGCAATACGGTGCAGGTGTGATCCCAGTTAGCGTCCTAAGTGTACTCGACCCTTGCATAAATTCTCAATAACAACTGTAGAGGAGAAAGAGGTGACCTGAAGAAATTTATAAATGTTCAAATATGGCCACAATCAATTAGAAATGGAAAAAAATCTTTTGAAAATAAATTATTGTTATCAATTTGATTGTTCTTCAATTGTAGTTTTGCGATTTTTTTTTAAATTCCTTTTATAGATTTTGATAGTAGAGTATAATTTGAGTATTGTAGGTGACTCCTTCTCTGTAAAACGAAAAAAATGCATCCTTAAAAATTAAAAAACCAATTATTTCGAAAATCAAATACTTTTTACACATGAGTTAAATATAGTACGATACATTACAATTTATTTTTGGATTTACATCCACTAAAATATTATCTTTAAAAAATATATATGTTTACCACACTGAAAAACTGTCATAAACTTTTTTAGATTCTGAGCATGTGTGATGGATTATACATGCACATGCGCACCGCAACCATGACATTTTTGATGACATACATGACATTTTTTCTCTGCCTCAAGTGTGGTGCAAGGTGTTTTAGTTCAATAACGCATAACGTTCAATGCTAATTACTAAAAAATACCCATAATTCGAAATGAACGGACCAAAAATCTGCCACTTGATTTTATTTCACTTTTATTTATTATCGACCGGTTAAGTGCATATTTACAAATATAATAAAAATAGTTTTTGTAACCAGAAAGTTACTAATAATTGATATCACTGAGCTTGATCATAATCTAAAAGAAGACGCATAATCACTATCGTGGAGAAGAGGCAGACAAGCTGGAATATATATGTACCATACCATACTATCGTGAAGTCGTGCAAGAAGGACGCTGTAGTGACGTTCCTTCGATTTAGAGAGTGTGAACAAAAAATAAATAATAACCAAAAAATTCTAGTGATAAATAATAAACAAACTATATATCATCAAATACTTGTATGAAGATATCGAATGCAAAACTACTGGAAAGTTAGTTTTTAAAAAATAAGGAACACTTTAGTTAATAGAAGGAATTGCCAAGGCATAGAGACTTATGTAAGGGGGAATGGGCGTGCTGGACTGTATTTCTTCAAAGCAAAGTGTTTAAGAGTTAATCCAATGGAGAAAAAAATGTTTTCTTAGCAATATTTCTCCGGATGTATTTTTACAAACGGATTTTTTAGGTGATAAATGTAGCCGACTTACATTTCCCTAAAACCACACTTTTAGAAATTTGTTCGAATATTTTTTTTAAAATTGTCAATAAATAATTTTACACGAAATATTCAAGATTCTTTTTATTAAAAGTGCGATCGTAGAGACCTGTATGTTATATCTATTTATCATTTAAAAAAAAGTGTTAAAATGTTCAAAACAGCCATTGAAATGTGGCTCAGAAAATTATTTTTTCCTATTTGGATTAACATTGAGGCAGTTTGATTTGGAGACCCTCGGTCCAGCGCGCCCATTCCCCCTTAACAGGCATTGCTGGTGACATAACCAACATTAAATGTTAACATTTTAGAATTTCCCCCGAGTAGTTTAACAGATTTTTATTCAATAATATAAATTTCTAACTTTAATCCATTTGATGCGCGCGCCTTTGTTATATTCCATTAAATAAATAACGACTGTTAAAAACAATTTTTTAAAAGTTTAAATTACAGCAAAAAAAATTATCTTTGGTGCAAACCTCTTACATGGAAACTGTTTAAGAAGCAGTTATGGTAAGAACTACTTGTTTCAGTTAATGTTAAAGTACAGGACAGTAATCAATTTTAGTTCTTTTAGAGTTTATTGTTTTACTTTTTGTTATACCTTGTTTATTATCTCATTTAAACATTTACTAACTTGCAAATAAGAAAGAACACAAAATAATTACCTTAACAATGTTCTTCATCGATTTTCTTCTATGACAATTTTTCAAATGCCATCATAATATTATGTACATATGGGGTGTTTTGTAGTACCAATTCCTGTCTAAATGTCCAAACTTATAAGGGTTAAACACAAATTGGTACGGATAAATGTGAACCGTGTCCAAATGTTCCTCCCTCTGCTCTATGAAAAATACTTTATAAATTCCTTAAATTACAAAAAGTGTCGCAATGTCACGTCCCCCTACACCTGACTCTATACCAACCTGAAGCTTTTGTCTTACTAGTCATTGAGAAATTTTTAATAGCTTTAAACTATTGTTTCGTCGTCTAGATGGTCAACATTAACACAATGCCCCTGGGGGACAATATCTTTTGTAGGTGATTAGCCATGAATATAAAAGTATCGCAGAATAAGTAAAATCACATTCCGCACCGACCACATATCCAACGTAGAAACACAAAATCTACATTAGCAATGAACTGCATGAAAGCCGTTTTGTTGGCGGTGTGTGCGATCTTAGCCTTCTACGAAGTCGGTGAGTAAATTTTTTTTAAAAAAAATCATTGTTATTAAGAGGTACTATCAGTCCCATAGAGCTAATGCATTAGTTTTGGAGCTTCCGCAGAATTATTGCTTTTGCCATGTTTGTCCATTTTCCCAAGGTATGGTATGGTATGATACATATATATTTCAGCTTGTGTGCTTGTTCATAGAACCGCTTATAAGCTTTCGTCAAGTGGGACAGACACAGAAAGAAATTTTGCAGTCACAAAGAAATGAATAACACATAGACAAATAACAACATTTATTGACTTTCACAAACATCCATGCCTGACCGGGATTCGAACCCGACCTCAGCAGCTCCAAAGGCTAGTACGCTAACCATTCAGCCACCGAGGCGGCGACCAAGGTATGGAAATCAACACAACATCGAAATGAAAAAAATGTGAAACGGAAATGTTATCCAGTTATATTTAATTATATATTTTTGAAGTTTTAAAATTTCCCAAATGCCCAGCAGATTGCAACGCTATTTTAAAACTTTTTCAATTAATTTTTAAATAACCGTGTGTTATTTTCTTTTCTATTTTGATTTAAATGTTATGATAATTCCCATACCTGGTGAAAATGGGATAACATATCAAAGCATTTCTTTTAAGAAGTTTTGATCTCAAAACTAATGTCTTAGCTCTATAGAGCTGACAGTTCCTAGCTCTATAGAGCTGACAGTTCTTAACTCTATAGAGCTGACAATCGCAGCATTCAAAGTGCAAAAAAAAACTTGAAACGTAGACGTTTTATTTGCTATACAAAAAATAAAAAATTATTTTCGTGTGCAGAATGGTTAGTGTGGGAGTCAAGTAACTTAAATAGTTTGGAGAGATTTTAGTGAGAGAATTTTAAAAAAAATGGTATTTAGCCAAAGACATTCATTCCTCTAATAACAATTTCATATTGTGCATTGCATATTGCTGGAATTTCAAAGGATTCTAACTCATCAGTCCTAGCATGAATGTTTTTTCGTATAAGGAAAAGTAAAAGATTAACATTACTTTTTAAAAAAATTATTCGACTTCAATGTAGTGATCCCAAAAAAAGAAAACAAAATCATATTCTTTTTAGTGATGGTAGGGTAGGGTATTTTACACATATATTCCGACTTGTGTGCTTGCTCAGTGAGCCGCTTATAAGTCTTCGTCAAGTAAGACAGACACAGAAAGATTTTTTACTGTCACAAAGAGAGGAAATACACCCAGGGCGAAGGCGGGAATCGAACCCGCGCCCGTTACAGCACGCAGACTGCTGGCCTGCGATGCTTACCACTCGGCCATCCGGGCCCCTCTTTTTAGTGACTTATCGCTCTTTGGCACAAGAACTTTTAAATTAAAAGCTTACATTCTTTTTGAAAGTAAATATAGTCGTTGGATAACACTGTATATTATATGTTATGTAAATAAAATGTTGTGTTTAAAAAGTATGTACTTTTAAAAGAACAAAGCTGAAAAAAATCATCCTAATTTTATATTTACTGCAAATTATATTTATATTTTTGTGTTTATAGGTGTGAATGCCGCACGTAAGTTACATTTTGTTATTTAACTGTGAACTCAACATAAAATATAAAATGTTATACTAATATCCTAGGCGAAACTTATGCGACTCACAGAAATTCCTACTTGGAAAAGCATATTAAATGAATGTTTCAAAGCAATTTTCTTTTGAGAGATGTTCAGCAAATGGGTACCTTTTTCAAAATAACGTATATAAACTTCAGGGACCACCATTTCTCATCTTCATAGTGGGCTGATTGACTAATAAGTAACACTGACGTTATTTTTCTGCTATACAATGCTAAAAATTATCGATATTTTTATTAAACTCTTTATTTCGAAATAACGGAAATAGACGATTTTTACATAAAAAAATGCTTACAACAAATGATTTCTTCCTGATAAAAATAAAGTTAGTTAAACTTATTTCTAAGTTGTTGATATTTTCAGCATTAAAAATGTAAATTAGGTATTGACATGCTGGATATCTATTTTATCCGTCGCATCTTAAAATTTCTTTTTTCTTTTGTTAAAATAGGAATGACATCAGAGACCTAAGTTTTGTCGGACATCTATATATCGTCTGTCAACAAATACCCGATTTAATCACCTTGAAAATTAAATTTTAGTGGTTTAAATCACTGTTTACGTACCAACACTAGCATCAGAAATTTTATTAAAAATTAATATTTAAAGGAAATTATTTTTTCATATAAATCCGTTTAGAATGAAAAAATAAAATGTAGCATTACGTGATACTTCTATTATTTATTATTCAGTTACTAAGAATAAGAAAGCAAAGCTGTTTGTTCCAAATTAAATTTTTTCATTTATTAAAGCAATTTAGAGTTGTTTCATGTTTCTGTCTGATGCTAATTATTTCGGTTGCTAAATAGCAGGAATTTACACATTTTTATATTGATACTTTTTCAAGAATAGGAAACTCACGTCATTAAGGGAGTTGTGGACATTTTTCAAATTATTGGAACGGATATTAAGATTTCACTCAATTATTTTTACATAACTATTCTTTGAATTGCAAATAAATTCAGCAAACAATGGATAATGGTAATTTAATTTGTGAAAGAAATGAATAAAAACCACTTATTTAAGATTTGAACGTTTAAATTACAACTAAATGCTGTATTTAGTATTTTTCTCTAAGGTATATATATCTTGTTTCGAAGTGCTTATAGGTAACAGTTGCTGCTACGAATCTATTTGCTTTTCAATTTCAGTAAGTACTTAGGTAACAAGAAATTAGGCTTTTTTTTTGCTTTTTTTAGAACTTCTTGTTAGATTTAAATGGGGTTCTTAGAATATTTAAGTTAAGGGAAAGTAGACTATTAAAGTTATTTTAGAATGTCTTGTAAATATTGGAATGGGGTTCTTAATTGCTGTATACTCTGTATCTAAATGTGTATGAATATTTTGTTGAAACTTATTTATTGAACCGAAATATATGTTTTAATTTTTTATATATATTTTAGCTAGTTATTATGACTACTATGACCCTTATTACTATGGTGGCAACTATGGGGGCAATCCCACTTACATTGACGGAGGAGATAGATATGCAAACATAAAAAACCAGAATAATTGCAGTAAGTATAAACTATTATTCATTCCTTTAACTCTGAAAACATAGAATTAGACTCATGAACTATTAGAAAAAACTTGCTGGGCCTTTTGTATGTTTGTGGTTGACAATTTTGTATTTCTATAACTATGTTTTCCTTATGTAAAGGCGAATCAGATCATTTTAAAGGTTAAACAAACTGTATATTAATTTTTATAACTGAAATTTGATTTTTTGAAACTCTTGCTTTTTTATTTTTTGATGACAGTTTGTTGAATATTTTCATCTCGCTTTGTTATTATTAAAATACGTCCCGTCCGTGTCCGAGTGATTAAGGCATCCAGCCTCAGGATTCAGCCTTCTCAGGAGTGCGGGGTTCGAATCCCACCTACTGCCAGTCATCCTATAAATCGGATATCTGTACTGGGAAAGAGTAGAAAATCCAACTCGTGACGGATGGACCCGAGTACACTGGGACAGACTTGCTCGTTAAATCTGTGGAGTCCAAAGTCCCGACGGCGTCAGCCTACGATGTCGCTCGAAGTTCAGTTTTGTGCACGCTCAGGTGTCCACCTCGTCACTTGACCAGGGTTCTAAATTAAGAGGCATTATTGGCTGTGTTAAAGCTCCTAATGGAGGCTAGAAATAGGCAGCCGGAAACGATTACACTACACTACATAATTAAAATACGACTAGACCGAGATTTTCATTAAATCGCATGATGTTTAAAAACCGTTAACTGAGGTGTCGGAGAAGAAGTTTTTGGAATAATGGAAATTTAAAATTTTTAATTATTATTATAATAACTTTTATAAACCTAAAACGTTCATAAAATCTCACATTGGAACTCAAACATCACCATACCAAAAATTTCAAAGACTAAAAACGATTTTTGCAGAAAAAAATCCTAGTTAAAGTGTTAAGAAAATTTAAGTATTTCGTTGACCACGATTAAACTCTCTCACAACTTAATTAAGAATGTATTGAACTCTCTTAAGAATGTATTGAAATGTGTAAAAGATACTTTTCTATCTTTGCAGAAAGTCAACAGTTGCATTACACTAGTTTCCCCCAAAAAATTAGATTAATAGTAAAAAGTTAATAAATAAACTGCAATAATAGGATCTTGACTATGGGTAGGGTAGGGTAGGTACATATATATTCCGGCTTGTGTGCTTGATCAGAGACCCGCTTATAAGCCTTCGTCAAGTTAGACAGACACAGAAAGAGTTTTTACTGTCAAAGAGAAAGGAATTACACCCAGGGCGAATGCGGAAATCGAATCCGCACCTGTTACAGCGCGCAGACTGCTGGCCTGCGATGCAAATACTCGGTCATCAGGTCCCCTCTTGGAAATGATTTGGTATTAAAAATGCGAAAGGAGGATCGTACTAGTTACATTTTTAATATATTTAATAGTCACTAATAAAAATGGTTTTTTTATTATTTCAGATAATGAACAGACAGGTGCTGGTTTAATCCCAATTGGCGTTCAAGGTGTGCTCAACCCTTGCATCAATAAGCAAAGTTAGATAACTCGCAATAACAACTGTGAAGGAGAAAGAGATGACATGAAGAAATTTATTAAATGTTCAAATACGTCCACAAACAATTAGAAGTGGAGAAAAAATCTTTTGAAAATAAATTATTGTTTACAATGTGATTGTAGTTTTGAGATTTTTTTAAAAGTTCACTTTATAGATTTTGTTACTTAGAGCAGAATAAATGTCGTATTAAGGCATTCACTGCAAATGGAAAAAATTTCATTCTTAAAATTAAAAAAAATAATTAGCATTTCAAACAAACATTTAATGTATAATTTATACATATGGGTAATTCAACGTCAGAAAAGACCACGACTGCAAAAAAAATATCTTTTTCTACAGTTGTAACTTTTATACTTGCTTTAGAAAGGTTTGAATTTTATTTTTTTTTTGTATCAACAACTATCATTGTTTCATTTTTGGCAACACAGCAGCTTCAAAATGGCTGCTTTGTTTTGAAAGCATGGTCTGGTGTTTTTTCATCATTTTGAACAAATGAATTTTTAAGGAAAGAAACACATTTTATCAGATTTTTTGCTAAAATTATTAAAATACACTATCAGAACTACCTAGATGAACTAAGATAAAAATCTCCTTTTTGACAGTAGTGTCAGTCACGAAAAGATGTAAAAGTTTCTATAACTTCTTAAAATAAGGCTTTATTTCAAATTTTTTACGATATTTTCTTACTATAGTAACCTCTGCGTTATTCCACACCTTTTTAATTTTAAAATAAAGAGCATTTTCTCTATTTATAACACATTTTGACTTTGTAGTGTCAGTCACAACTTCTTTTTGATCTAGATGCTTTAGATTAGCTATAATATTTGTAGATTTCTTGTATTTTGATAATTTTGATTTAAGATGGCTATATCTTGAGCTAAAAAAAAGATAACAAAGGGGAAGTTTTTAAGATGGGATAAATTTTAAGATACAGTAAGGAGGGGATAAAAGAGGTCACACTTTCTATGAAATTTAACCCACATTTTGCTTCAGATTTTTTGGCTTTGCATACAAAGTCTTCCCCAAATATATCACTATTATACATTTCCGACAACTGTGTAAAGGGCAAAATAGGTAGATTAAATTATAAATGTTTATCAAAGGAAGATAAATATTTCCGATTCAGGACACTCATAAATTGCTTCGTTTTTTTAAATTAAACAAATTCCTACTTTAAAACAACTGCCAATGTTTCATTAAATCCTCCAGAATACTACACTGCTCATTAAACAAATTTAAATGTTGTAAAAAGAAACATCTCTCAACAAAATTCTGAAAATGAACTTGATGCTGGAAAAAGCTTTATTTCCTTTTGTAGTTAAATTATCGTTATATATTTTGTGGGCAAATGTTAAGTAAAGATGCTTATTCAATAAAACTGAAACATCTGCAAAGGTCGGGAAGTCTTTTTTACGTGGCCTGAGAGGGGAGGTTTTTCAGAAAATGCTATTGAAGAAAGAAGTAAGAAACTACCAGAAACCAACTTTAGGGGACGTTTTGTAACTTTTTCTAACTATATTTTTACCATGTACGCAATTTTTAACTTACCATGTTCAAAACTATTTACATATGTTAGGTTATTGTTGCCTAAATTTCTATTTCTGTGATACAATTCACATGATGTAGTGTTTCACAAGTTGAATGTAGTGAAAGTCACGCACAAAAATGCTAATAAATTATTTCCTATTGTATTTCAATACTTTTTTGCATTTAATATATTTAGCCTGAAACCTTATACTTAAAATAAGTAGTGGTAGAATGCTGATTTACTGCACAATCAGAAGAAATTAGAATTTTTATGATAACCAAAAACCTTCGTGTAGTGTCAGTCGCAACACGACATTTTTATTATTTCATATTTAAATATTAAATTAAAAAAGTTTTTACTGATTGCTAAAAATACTATATGCTCAGGGGTATACTGACATGCAATTTTTTTTAATAAATAGAAAGTAATTATGAACTATGCAAACGAAATTGATTAAGTTGCTCCGAGAGCTTGCTCCGAAGCATACATTTATAATTTCAACTTCTTAAAACCAAATAAATTATTTTCATTAATTTTCTATCGCCAATAAAATAAATATTACTTATCGTACACATGATTTATTTGCAGTTATAAATAAATATTCAATTATTCGTTGAACAAATAACATAAAACTACACCTAAATGCACTTAAAATAGGAAATGTAAATTAACAAGTATGTTTGTAACAGAATCTATCACTTAACCCGCTTCCAAACAACAGTTGTGTTTAACAGGTAAAAAGGCACCAAACACAGCATTAATTCTTTTATTTCTTTTATTCATTATATATATAATATTACTTATATTCTATTCTGTTACTTATACTTATATTATATTCTATCTTATTCTATTCTATTATAATATTACTTATTTTCTTTTATTCATTTTATATTAAACATTTATCTGCTAAATTCGGCTAGTTTCATTTATTTAATTTAAAAAATTAAATAATTATTACTTAAATCGTTTGCAAACATTTATATTTCAAAGAATAAATATGTACTATATTTCTCGCTTTTAAATAGAATGGAAGCATTTCATAGCAACATACAAAAATGTCGTAGTGAAATATTTTTGACGTCATTTCAAACTGATTGATGCCGCAAAAAATACTTTATTTTAAGTAATTGTCGAAAAGAATTAAAGTTTCTCGCGCTATTGTTGTGATGGCAATTACGATTTAATTCTAAAAAAAATGGCTTCCTACGCTTTTTAAATGAGCATTAAATTTTGAAATTTTTTAAATAATTGAAGTACTTGACAGATGACAAATGAAAGTGATTGCGCCCTCTAGAAGGGAACGTAGGCTATATAGCCCATTATCCCACTCGCCAGAAGAGACAGTCACAAGAGACACACAAAGAAGGACGCCACAAACACACAGACAAATAACAACATTTTATAGACAAACACAAACATCCATGCCTTTACCGGGATTCGAACCCGAGCCCAGGAGATCCATAGGCTAGTACACTAATCATTGCGCCAGTGGACCGGCAATTGAAGTACTTAGAATTCGAATTCTTGTCTGAAATTTTCAAAGTATTTACATTTCGATATGCAGAATTTGTTGACGTATCTCACTTGTCCGTCGCATTTGTAGTTTGCAACAGCGATTGAAATGACTCGAAATTGAATTTCAATGCTTATTCAATGGGAAATTCGTCGACAAATAGTAGATTTATGTCCGTCCGATCGTACATACGGACGGACAAAAAGTATGAAAGTTGGGTGTCAGAGGTTATACCTTCCTAATAAAAAAAGAATTTTTAAGATCTTATTGATAGAACCGATTTTGGAAGGGGGGTACGGACGGACAGACAGACGGCCAGACAGCCAGACGGAAAGACGGACGGACGGACATCGACAGCATGTCAATACCTACAATTTCATTTTTTTTTTTAAATTCTTTGAATCAACCCTTTCAGTCCCAAAAATTTACTACACTACAGAAACATCTGATATTCACAAAATAAGCTTATTTTAGGTCAAATATACGAATTCTATAGGGGAAAAAAATCCATTTAAATTTTTATGTGGTTTTTGAAACAATGCCAAAATTCTTTAACTGTGAAAAACAACAAAATAAAAAATGTATATTACCTAAAAACACTTCGAGTTATATATTTTAAGGTATCTGACCATATTATTAAAAAAAAATTAAGTAATTATTTTAACCGAAATAGTTTAAATTGTGTTTTAAATATGTGGAACTGAAGTGAACTTATAAAAAATCAAGAGAAACGCTTGTTGACTATTTTCTAAATAAAAAAAAATAGTACTTCTGACTTCTATTGAGATTAAAGTAAAATTTTGTCTGATAGAACAAAGTGTGAAGAATCGAATGATGTGTGTTTGGATGTCATAACGGGACATAAACATTTTGAAAAAAATATTGAAAGTGATGATGCCAAATGGAATCACTGGGACTGAAAGGGTTAAAAAAAAAAGAAAAGTAGGCTAAAAAAATATATCGGCGGACATAAGTCCTTAAATTTCTCTTAATTATGCAAAACGGTATTAATTACATTTGTTGGGCTTTCTATCGGCAGTTCTGCAGTCGGACTTCGACTCAATCTGGTTTTCAGGGCAGTTGTCAACATTGGCGACGACAAGGGAGAAGGGGTCCATCGGCGAACTCTTATTACCACTGATTATGCTTCTTCCGAACAGTCTGAAATGCCACTATACTCCGTACCAACCAACCCAACTTGGGTAAAAACAAAGAGTAAAGGGGAAGAGGGAAAAGCTCGATTGGTCCGTTATATAGAAACTATCGTAATATTTACGTACAAAATGATCTGAATACAATTTAATCGAAATACATTTTTCGTTCTGATAAAATTGCCAAATTTTCTCAATTAATATTCAAATCTTTTATATCTTAAAGGAAATTAATGTTTTAAACATGTTCTTTGTATGGATTCACAAATAATTTCTGGGACTCTTTCCGCGGAAAGATCTTCTCCATAGCATATTTCTATTTACCCAACTTACGTTGGCAAGGAGCTAAAGAAGGACTCTTTTGATCCGTATCGTTTTAAAGACCAAACACTTTTCCCGTGCTTTCTTTAAACGCTGTTTTTGACTTAAAAATACACACAAATAACATTTCATTTTATTATTATATAGAATGCTAAAAAGTTTTAAAATGTTAATGAAAATTTGTTTTATAAGTTATACTTCCATTTTAAGAAAAATATAATTAAAGTGTCTTCCAGTCTCCAATAAATTAAACAAAAGATAAATAGTATTTGAATTTATAAAAGACAATTGAAGGGCTCAGTGGAAGAACGTGTTAAGTTACATTTTTAATAAAAAATTTTATTTTTGTGTTAATGAACATATTACTAACTTCTTTAACGATAACAAAATTTTCCCCTTTATCATAAACTTTTTGTTTTTTTTTATATTTTTCTTAATTTGCAAGTATTATTTTTAACAGATCGTAGTGCAAACTTAAAACTCTTTAAAGGTAATTTTCTGATTTTCACCTTTTTGTCACTTAGCAAGTATCTTTCAACTTAGCCAACCTTCCTTCAAGCCAACTTAGTACTTAAAAGTTGAAACTACGGTAATTGCGATGCGATTACTAAATTACGATAGGGAATATTAATTATATTTTCAAAAAAATTATGAAAATAGCCAACATAAACTTTCAAGAGTTTAAATTTTAACTGAATGAGGTGTTTGACGATTTCCCAATAAGATGTAAAAATATTGTGCGGAAATGGGTTAAGAAGCAGATACTTTTACGAACTTACATGTTTTCTATAAGTATTTCCTTTAGTATTAAAGTAATAGGAAAGCAAGCGATTTTAGCTCAGCCTGAGTTAATTTTCACTCTCCCAGTGTCGAAAAGCACTTGCCTTATAGGAGTGGATCCTGAGCTTTTGTTAAACCTCTGGCAGGATCACTCCAAACGAATGATTTTAACTCAGTCTGAGTTAATATTCACTAATTTCCAATGTCGAAAATGCACTTCTCCTTCATTAGTGGATTTCACTCTCTTGTTTTAAGAGTGCAGTTACTTTTACGAACTTGCATGTTTTCTATAAGTATTTCCTTGAGTATTAAGGTAATAGGAAAGCAGTCGATTTTAGATGTGTTTTTTTTTAAAGAATTTCTTATTTTACAGCGTGTTAGCACCGTAGCTGTAACTTCATATTCCCTCTGAGGTAGAAAATATTGTGCGAAAACGGGCTAAGAAGCAGTTACTTTTACGAACTTATATGTTTCCTACAAGTATTTCCTTGAGTATTAAAGTAATAGGAAAGCAAAAGATTTTAGTTTTTTAGAATTTCTTATTTTACAGCGTGTTAGCACTTAGCTGTAATTCCATATTCCCTCAGAGGTAGAAGAATATTTTGTGGAAACGGTCTAAGAAGCAGTTACTTTTACGAACTTATAAGTTTCCTACAAGTATTTCCTTGAGTATTAAAGTGATAGGAAGCAGTCGATTTTAGTTTTTTAGAATTTCTTATTTTACGGCGTGTTAGCACTTTTGCTTGCAAAACTGTAACTTTTTGCTTGCTGTAACTTTTTGCTTGCAAATAGGAAAGAATAAAAAATATTTACCTTTGCCTTTTTTTTTCTATGACAATTTTTCAAAAGTCGTTATAATATATATGTAGATATGGGACGATTTGGCGCACCGACTTATACTGAAAAGTCCAAACCCACATTTATAATTGTTAAATAAATAGTTAGAAAATTGCAATTTAAACCGTGTCTTAATGTGCCTTCCTCTCCTATGTGAAAAATGTTTTTTAAAACTCATTAAAAATACAAAAAGTGTCCCAATGTCATATTCCTATACCTGATTTCATGTCAACTTGCAGCTATTGTCTTTCGATTCATTGAGAAATTTTAATAGCTTTAAACTATTGATTCATGACTTGGAGGGTCAACATTAACACAATAGAGCAGGTGACCATTTCTCTCGAAGATGGTAACCCCCGATTATAAAAGCTTGGCGGAATAGGTGAAAATCACATTCCACACCGACCACCTATCCAACGCAGCTACACAAAATTCGCTTTAGCCATGAACTGCATGAAAGCCATTTTGTTAGCGGTGTGTGCCATCTTGGCCTTCTACGAAGTCGGTGAGTATTTCCTTTAAAAAATTATAGTATATACTATATTCTATATTCTATAATTCTATAATTATAGTATATAATTATAGAATTTTTTTCTCAGTGTATACTGAGAAAAAAATTCTGTAAACATACAGAAAATTTTTAAGTAATGTTACAGAAATAACCAATTTTACAAATAACCAATTTTGTAATTCTGAACAGAAATCTTCATTTCTGCAGTTACAAAAACATTTCTAGTATTTGCAATTTTTTTTTCAACCAATCACGTCCTTCTATATGAAGTGTCGCGCTCATCGCCACTAAAGTTTGGCATCGATCGGGATTCGAGACCAATCCCCATTTTAAATTTATAACTTAGTTGATTGTTTCAAATGAATTTCACTTCTCATTTCCTGAAGATCTGTGTGCCGAAATAGCACAGTTAGGAGAGCGTTCGATTGGACATCTAAAGGTTCCTGGTTCGATCCTGGGTTTCGGCAGTCTGCTATTCCTCGGTAGCGTAGTGGTCAGTACCCCCGTCTGTCGCGCGGGAGTCCGCGGTTTGATTCCACGCCGGGAAAGCAGACATTTTTTTCCCTTTGCAATTGCACGGAAAATGTGGTATACATAAAATAGTGTGTGGGATACATAAAGTAAAAGTAGTCCTGTAAATCTACATGATATAAACATGTAATGTTAACAAAAGTATATTATGTGTTTTTACAGCACTATTTTTAGTAATTATTTACTAGAAATGTTCTAGGAAAAGTTTTTTACAAAAGAAAATTTTGTAATGGTTACAAATTCTTTTTCACAGTGTATTGTTATTAATCGCTGTAATCTTAAAATTTTGTAACTGCTGTTAGAAAATGTTTTAAAAGCTGAAACATATCACATGTTACATTTCAAGTGTATCAGCTATAAACATAGATAAATTCCATATGCTATTTAATTATGGACACGCCATTTTCAGTTTTTCTATATGGATCCAGCATTTGTTATTGATTCTAAATAAAATAGGGCTAACTTGTGTTTCACGCACGGCCAACTACAATACACTCTTAAAACAAAAGAGTGAAATCCACTCCAGTTGGAGAAATGCATTTTCGACACTGGAAAGGAATGAATATTAACTTAATCTGAGTTAAAATCACTCGTTTGGAGTGATCCTGTCGGAGGATTAACGCACAAAAGATCCACTCCAAAAGGAGAAGTGCATTTTCCAGACAGGAGGAGTGAAAATTAATCAGACTGAGTTAAAATCGCTTGTTCGTTTTAAGAGTGTAGCAAGGCCAGAGAAGCTCTCCCAAACATGAGCGCAGACCGAAATTTTTACGTCACTGTTCCCAGTGCCGAAGATCGAGAAACTAGATCCGACGAATTCGGAACTCTAGAAATGCGGTCCGCTGTGAACGAGTAGTTCCGAACAGGTATTAAGACAGGTTGACTTCATCTTCCGAAAAACGTCACTCGGAACTATAACGTCAAAATTTCCGTCCCCGAGCTTGTTTGCGAAAGCTTCTTCGGCCTTAGTAGTGAAGTGACCGTGGTTTCATGTAGTGCTTTTAACTATACAAATACGACAAAATTTCCATACCATAATTTTAGTTTTACTGTGAATTGTATAAGATTGTGATACATTTCAGGTAAATAAGTTCACTGATGATACAAAAATGTTTTTATTTTATAGGTGTGAATGCCGCACGTAAGTTACATTTTGTTATTTCATGTTGGAGTCGACATAAAATATAAAAAAGTGTTGTGTTAATATCTAGACAAAATTTCCTCACTCAGTTAAGATTCTTACTGGAAAAGCATCATTATATGATTGTTGCACTATTGCAATTAACATTAGTTCGAAAAACGATATGATGAGTACACGGGAAGAACCACTTGATTTCTTTAGAGTCTTTCAGTAATTGTGTCTGCTTGGCGGACATTGGCGACCGAAAATTGGTTTCTCTTTCGGTTCTTCATTTGCGGTTCAAACGTGTGTATCGTATCCACTTATCTCTGGCGTGAATCAGGGTTGCCGCGAAAGATAAACAAAGCGAGTAACCGGTTTCTCTACGCCAGTTTAGGCTAATTCTCGCTATCATCCCCAAAGAGGCTATTAAGGGGAGAACATAGTTAGCTACAGTGAAAATGAGCAATTCTTAATATTGATTTCGAAAGGCTCTAAATAATTTTAAAAGTATGTTACAAAAACAAAACAAATTGTACAAAGTTATAAATTGTAAAAAATTTAATTTGTAAGACAAAATGAGGTGACCTAAATACATCTAAAATGGTTTTATAACACACAAAAAAAAAACGATTAAGAAATATTTTATAGATATAAAGAAAAGTGTACCGATGTGTTGAAAATTATAGTTTTGGGAAAAACGCGAAAAACAAATGTAGTCGATCCCGTTTACACGAACTCGAAGGGACCACCGAAACATTTCATGTTAACCGAATTTCGTGTTAACCGTCAGCAATGTTTTTAAACTGAACTAGTGAATAGTTTTAAAAAATCAACTTAAAAATTTTCTTTTTTCAGCAATGTTTTTAAATTGAACTAGTGAATAGTTTTAAAAAATAAACTCAAAAAAATCTTTTTTTTTATAATATAATACAATAATAAAACAATAATACAATTAGTAATTCAAAGGAGGCGTGGCACATTTGTTTATTTTTATAATTTTAATTTTTTTAAGAAATAATTAACCGATCGATACAAAATTGGTCTCATTCGATAGATCGGGTTTCCATCTATCAGAAAATACTGGTTTCAAATATTCGATATTTTTTTTTTTTTTTTGGGTTTTTGTTAACTATGTTCTCCTCTTAAATAAACCCGTCTACGAAATAAAGCGGTTCTTCCCGTGTACTTTTCATTTATCATTTCCAGAATAAAAAAAATTCAGCAACCGAGATACGAATGAGAAAACTTGGATGTTTATCAGGAAGACATGAAATGCTTTTACTTTATAAATTTCAAATTCGGTACAAGAAGTAACTAGGGTCAGGTGGGGTAAAATACGTCGCGGATAAAATATGTCAGTTTAAAAAAAAAATCCTTAAAAGCAAGCAAAACAACTATTCTCTTCCTAATGAAAGTTTTACACTTTATTGACAGTGTTCATCATTTTATAAGCAAAACAAACTTTACATTCTCATGTGTCCACGGGAGATAATAGTTCTAGTTAAGATTTATATAATCTTATACCTGTTTGTTTTCCAAGCAATTTTACAAAGTTATTCAATAAATTTAGCAATTAAAGTTTTTTTCAAAGCATGGCTTATTTTACCCCACTACTGACCTATTGTACACCACTCCATGGGGTGAAACAAGTCTTTGGCATCACTTTTTTTTTAAGCACATTTATCAATATCAAAAACACGTCTTTAAAAATATTCCCTTTAAATGTTATTAGGAATGTTCATTTACATATCCTAAATATTTTTACACTGGTTGGATTGATATTTTTAATGCTCTGGAGGTGCGAATGCAAAACATGATGTTCTTACCAAAGACGAATACACATTATAAAGTTTGTCATGCATTTTTCACGTGGAAACAGCGATTAAATGACTTGAAATTAAATTTCAATGGATAATTTTCCAACAGACAGTAGTCAAATGTCCGTTTAGACGGACAAAAAGTATGAAAGTTAAGCTTCTTAGGTCATAACTATCTTTCAAAAAAAAAAGAATATTTATGATCCGATGTATAGAAACCAATTTGGGCGAATGCGGGACATTAATCTAGCCATCCAAACAGAACTGAGTCTTGAGAGCCAAATTCTCATTTTCTGAAAGAAAGTTGATGACCGACTGCAACATTTTCAATATGCACTTATCGGAAAGAGACGCTCATAAACAGAAAAAAAAAATTACGCATAAAAATTAAAAATTCTCCCCGATAAGCGTACAGTTTGATAAGCATTTGTTAATTTCAAAAAATTTGAAAAATACTCCCTATAATGCTCTAGTTTAATTCGCAAACGAAATTCAGAAAAACAGCTAATTTTGGTTTTTAAAAGTTTAAATTTAAACTAAATGCTGTATTTAGTGATTTTACTAAGGTGTATGAATCTTGCGTGGAAGTAGTTCAAGGTGACAGTTTCTGTTACAAACCTACTTGTTTCAACATAAAAATTTCAGTGAATATTTAAGTTACAGGAAAATGGACTATTTTAGTTGTTTTAGAATTTCTTGTAAATATGGAAATTGGTGTCTTAATTGTTGAATACCCTGTATCTAATGTGTATTGAATATTTTGTTGAAACGTATTTATTGAACCGCAATATATGGGTTTTTTTGCATTTTAGCTGGTTATTATGACCCTTATTACTATGGGGGAGGAGGCAACTATGGGGGCAATCCCACTTACATTGACGGAGGAGATGAATACACGTCGATAAAAAACCAGAGGAATTGCAGTAAGTATAAATTGTTATGCCAACATACATATTTTATCTTTAAAATTTAGCTCACCAGTCTTTTATTAGGATCATTTCTAAATTCAAACAGTATACAGTTTAACTTTTAGGGGGGAAAATGTCCTGAAGGAGAAAAATACTTAGAATTAATTTTATAAAATACTTACTAAGAAGGTAATACTTAAAATTTACTATTATAAAGAAAATGTCATTTCCTTTATTCCTGCCCTCACGTAAGAATAAAGTTGGTGCATGTTAAAATCGCGGTGGACCTAATGTCGTTTTGAGACCATGTCGTTTTAAGTCTACGTTGGCTTCCTATACTGGTTGCGAAATTGCGAGACCCATCACTCACTTGGGGCTTTAGGTTTAGTGCATTTTGCAGGTTTTCTTATTTAACATTTAAATTATAAGTTCCTTCACAAATATAGATATTTAGATCCTTTACGTACATAGTTTTCTTCATAGATATAGATGGTGAAAGTAACACTAAAAAATCATAATAGGTGGTTGAAACTTAAAATAAATTAGGACAGATTATAAATGCTTAAGGCAAAGTTTTCAGGATTTATGTCGGCGTGGACACACTAAGGTTTTACGAAGACTAATTGATTGTTCGGTGAGTTAGTATACAAATCAATCGATCAAGTCGTTATAAACATTAATTTTGAAAGTACATTATTATGTATGGAAAATCTAAACAAACTACATAGAAATCCTCCTGGAAAAGACTAGATATTAAAAATGCAGAGGGAAAGTCTGATTAGTTATGATGCCTTAAACATGATTGTTTTTCCGTAATAACGAAATTGGTTGCATATTTACTTTAGTGTCCTTTTCAGAGACTAATTCTCAGATAGGGAAATAAGTTCCTAAATTTTTATATCTAACTCCAATAAGTTTAGCTGGGCGTTGATACATGAGTCAGTGAATGAAGGAACCGAGACTTTTTCCTTCATAGATATGGATTAATAGATGATTGAAATAACAAAAAAAATCACATGAGGTTAATGAAACTTAAATAAATTACAAGACAATTGTGGCTTAAGTTAAGGGTTTACGTTGGCGTGTACAAACTCCGGTTTTGCGAAGACTAATGGTTTTGTTGGTGAACTAATATACAAATCAACCAATCAAGTCTTAAAACATCAATAAAAAAGTGCATTATTATGTATAGCAAATCTAAACAAATTACATAGAAATCATCCTGGAAATGATAAAGAACTAAGTATGCAAATGGGGGATTTGATTAGTTATACATTGTAAAAAAAAACAGTAAATTTACGGGCATTTGCCCTTCAATTTTTACAGGCAAGGGCCGTATTTGGTGAAATACGGTCTGACCCGCTAAATAAACGGCCTTACCCGTTAGACTGTAAGAAAATAAGGTCGATTTCCGTATTTTTACAGTTTTTGCCCATCTATTAGCTATGGGAAATAATGTGCATGAGTGTTTTTTAACGGTGTGGGGCTGGAATCTCTGCTGCCGGTCCCTGCCCGTAAATTTACTGTATTTTTTATTTGTAGTGTATTTATAATGTATTTTTGAAAGCCATTAATAAATATGCTTCTTATTTCAGATAATGAACAATACGGTGCAGGTTTAATCCCAATTGGTGCGCAAGGTGTCCTCAACCCTTGCATCAATAAGCAAAGCTAGATAACTCGCATTAACAACTGTGGAGGAGAAAGGGGTGACATGAAGAGACTTATTAATGTTTAAATATTTCTACAAACAATTAGAAATTATACTTTTTATCTTCTGAAAATAAATTATTGGGTATGCAAGCTCATTGTATTTAATTTGTAGCTGCGTCATTTTTTAAAATTCATTTTACAGATTTTGATACGCATTTTAGAGTCTGCATATCATAGGTGCGGCTTTTTTCTAATTATTTTTCAGTGCACTTTTCAAGGTAGCATGTTTCTCCTTACTGGATTTTATAAGGAAAATTTTAAGTAGTTGTCGAAAATAATTTTTATTTCAGTTTTTGATGCTTAATTTAATTATATACAACTAAAAATTAAAAATAAGGATTTTTGATATTTTGTTATCATCGGAATACTTTGAAATTTGGAATATTTCAGTGCGTAAAGCGAAGGGAGGGCAAATAATAATAAGTTCATAAAATACGCAACAGAAGGCATTTTTTACAATTAAAGGTTTACGTTTTGAGATCACTTTATAACAGATTTTAGAAATTTTCATTTAGAAATTTTGACTTAGCGAAGAATTTGACACCAAGTACGCTTTTAAAACAAGGAAGAGAGAATGTTAAGAAAAGCAATAAAAAAACTAAATATTTTGAATATATATTCTCACAGTATATATTATTCACAGGCTTTGATAAATTTTATATTCAATTATAACGTAGAACTTAAACACATAATGGTGTTTTTTTTTAAGCTTCGGAAGCATTTTCAAAATAATTTAAAATTTAAAATGAATAAAATCATTCTTGCGAGTAAAATTTTTCAAAGGAGGATGTCAAAGGAGGCGAGAGTAAAATTTTTCAGGAATTCGACACATCTTTATTAAACCAAAAGCAATTTATGTTTACATAGCATACAAGAAAGGTCCCTTTTCCCGAATGCATATTATTATAAAAATTCGTAGTTAAATTCCCCTTAATTAAGAATAACTGTATTAATCTCATTTGTCGGGTTTGGTCCATGTCGGGATTCGACCCTATCGGGTTTTCAGGGAGGTCGGCAACATTGGCGACGACATAGGATGAAGGTCCATCGGCGACGTCTTATCAATGACTGCTTCATTAGAATAGGCTGAACAGTCTCTAGAATTCACATAAGGTCATTCATTTTCTATATTGATATTGTCTTGCAGAAAAGTAAATATTGGCTCAGGAAGAGGATCGTATCGTTATGAAGACTTATTGTCCCTCAACGCTTTACTATACTTAAAAAATACACACACAAAATTGTATTTTATGATAAGTTTTACTACCATTTTAAGAAAATTTCCGTAAATTGTCTTCGAGCCTCCAATAAATTAAGCACACGATAAATATTATTTGTATTTTCAAAAGAAAATTACTGGAAATAGAAGCTTTGACTTTTAACAGTTTAAATTACAACTAAATGCTGTGTTTGACAATTTTTTCCCCCTGAGGTGTAAAATATTGTGCGGAAACGTGTTAAGAGACAGTTATTGTTACTTACTTACATATTTTCTATAAGAATTCCCTTGAGTATTAAAGTAACAAGAAAACAATACATTTGAGTTCTTTTAGAGTTTCCTGCTTTACAGCGTGTTGGCCCTTAAAACTCCATTTAAATATTTATTATTTGCTTGCAAGTAAGAAATAATACAAAACATTTTCCCTCGTCTCTTTCTTTCTATGACATTTTTTTAAATGTCTTCATAATATTTATGTACATATAGGACGTTTCTTAGTACTAACTTCTGTCTTAAAGTCCCAACTTGCATTTATAACTGTCAAATAAATAATTGTGACACTACAATGTAAACCGTGCCCTAATGTGCCTGCCTTTCCTCTATGAAAAATTACTTTAAAATGTCATTAAAAATACAAAGGGCTGTAGGGAGCCTAGAGGTCAAGGATCTCGCAACTCGAGATCGGAAGGTTGAGAGTTCGAGACCCGGTCGCCACTGAAGACCTACCGAGTATATGCGGAGTACGTGCTCGTAAAATCTGTTGGGTCCGAAAGTCCTGTGGTCGGTCATTGCGCAGTTCACCATGGGTACAGGTTCCTGGAGAAAATTTCCCTCCCCTTCAGGGACATGTCTAAATTGTGGAGGTGGCGCGTGATAGATGGCAGCATCTGTCGCGTATATGTGTGCATGTGAGTGTGAGTGTGTTGTGACTGTCTTACTTGACGAAGGTTTATAAGCGGCTCCCTGAGCAAGCACACAAGCCTGAAAATATATGTATATCAACCAACCAACTAGAAATACAAAAAGTGTGGCAATGTCATATCCCCCTCACCTGATTCCTTGCCAACCTGCAGCTATTGTCTGTCAAGTCATTGAGAAATTTTAATAGCTTTAAACTATTTATTCATAGTTTGAAGGGTCAACATTAACACAATGGCGCAGGTGACAATTTCTCTTCTAGAAGATCAGCCATGAATATAAAAGCTTGGCGGAATAGGTAAAAATCACATTCCACACCGACCACACATCCAACACAGCAACACAAAATTTGCTTTAGCCATGAACTGCATGAGAGCCATTTTGTTAGCGGTGTGTGCGATCTTGGCCTTCTACGAAGTCGGTGAGTATTTCTTTAACCCTTTCAGTCCCAGTGATGCCATTTGGCATCATCACTTTCAATATTTTTTTCAAAATGTTTATGTCCCGTTATGACATCCAAACACACATCATTCGATTCTTCACACTTTGTTCTATTAGACAATATTTTACATTAATCTCAATAGAAGTCAGAGCTGCTATTTTTTTTATTTAGAAAATAGCCAACAAGCGTTTCACCTGATTTTTAATAAGTTCACTTCAGTTCCACATATTTAAAACACAATTTAAACTATTTCGGTTAAAATAATTACGATTTTTTTTTAATTATATGGTCAGATACCTTAAAATATATAACTCGAAGTGTTTTTTGGTAATATATATTTTTTTATTTTGTTGTTTTCCACAGTTAAAAAACTTTGACATTGTTTCAAAAAACCATATAAAAAATTGTAATGAATTTTTTTTCTTATGGAATTCGTATATTTGACCTAAAATAAGCTTATTTTGTGAATATCAGATGTTTCTGTAACGTAGTAAATTTTTGGGACTGAAAGGGTTAAAAACATTTGTTATTAATCTTTGTTATCTTAAAAATTTGTAATGGCTGTTAGAAAATGTTTGTAAAACTTAAATATATTACATGTGTTACATTGCATTGTATATCAGCATAAATACAGATAAGTTCTATTTAAATTCATTATTTAATTATTGGACACGCCATTTTCAGTTTTTATATATGAATTCAGCAGTTGCTATCTCTATATAATATAAAATTGTAATTGTCGGACGCTTGAAAGAAACGTGACTTACGCGGCTTCAGCCAATCAGAAACGCTGAAAGTAAGTGTGGCTGTTTGCTTGTTTTGTGCAGGGGCTGCTTCAGGTTCCGTCCCGCGGTTTTGGAAGAGATCGTTGCTTAGCGCTAGAGCTACGTGATGCCCTGGAGCAGTCCCACGAAAACTAGCCAGATTGTATAGATGAGCATTCCAGCATTGGCAGTATCCTCATATAAGGCTTGCATGTTTGTTTGCTCCGCAAACAAACAGGAATTGCGTAGCGATTCAAGGGGGTTGGTGAGCGGTAGCGAGGAGGGGGCTTTGCCCCTTAGTTGATTCTAAAAAAATATTGCTAACTTGTGTTTCATGTAGTGCTTTTAGCTATATACCATTTTTCATTTTTACTGTGAATTGTATATTATTTAGATACATTTCCTTAAAATATGTTCACTGATGTTATAAAAATGTTTTTGTTTTATAGGTGTGAATGCCGCACGTAAGTTACATTTTGTTATTTCACGGTGGAGTAGACATAAGATATAAAATAAGTGTTGTACGTAATATCTAGGCAAAATTTACTAGCTTAGTCAAAATTCTTACTGTATAAGGATCATTATATGAGAGCTTCATAACATTGCAACGCCAGCGGTAACTATTGCAACTTACAGGAGTTCCACAAATGGGTATCCATTTCAAAATTAAATATTTTAACATCAAATAGACATATAGGAAGGAGAAAAATTGCATGTTTATTGGAAAGTTAGGAAATTCTTTGTATACAAATTTCCAATTTAGTACAAAAAGTAACTGATAGGCATTGTTCAGTATGATGGACCAAGACTGAAATCATTATTTACCGACAAAATTTTCAAATAATTTTAACCAAATTTTACTATTCGTGAAATGCACATTGGAGCAAAAAGTTATAAAAAAACTAAAATCTAACCTACTTTTCTGTTACTTAAATACTTACTTTCTTTTTGGAAAACAAGTATATTTGTAACAGAAAATGCCATCTACAACTTTTTCTAAACAAGTTTAATTCACATTAGAAAAAAATCGAAAAGTACAGCACCTGAAATAATTTAAACTTCTTAAAATCTTAAATCAACTATTTTATTAATTTTGTATTGCGAATTAAATTAAGATTACTAATCAAGTGCTTAACTTATTTGTAGTTCAAAGATTAATTAAATATTCATTAATAACAAAAAACATAAAACTACTCCAAACTACACTAAAAAATAAGAATTGTAAATTAAAACTAAACATAACTCAAAGAATCACATTGTGCTATACTTTAGACGTCATTCCAAACTTATTTAATAAATAAAATTTGTTTTTTACTTTATTTTTAAATAATACAAATTTATCATGCCATTGTTGATGTGATACAACTATTTAAATGACTTGAAATTTTAATGCTAATTCAAAGGGGATCCAGACAAGAAATCGAAAATTTTCGAACGTTAATTTTGTATAATTTTATAGCGTAAGTGTTTTTAGTAGTAGATTTTAAACCTGTATATAATATTTAAGTAGCATTTTCTTTTTTTTTTCCTAAATAATTTTAACAGTTTGAAATTAATTTGGTTATTTTGAGACTTAGTTGAGTGATATTTTGACGACATATTTTCAGTTTCACATATTTTCATACTAATTCATTCAATGCAATTTAAATAGCAATAAAAATAATTCTTGCAACAAAATATATAAACCATTAAAATCGAGTTTCTCGTTCACCACATAAACATTTTGCTCATAATTGCCTTTGTATCATGGCGTAAATAATTTAAGTTTTTGAATTGTTGTAATGTTTTTTTAACATTGAATTGTAACATAAGAGTAGTTTCAATACGACATTCATCTAACCAACCAAATCAAATTGAATCAGGAGCCAATATTCTAATTTTCTGATAGAGGGCTGATAGAATGGTTAGTAGCACTTACGTTCGCCGGCTACCCCACGGCTACATATTTATTTAATTTGCAAAAAAATACTGTGCTCTCTATAATTATCTCATTTAATTTAAAAAAGAAATTCATAAAAATAGCTAACTTTGGTAAAAAAAAATTGGAAATGGTTGAAATTTAAAAAAAAAATTAATGCCAACTATAAATGCTGTGTTTCGTGATTTTTCTTAGGTGTATGAATCTTGTGTGAAAACAATTCCAGGTGACAGTTACTGTTGCAAACCCACTTTTTTTAACATGAAAATTTCAACGAATATTTAAGTAACAGGAAAGTAGACTATTTTAGTTAATTTAAGGGATTTTTTTTTTGTTTTTTGTAATTATTGAAATGAGGTTCTTAATTGCTGAATACCCCGCATCTAGTGTGTATTGAATATTTTGTTGAAACTTATTTATTGAACCGCAATATATGTTTTAATTTTTTTTTTCAATTATTTTAGCTAGTTATTATGACTATGACCCTTATTACTATGGGGGAGGAGGCAACTATGGTGGCAATCCCACTTACATTGACGGAGGAGATGAATATACTTCGATAAAAAACCAGAGGAATTGCAGTAAGTTTATAAATTATTATGCATGCATTTTGTCTCGAAAAATCGCGTTCATTAGCCTGATTATTTATTTTTTACTTTGTCACAAAACAAAGGTGAATAAGATGATTTTCAAATTCATGCAGTATGTAGTTTAAGGTTTGAAAAAATTTTAACATAAAAGATAAAATCTCGAAATCAATTTAATAAAATATTTGCTAATACTAAAACGATACTACTTAAAAATTACAAGTTTTAGAGGTTACGTTGGCTGTTTACTCAGGTGTCAGCCACGTCGCTTCACCACTTTTCAAAATTTCAAAACAACCCTGCTATTAAGACTTAATTTCTATATATTTAAATATATGTGTTCATTTGTTTTATGGGCAGGTGAACGACGAGAATAAAATCCATGGCTACGTGATCTTTACTCGCCAATCAAAATAGGGCTAAAATGTTGAGTTTCTTCAATTTTCGAGCAGCACATCGCAATCGCTTAAATAGTAATAGCATAAATTTAAAATATATATACATGAACATTTTGCGATGCAGAAATCGTCATTCACACGTGCCTCCATAATCGGACGGAGCGTTTCAAATTGTCGTCCGGTCGTGGATGAAATCTTACTAACGAAAATTGGTAACGCTTTTACTTTAAGTCCTTTTCTGAGACCGATTCTCAGATATAGGGAAATAAGCCACTAATTTTTTTTATAACAACGTGCTAAAAAGTTCACTTTTTATATCATATTCATTCATAAATCGTTGCGAAAATGACACTTTACGTACTTACGTCACAGACAGTGCCGAAAATTGGACTTTCGGCACTAGTGCGGTAAAGTAAGTAAGAGTATCTGATTGGTAGAAAAACAAAATGATTCATGAATATCTCCATGGAAACTAAATTGTTATGAAACTCACTTATTTCTATTGGTTCACTACTTTTGCATTTTCTAATATCTCCATAGAAACTGCAAGTACTACTTCAAAAATTATTAAAGGAAATTAAATAAGACAAAAGTGATAACACAAAATTCTCGCTTTTGCACGTTATTTATAAAAAATATTGTAAGCAAGCACGTGCCAAATAACACTTTATTAAGCTCTTGTCATTATTTCACGCGACCGTAGGTCGCGTGAAATAACAGCCACTCGCTTAATAAAGAGTCATTTTCGGCACTAGTTGCTTAAATAACTATTTTTTTTTATCTAACTCCAATAATTTTGGCTGGGCGTTGATACATGAGTCAGTGAATGATGGATTCAAGACTTTTTCATTCATAGATATAGACAATTGAAATAACAGAAAAAAAATCTCATGAGGTTAATGAAACAAATAAATTACAACAAGACAATTAAGGCTTAAGTCAAGGGTTTACGTTGGCGTGGACAAACTCCGGTTTTGAGAAGACTTATGGTTTTGTTGGTGAATTAATATACAAATCAACCAATCAAGTCTTTAAACGTTAATTTTGAAAGCGCATTATTATTTGTATTGAAAATCTAAGCAAATTACATAGAAATCATTCTGGAAATGATTTAGAATTAAGGATGCAAATTTAGGATTTGATTAGTTATATTTATAACTAGCAGTATGGTACCGCCTTACTGGAAACCCGTTAACTTCGCATTGCTTCCTTTTAGAGGCATGTTTACTTTTGAAAATACACTCAAAATCAAAACAAAATTAAATTCGTTTTGGCACATGCGCACTTAAAAAAGCAAACACTAATAGAAGATGAAGCAGCCTTAGGGCGCGAGCGCATATCTCAACCAAACTCAATCAATCAAACTAATAGAGGATGGCGTCAAGTCCCCGTTTCGCCCCGGTCCATGTATTTTCAAGCCCTGTTATGGTCCCGCAATCCCACGCGGATGTCGTTTTTTTTTTAAACTAATTATATTAATTAAAAATCACAATCAAGTATGAAAAAACTAAGCCTCAGGTGCACACGTAGGTATTAAAAGGAATCTATATTAAAAATTTCGAATTTTTTTAGAGCAGAGTCTAAGTAGGTCTTTTGCAATCCATAGACATACACACAGACAGACCGACAGACAGACTCTTTCTTTTATTATTATAGATGTATTTTAATGGTCATTAATAAATATGCTTTTTATTTCAGATAATGAACAATACGGTGCAGGTGTAATCCCTGTTGGCATCGAAGGTGTCCTCAACCCTTGCATCAATAAGCAGGAGTAGATAACTCGCAATAACAACTGTGGAGGAGAAAGAGGTGACATGAAGAAAATAATTGATGTTTAAATATGTCCACAAACAATTATAAATGATTGTTTTTTTTTCTTCTGAAAATAAATTATTGGGTACGCATTTCATTGTATTTTAATTGAAGTTGTGTGATTTTTTTAAATTCATATTTTAGATTTTGATGGGTAGAGTAGTCTGAATATCATAGGTGGGTTTTTTTTTTCAAATTCAATTAAAATTAATTTAAATTATAATTCATTGTCCCGTCTTTAGCATTGGATATCTATAATAAGAGCGCGTTCACATGCAAGGCAAATGGCGGCATTTTGCCGTCCAATCGGGAAAAAATCTCTCAAAAAATGCCCCGGTATCTGCATGTGAAAGGGTTTATAAAGGCGTGTTCACATGTGCTGGGAAATAGCCAGCGTTTGGTTTGGCTGGCTATTTTTTGAAGACTTATTTCCCCGTTCACATGAAAACGCCGGCATCGTAGAAGTGATGGCGTGGCGTCAGTTGCTCTTTTCGCCGTTTTACTCAATTATATTTTTTTAAAAATTATTAAAAATCATAAATGCTCATCCCCCATCTTAAGAATAAATATTTTCAAAGGAATGATTAAAATGTGTAGCAATATGAAAACACAATTCAATGAAAATTAACATAACCGTAGTAAATAAAAGCATATTCTGTTTTATCTGTATTTTAGCATTCTAAAACAATTGCTTCGATTACAAATGACAATTTTAAGTACGAAACTGACACCAAATATTCCGTTCCTTAACAAGCCGCAATACACGTGCAGAGGTGGCGTGAAATCGCTACTACCTTCGAGGCGGGCATGACCCGCAATTTCCCCTAGAGAGGGATTTTGTTTTCTTAATCGCCGGCGAATCGTCGGCGTTTACTTTGCATGAGGACGGGCCCCAAGGTTTCACAAAACTGCCAGATTTTCCGTGAAACAACCCCCATTGACTTGTGTTGCAAGAATTAATTTCTTTTAATTTAATATTTAAAAGAAATAATGTTTCTCAAGCGATTGTTGTTAATGGCAACGGTGATTTAATACTAATAACAAGAAGTTCTTAAAGAACTAAAATAGCCTACTTTCCTGTTACTTAAATACTTATTAAAATTTTTATCTTGAAAAAACTAGGTTCGTAACAGTAAGTGACATCAACAACCGTTTTTCCACATTAAATTTAAAATAAATTTCACTAAACACAGCATCTAACTAAACACAGCATCTTTCACTAAGCACAGCATATTTCACTAAACACAGCTTTATTTGCAGTTATAAATAAATATTTAATTTTTCGTAGAACAAAAACCAAAAAAACTACTCCTCAATAAACATTTACTTGTTAAATTCGGCTAGTTCCATTTATTTTATTTCGAAAATTAAATAATTATTACTTAAATCGTTTGCAAAAAAATTTATATTTCAAAGAATAAATATGTAATATTCTTCGCTTTTAAATAGAATGAAAACAATTTATATCAACAACAAAGCTCTTGCAGTGAAATATATATTTGACGTCATCTTAAATTGATCGATGTCTCAAAAATAAATTCATTTTAATTTATTGTCTAAAGAATTAAAGTTTCTCAAGCAATTGTTGCTATGGCAATGGTGATTTAATTCTAATAACAAGAAGTTCTTAAAGAACTAAAATAGCCTACTTTCCTGTTACTTAAATACTTACTAAAATTTCTTATCTTGAAAAAAAACTAGGTTCGTAACAGTAAATGACATCAATTACCGTTTTTCCACATTAAATTTAAAATAAATTTCACTAAACGCAGCATCTAACTAAACACAGCATCTTTCACTAAACACATCACTAAACACAGCTTTATTTGCAGTTATAAATAAATATTTAATTTTTCGAAGAACAAAAATCAAAAAACTACTCCTCAATAAACAATTACTTGCTAAATTCGGCTAGTTTCATTTATTTTATTTGGAAAATTAAATAATTATAACTTAAATCGTTTGCAAAAATTTGTAATTCAAAGAATAAATAAGCGAGGAATATGTAATATTCCTCGCTTTTAAATAGAATGAAAACGTTGCATACAACTATACAAAGACACTCGAAGTTAAATACATTTGACGTCATTTCAAATTGATAGATGTTGCAAAAATAAATTGTAATTTATTGTCTAAAAGAATTCAAGTTTCTCGCGCGATTGGCTTCCTATGCTTTTTAAATGAGCATTAAACTTTGCAGTTTTTTAAATAATTGAAGTACTTCGAATTCGAATTCTTTTCTGAAATTTTCAATGTATTCTTATTTCGATGCGCTGAATTTTTTGACGCATCTCACTTGTCCGTAGCATTTGTAGTTAAATTCAGCGATTTAAATGACTCGAAATTGAAGTACAATGCTAATTCAATGGGAAATTCGTCGTCAAATAGTAGATTTATGTCCGTCCTATCGTACAGACAGACGGACAAAAAGTATGAAAGTTGGGTGGCCTGAGGTTATACCTTTCTTATAAAAAAAAAAGAATTTTTGAGATCGGATTGACAGAACTGATTTTGGAAGGGGGGTACGGACGGACGGACATCGACCGCATGTCAATGCCTACTTTTTCATTTTTTTTAATTCTTCGAATTAAAAAAAAAAGTAGGCTAACAATGACTTATGTTTTTTAACTGAGCACTTAATTTTGAGGTTTTTTTCAATAATTGAAGCACTTCGAATTCAATTTTTTTCTGAGTTTTTCAATGTCTTCTAATTCCACGGGCCGAATTTTTGTTTTGACGTATCACACCTTTCGGTAGCATTTATTGTTTGGGCTATGAAAGTAGGTAACGGATAGACGGACTGGACGATTATAATACCTTCCACTTTTTACATTATAAACGTAGTGTGGATGCTAAAAGGTTGCAACTCTAGGTCTAGATACACTACGATATCACCTGATTACGGATTCATAAGAATAATATTAAACCATTTCATAGTGTTTAACACAGCAGATGGCAGCACGATCATTTTACAAAATTAAAAGTATACCATCATCCATTTTAAATTTTACTTTTATCCGAACGAGAACCGGTAGCGCATGGAATGGCTGCTGCCAGTGCATGACAGGGTGGTTGCCTATTTTAACAGGAAATGTGGAAATATCTTTTTGTATGAATTTATTAAATGCTAGTAAATGAATGAGCATTATTTGCATGGGCTGAAAAATAAAGATCAAATTTCATTCAAAGATATGTGTCATTTGGTTTAATATAGAGTAGCAGTTCTCTTATTGTTCCCATCACTTACATTAGCATAGAATTCCTAAATCCCTCTAACAATGCATACCGTTCTGTCATGCAACCCAACTTATAAAAAAATCGAAACCAATATCAACATGAATAATTTCTACAAAATCCCAGTTAAAAGGAACCATAATTCCAAACCATTTCAAGTCATATTTTCAAATATTAGTTTTATAAGTCATGATATTAGCATTAATTTTAAAGAAAAATATATGTCTGATTGGATTTAGGCTTTCGAGGAGTTTGACAGCTTCTCTGACCATCTCCGTAGACTCCTATTAAAAATTGCCAATTTCATAAACAGGGAATACCTTGGTCCGCAGGATACCAATTAAGGATTAAAAACGCTGTCCAAAAATTTATCTGTTGCTACCAATAATTTGGTAGAACTGCTATATGTGGAGAGAATTGACATTTGGAGAAGTATGTATTCAGCAGATACACAATAGTTATCACCTCTGCTGCCATGATGAGGTTTTAACAGCTATCACCCAATTCTTTACATTATGACTCAATATTACTTCTCGAACTAAATACTTGCAAAACATTAACTACATAAGCATAGCTTTACGAACATTGTGAAACCGATTCCTTTTTTTGTTCTTTGAAATGTTCTGTAAATAGTTTTACTACAAAATACTCGAGCGAATGTCAAATGTGGAATTATGGAGCCTTGTAAGGTAGCTACATCTACCATCATGTAGAATACTTTGATATTCAATATAGCTAGTTCTAAACTTTTAAAGCCAAAAGTCAACCGTTTTTATTCCAGTTTTCGTTTCTCTCTTTCTGACCAGCCGGGAATCCGATCCTGACGTCACAGAAAACTTTTCTGGCTTTTTTTAGTCGGCCGTGGTCTACAAACACATGCCGTCATGCCCCCCCCCCCCTTTTTTTTCATTTCTGTAAAAGTTGTTTTTCCTTGCATGTACTATATCGGCAGTGAAGATCCTTTTACATTGTACGGCGGTGTTCTTTAATGAAATAAAATAAAGTTTGCCTCTTCGCTCCTATAAGCAAAGTCTGATACATATATTAATTAAATAAATATATATATTTAACAAATACATATTAGTAAGCATATTTTACAGGTAATTTTGAAAAAAAATTAACGATTAAGGCTTGCTGATTGACATATCTATTTAATGGGAATGTGATGTTTAAAGTCTTATATATACACATTTTTTTTGGCGACCTGTTGAAACTGTTTTCAGCTCTAAAGATTGTAGTCTTTAATTGCTAACTTGGGAGCAAATTTTTACTGTCGAATTGTCCGTTTATGCTTTAACGATTAATATTTTCCGAAGGATACATCAATTTAATGGAAATGTGATGTTTTAAGTCCTACATATACAAATTTTTTCTGCCTCGACCTGTTGAAACTGTTCGATTACTTCTAAAGATTGTACACTCTTAAAACAAAAGAGTGAAATCCACTCTAGTTGGAGAAGTGCATTTTCGACATTGGAAAGGAATGAATATTTACTCAGACTGAGTTAAAATCACTCGTTTGGAGTGATCCTGTCGGAGGTTTAACACGCAAAGGATCCACTCCAAAAGGAGAAGTGCATTTTCCAGACTGGAGGAGTGAAAATTAATCAGACTGAGTTAAAATCGCTCGTTCGTTTTAAGAGTGTAGCTTTTAAGTGCTAATTTTGGGAGCGCATTTTACTGGCGTTCATACTATTTGTCTACCTGTCCTATAGCTCTAGTATGAATAGCCCTAGTGCACCCGTCTGCCGAATACGAGAAACAAGCATTTAAAACCCATTCTCTACAACTTAAAAGTCAATCCTTGGGAAACACGGGATTGGTCGCGTGTCTATGTTTAAAGTCAACCCTTGGTAATTGTGGGGTTGAAACACATATACACTCTTAAAACAAACACTGCCAATTTACCTCAGTCTGAATGGATTTCACTCCTCCAGACTGGAAAATGCACTTCTCCTTTTGGAGTGGATCCTTTGTGTATTAAACCTCCGACAGGATCACTCCAAACGAGTGATTTTTACTCAGTCTGAGAAAATATGCATGCCTTTAGGGTGTCGAAAATGCACTTCTCCAACTGGAGTGAATTTCACTCTTTTGTTTTAAGAGTGTACTAGTTCAGATGCCATTGCTAACAGTCTTTAACTCCTAAATAAAAACTGTAATATAACTTTTTTTAAATAAACTTCTTTGTTGAATTTCGTAACAATTATAATATGGATAGAAATGTAACATAAATATCTTATAAACTTTTTTTTAGCAAAACATTATCCCATTTACATGATAGAGTTTAACTTTCTTAACCTTAAATACCTTTAAACTTACTAAAGAGACTGTTGTAAACACAAAATAGCCAAAACAGCGGCGCATATTATCGTTCCATTTCATAAATTTGGAATGAATTGAAGATCTTAGTGGAAGAACATGCGATGTGACATTTTTAGAAAAATTTAGACTTTTGTGAAGTATACGAATAAAAACTAAAAATATTTATATTGTCACGTATGAAATTAAAATAATAACATATGCATTTTGTTTGTAATACTATAACTCAATGAAGACACGATTTTTTGGGGTTTTTTTATTTGAAACTATTGAGGTGAGAGAGGGTTACAAGCTATTGAGTTGAGCATCTATTGCTATTTTTTAGAAAATCAGACGGCTCACAAGAACAAAACAGGGACGAAACATGACGAAGACATAATTTATATACACTATGTACACAACAGGAACTCTTGTCCTGATGGCCACACTCTTCTTCAGCGATCTAGTCGGCCAGACTAAAAAAAGAAAATACCATGTTACAAATATTATAATGCATATATTTGTTAATAAATATTTCACTTGAATAATATAGATATAATTATTTGTCATAAAATCCTGTTTTAAAATATAATATTTAACCATCTGAGGGATAAGTAAATTGGATGTAGTGTAAACTAGTTTTCACTGCAAGAGTGTTGTTTGCAGTGCTGTTTTAATTTTTTTAACTGAATATTTAATTTTTTTAGTTTTACAAAAACTTTATTTCTGCTTTAGAGGATAATAAAAGACAAAAAAGAAGGAAAACCTGAGATTCAGGTGACGGATTTATACGTCTGTGGTTGTCGGAGGGTATACAATTAGTAAAAGTAAAACTGAATATTTTAAAGGTTTAAAATTTAAAAGTTATTGTTTTCTATTTCTATTGATGATGTATTATTTGTAGCTCTTTTTGTGTGTATTGTAACCGATTCAAACAATGACCAAGTGCTCTAGTAATTTTTTAAATAATGTATGGGAAAAAATCCATAGTAACTAATATCATTGCTACTTCAGAAAAATAGGCAATTTTTGATCTAAAAACAAAAGAGGGGTGACTTACTTGATCAGGCCCAAAGAGATGTGATCCACTTTGTCCTGGGTTACATTGAGGGAGTCCCAGTAGTGACGAGTTTCCCTGCAGATGCTGGTCTCAGCTACAAAAAAAAAAAATGTTGTTAGAAAATACAATCTTTTATAGGCAGTAGCTTTGCAGGCTGTGTTAAATTGAGTCATTTTCCATATTTGATTTTTGATTTCCCAAATTCATTTGTTTCATATTTTCAAAAATGTGCAATATTTTTCTTAGAATAGAAATATTCGATACTTTAATGAATAGTTTTATCTTTCTCACTGCTAAAAATCTTTCTAAAATAAACCTAATTCTAACATAATCTAAACCAAATTTAAAATTTAAAAAATCTATTCCAAAAATTAAGTACACGAATCTTTAAACGAACAAAAAACTTCTTTATTTTACTCCTAAATTTACGTACAAAAATGGTTTCTGGTTAAATATTAATCCCTCATATTCAAATAACGATAGCAGAAATTGTTCTTACCATGGTTAGCTTCTTTCAGCAGCTTCAATTCAGCCCTGATGACTGCTGTCCTTTTGATGGTCATCGTCCTAATGTCTGGACATGGTGGCTGGATAGCCTTGAAATCCCTGACCACTAAGGCTGAAATTAACGTTAACGATATTATTACAATTCTTTTCATGCTTGTTCTTAAAATTTAATCTTTCGCTTAAGAATTCCCAAAAACTAAATAGAATTTGGTTTTGATGCTCAAATGTTTAGTTTTAGTCATGAATAAATCTTCGACGGCAACCTGTGCAACAAAGAAGAAATTAACAAGTACAAAAGTACTTATTAATTATTAATTAAGTTTTAAATAGTGTCGCCATCTGCTGTAAATTTTTGGCATTTTAGAGCTTCAAAAATTTATAATTCGATAACCAAATAACATTTTCGTCTCAAATTTATTTCATTTCGATGTTTTGTTCATCGCAATACCTGGGGAAAAAGGGCTAACATGGCAAAGCAATACCTCTTCGAAAAATTATGAATCTAAATCTATTACATTAGCTCTATGGGACTGACAATCCCTCTTAATGAAATAATTGCTAGATGGAGATTCAGAGATGTTTTAATTATTTTTCAAATGAAGTGAGATAGCAAGTTAGACATTAAAAATACTTACACATGACTGGGATGACCATTTTCTGCTCTCTCATTTGCTGCTGCATATAAGTTGAGAGGCGAGCATAGTTATTTTTGGCTCTGAACAGCTTCTCAAAATTGTAGCGTATTTTCCTGATTTTAGTGGACACTTTCTGCAAAGACAAAACAAGATTGTTACAGAGCATTTCTTTATTTTTGTTTATTAAGGGAATCTGTGATACATAAAATACATGAATTAACCTTATTTTGTTCAGCAATTGAGTATGAATATCGTAAAACTAAATTATGTACTATAAATTTCAGGGCCCGATTATGACTTTCTATACAAAAAAAAGTCCTCGGTTTATAAGGGAGTAGTGTTATTGTCAATTGGTCGCCAACACTATAGTTTCCGCATTTTCATTACTACAATGATGAGTTTCATTACTACAATGATGAACTAGTATTTGTTGAACAACAAACTAGTTAACTATGACTGATTCCTAAAAATCAAAACAAAGCATTCAATTTTTGTGTAATTGCTGTCATCATATCTAAAAATAGATGACTAGACCAGATTTTGGGATCACTTTGAAATTTGGTAAAAGAAATCTAGGCTTTACCTACATGTTCGGTTGACGGCCTGATAACTAATGCTTTTAATCTATAGATTCCGATTTTCTAAATATATCTTCAGAAAAAAAGTTTTTTTTTGTAACAAAGCCTTCTTTGAAACAAGATACTATTTCGTATGCGTATTTTAAATTCGAAAAGTAACATTTGTCCTATATTCATTTCTTCACATGCATGCTGTATGATACATTTAACTTTTTTTTCCTCTTCTTGTCTTCTCAACGAATTTAAAGCTCAATACTTATTTATAAATACAATAGTATCAAATAAAATATGGTATTTTTTTAAAGTCAACAAAAACATATCCCATTTCAAACATAGGTAAAGTTGAACAGGAAACTTACTTTCCAAGTTTTGTCCAACAGTTCGACAGCGGGAACTGTGAGTGCCGATACGATAGCATGAGTGGCGTTTAGATCGTTGGCTTTTAAAAGTCCTTGGGCCACTTTGACGAGCTTTTTGAGGACTTGAGCTCTGTCATTTAAGGTTTGGCCGTGAACGATGGCCTCCAGAGTCCAATAGTAGACCTAAGAAAAACATCACATAAAAATATAATTATTATTCAAAATATGACTTAGTTTTATTAAATCGGACGCTATAGCTGGAAAACAAGTCCGTATTTGATTTTTTCGCAAATTTTAGTGGATATTGTATCTGCAGAGATGCATTTTTTGCAGTTATTTAAATTCATGGTTTTATTTTGACTTTGTTGTGATATTTATGGAAATCTGCGTTGAAAGGTGGCATTCGATGGGGACTGATTTTAATTCCAACCACATACTTTGCTATTCAAGAAGCGAAGTTTTTCTTTATTAAAAATAACATTTTAAAGGACTGGTAACTTCCATGGACATTATTCTCCTTCTAACACACGCATTAAAAAATCGGGGAACTTAAGTTGCAAAGTGTAACTGCAATCAATAGAGTGTAACTGCAATCAATAGGGTAGTGTAACTGCAATAATATACTTATACACAATAGAAACAATAATAAACTTTAAAAAGGAAAATTTAAATCTAGAATTGATTGCTTACCTCTGTATAGTTTTCTGCCATCTTTTTTAAGACTTCCGACGCTTTACTTTGGTTCGGTAAGTCTTGTGGGTGGAGCCATTTTCTTTGGTATTCGGGAAGGTCCTAAATGCAAAAACAAACATTTGTTACCTATACAAATTTGATTTACAAAATAAAATTCACAAAAACAAGGTGCGTATTTTTTAAAATTTATATATTTTTAATTTTTTAGTAGATATCTAACTCTTTCTCATATTTTTTCCATTTGAAATTATCAAAATTAAAAAAAAATTCTCACCTATTTTAAATAAATTTTATTAAATTCTCCTTACATTTTTCTGTAAAGTTACTCATATATATTCTTTTTGCATCGTTAGATGGAAGAATCATGTCTTTTGAATACAATTAAAAAATGTTTGTTGTTGCAGTTAAATATAATAAAAAACATGGTAAAAATGAAAGTTACTCTTAAAAAAATGTCATTAAATAAATTGTCTTTAAATTCTTTCAGATTGCATTTTTAAAAGTTAAAAAATTTAACAATAAATAGTTAACTATTATGAACAACTAAAGTTTTAAAAAATAATTCTGATTTATTCAAAAGTTATGATTCCAATATCCCTCCTTATATTTTGGCCAAAAAATTAAGATTCCTTCCGCTTTTCCCCATTTCATTCTCTATGAAAAATGAGTCTATTTCGCAAATTTTAGATCTTAAGAATTAAAAAAATATATAAAGTGGGTATTGAAAGGGTTAATATACTAATTTTACAACATTGAATGTGGAATAAATATGAGCAATTACCTCTTGTTTAATGTGCTTAAAGGTTTCCCAGTCCTTTTGAGTTAGGATTTTCTAAAAAAAAGTAAAACATATTTTCAGTAAACATTTGAAAATATAAAACTTTTTAAGAGCTAATGGAATATCAAATGCTACTTACAGCAATTTTGCTAGGCTCCAAATCAATCAAATCGCCATATTGCACCTAGGTGAAACAAAGGAAATTTTTTAATACATTTATTAAATAAAGAAAACTTGTTATGTATGACAAGGGCGCAATTTTTTACTTATTCATTTAATGAAACACTTTTTTTAATAACTCTTACAATACATGTTATGTTAATATTTTGAATGAATGACAAGAAACTTTTCACTCATAAGAAAATAAAATAAATTGTTTTTTCGGTGCTATGGAGATACATAATAGAGGATGCATTTTTACTTTTAGCAAACCAAAGTCGACAGTTTTGCTAACAATCTTATTTACATGGCAAAGTATTTTTATGTAGTCTAACTTATTCCAATTGATGTTAATTGATGATGTAAGTTATGATTTTAAGTTTCAATAGATTTTTTTATCTATAGATTTTTGCTTCACAAATATTTAATAAATTAAACGTGTAGCAAAATATATGTAGTAAAGTGTATAATAAAATTTAAAGTACGAAAGTTTAAATAAATTAGTACCCTTTTTATAGGTTTAAAGGAAGTATCCACACTCATCATATAGTTAGCGTTGGTAATTAAAAATCTAATTGAACATTTGAAATGGACACTACTTACGGGCTTATTTACGATGGCTTGATCATCTCCCCTGTCTTTGGGGAACGACCCGATAGTTGAGTCTTCTTTTTTAGAGACTTTGCTGTAAAAAAATGTGATTAGAATATTTTTCAATATGAACAATGACAAAATTGGTGAATTACATTTCAGTTGAAGTTTTGATGATCAAATGATACGGTGGTACAGCTATGATATAATGGCCGATCTGTCCTCCGGCGACTTTTGGCGAGCTTGAAAATTTAACTTAGGCTAGGCTTGCTATACCTATCAAGTTGTACGAAGTGGAGATCGGCCATTATATTTCAAAGCTGTTCCTTAATGGTTAAGAATTGACAAATATCTAGACAAATGAACTAGAAGGTTTTTGAAATACATTTTTTACTACACCGATTGATTCTGCTATCGATAAAATACTATTGAGTTTTACAGATTGATAAAATGTTAACTTCTTGTTTTCTTATAGTTAATACGGAGATGTCCCAATTTTTACATATGATTTCCATTTTATATAAATAAAGAAAACAGCTATGATATAATGGCTGGTCTCGGTTTGACGACTTGCGTTACATTGCCAAGCTACAAGCAAGCCCAAATGTGTGGCAAACATTCTACTTCATATTTCACACTTGATGGGTATAGTTACTCTGCGTTATATTTTCAAGCTCGCCAAAAGTCGCCAATGAACGAACCGGCCCTTACATGATAGCTGTACCAAATAAAGTTTTGCCCAGTCATGAAAAGATTGTTATTTTTTTAATAAATCCATCCTTCGATACATTTTATATTCTAAATATCAGCTTTTAAATTAATTAGCTCCTCAAATTTAGCTTACCTCTTTTTAAATAATTTCCTGATGAACTTCATTTTTGGCAATGCCACGCACAGGATTCAAATTAGATATTCCAGTATTTAAGAAGCTTCAAACTCGAAAATATCGATGTCTAATGTCACAAAAGTTTGACTTTTTTTACGTTTCAAGGGACTTTTCACCACTCTTTGATAATATGCAACTCAGTTCACAAATTTTTTGAGCGTAATGATTTAACTTCTTTACTTCGCATTGTTTAGTTCATTTTCATTGTTGGTATATTTATCTGAAGCCCGAAATTTTAACAGAACAAAATAATATTTCATTTTTATGTTAGGAATTTCATTGTTTAAACAAGCAGCTAATAGATTTTAAGATATAAAAGTGAAAGTATAAGAAAATTGATTTTTAAGGCTGGGTTTCAAATAAGGCTGTTTAAGAATAGTCTTAAAAGGGTTTAATTAAAAATACACATAAAAACAATATCGGCATTACATGCACTCTTAAAACAAACGAGCGATTTTAACTCAGTCTGAGTTAATTTTCACTCCTCCAGTGTTGAAAATACACTTCTCCTATAGGAGTGGATCCTTTGCGTGTTAAACCTCCGACAAGATCACTCCAAACAAGTGATTTTTACTCAGTCTGAGTTAATATGCATGCCTTTACGGTGTCGAAAATGCACTTCTCCTACTGGGGTGGATTTCACTCTTTTGTTTTAAGAGTGTGTTGCACGTTTTTAGTAATTTTTAATCAATTTTACTTTTTTTTGCTTGCGAAAGAATTAAAAAAAATTAAAAGTAGGTATTGACGAAGATGTTTCCGGCAGTTCCAGACTGAAACAAAATAAAAATATTCTTTTTTCTCTTGTGGAACAAGTTGTTCAAACTTATTTTTAACAGTTAAAGAAAAACCCTTTGTCTGTCTCCGTCCGTCACTCCGTTCGCGTCCCTTCCAAAATCGAATTATTTTAATCCACAATACTTTAACCGAAATAATATTAAAATAAAATAGCATAAAAAAAATTTTACTCATTGCCTTTGGTCAAAAATTCTTCAAACTTTTGAAATACCTTTTATTTTCTCTTTTTTAATCTTCATTGGGCATTTTGGCTGCACGGGCTGTTTATAGATCGGCAGTTATTTTGGCGATGTTTGGAGTAGTCCCATTACTTTTGTTATCAATACTAAATTATGAACTTTTCGAATAAAACAATATTGTTTTTGAAGTTTCATTCTAGAAGAAAAAAATTCTTGAAAATTATCAAATTCAAAAGTTTGTATTCGTAATTTTTTTTTTAAAGAACAAAAGATGGTGCACAACGTACTCATTTTCTTATGTTTAAATATCCTATAGATAACTCGAAAGTTATCAAAAATTAAATTAATTATTTGGATTATTTTTAATTTCCATAGTAATTTTTATTTGTTTTTTACCAAAGTAACAAAAAGTGAGAAAATGGTCTATTTTTGTGTTCTGTGTCAACGGACTCCAAGAACAAATAAAACGTTAACTAAGAAATTGTCATTATTATTTATGAAAATTGATTTTCTTTTTCATAATATTGTAATTAAAATTTTATTTAAAAATATTCAGTTTATTTTTCTTTTATAACCATATGTTTCCCCTTTTCTAAACACCGTCAATAACAACATGAATAAATACTTATAATATAATTGCATTTTCGAGGGAAAAAAACAAAATTATATAACTTATACCTTTTTACTTCAAAAAATAATACTTAAATGTCATATTCTTTACAATCGTTCACCACCCCACCCTCCAAATAAACGAAATAATAACCAAAACAATCGCTATCAAAGCTCTGACAGGGGTCTTAGTTTCTTGAGTTTTTTGGTCTATCCAGTAACATCTATAGATCAGTGAAATAGCTGGAAGAATAGGAGCCCAACAATAAACACGAAATTACAATTGAAGTCAAATAGTTTCCCTCCCGGAATCTGGTATTTGCCGCGTTTTCTTAACATTGAGTAGTAAATCCATTATTATACATGGCATCGTTTCATTTAACTTTATAATATTTTAAACATTAAAAATAGCCCGTTTTCTAAGTAAAAAAATAAGTTCTCTACCGCGTTCTTAAATAATAATTTTTATTCGCCATAATTGTCCTTTTTCATTGAATTTCTTTGAAAAGTCACTTAACATTCTTTATTTGTACTTCTAAAAATAAATATTTAATAAAAATGATGCTCGAAAAATTATACTTGGAAAATTATCGAAAAAATAGAAGCGAAACTTATCATATCGTTACTCTTTATAGATTTTTAGGAACGGTATTTCAATTTAGCGGTATTTAAATTATTTATATTTTGACATCTTTATACAATTATACAGTGATAAACGCTGAAAAGTAAACTAAAAAAAGGCAAGTTTACTTATGCAAAAAAGAGGAACTCTTTCTGCATGTTTCTTTATACTGATATAATAAACCATCAAAAGAACTATATATTGTGATACTTTCAAAACGTCATTCCAAACTGATTTACAGCACATAAATAATTATTTCTTCAAGTTTTATTTTCATTTTTAATGAAGTTTCTTGTGCATTTGACGAAGTGGCAGCAGTTGAAATATTGAAAAAATAAAAATGAAATGGTAATATTTCGTATGATGTCACGCTCTCCATACTACGATTTCATTGGTTCTTTTGTTTTCGTAAACAAAGTGTTGTAACAAGCTCATTGTCTTGTTTTGTAAATGTAGCTTAAATATTAAGTAAATTTAAATTTTAGCTATGCATTCAATCAAAATGATTCATTATGTTTATTGATGATATCAGCTGGGGGTTGAATAGCAAGTTAAGTATTTTCGCAGATGACTTAAAAGTGACGAGTACGGTAACTTCTGTTGAGCAAATTGAGCAATTGCAAAGTGATCTAGCGAAAATTACTGAGTGGGCTGCAAGGTGGGGCAGGTCGTTCAGTGTGAATAAATGCCAAACCTTGCATTTGGGTAAGAACAATGTTAATTTTTCTTATGTTTTACAGGGAGAAAGTATTCAAGACAGTGAGTTTGTTAAAGATTTAGGAGTTTTTGTGAGCAATGATTTTAAAATGAGTAAACAATGTGTTGATGCAAGTAAGAAGGCCAATCGAATGTTAGGATATATTAGAAAAAGTATCACTTCTAAATCTAAAGAGATTATTTTGCCATTGTATAGGGGATTGGTAAGGCCACATCTGAAGTATGCTGTTCAGTTTTGGTCCCCCTTTCTCAGAAAAGATATTGAAATGCTTGAAAAAGGTTCAACATAGGGCTACAAAAATGATTAAGGGTTTATCGGGTATTGATTATGGTAATAGATTAAGATCGTTAAACATGTATTCCCTGGAAAATAGGAGAACAAGGGGTTATTTAATTCAGTTGTTCAAGTTCATTAAACAGGGAGACATGGAGGGCTTAGGTTTTACCTTAAATAGAAGGACCAGAGGGCATGGTCAGAAATTGAATAAATCATGCTTTAGAAGGGAGGTTAGAAAACATTATTTTTACAATAGAGCCGTCAATGAGTGGAATGCTTTACCAGAATATGTTGTGTATTCGAAGAGAGTGGAAGATTTTAAGAAGAATCTCGATAACTATTTTAAACTGGTAAGGAATTAGATATATTTTGGACCAACCTTGCTGGGCCTCTGGCCTGTTGTTGGTCGACAGTTTTTGAATTTGTGAAAGCTCGGTCGGAAAGGGTTTGTATATATAAATATATGGAGTCAAAGGTCCCGAAGGCGTTGTTAGTGTATGATGCTCGAAGTTCCGTTAGGTCAGAACCTTCAAGAATTCTGAATGGGCCGGACTCAGGCCCGTTCCCAATTCTAGAAGGCCTTGGTTAGACGCCCCCTCAAGTGTGGACTTCGTCACTTGACCAGAACTTTAAATTACGAAACGCAATTAACTGTGTTTAAACTTTGTACGAAAAGCTAAAAATAGACAGCAAAAAACGATTAACGTACCTACCTTACCTACTTACTAAACAATAACAAGAGAGATAACAGACTATTTTTTGTTAAATAGAAATAGGCAGTTTGAAAATAGTTAGTTTTAATATTTTCTCTGTGCAACAAATGATAGGAATTTGGTAGAACTTACAAGTTGGTTTTACATTAATAAAAATGGAAGATCACATTCTGCAGTTAAGTTCAAACGCAATTCGTTTCGAACCTTTCAGTAATCTTACCAATGTGTTTTACGATGAAGCCAATTGTCAAGTGTTTGCTGTGCGATCGGGGGGTACAACAGGAGTTGTCGTGAAGGGCCCGCTTGAAAAAACCTCTTTCAATTTTCGAATGCTAGACAAGGGAGATGTCATGTCAATAAAATTCTCACCGGACAAGAAAGTTTTAGCCGTTCACCGAAGTCACAAATCCATCGAATTTATAAATTTCAATGGTGAGCCCGAAAATCTAGAGTACTCCCAAAGCTGCAAAGGCAAAAACATGAAAATCTTGAACTTTTCTTGGACAGGCAACAATGAAATAGTGTTTGTGATGGATCGAGGCATCGAGCACTTTCAAGTAGTTCCCGAAAAACACACACTAAAGTCGCTTAAACTATATAGTGTATCAGTCAACTGGTATGTTTTTCACGCAGAGAGTTCGCTGCTGTTAATATCGTCAGGAAGCCTGTGCAATGTTATGCAACCTTATCAGTTCCGTCCAGGGTCTTGTTATAAAATGTCGAAATTCGAGATTGATTTACCAGCTGCTCCCAAATCCCAAAACCAGTCTCTGCTCGAAAGAGATGTCAGCATTGCTACTGTCTATAACAAAACTTGTATTTTTGTGCTAAGGCATCAGCCTCGTTCTGTAGGGGCCCCGGGTGCTGAAATAGCCATTTATACTGTGGTTAAGGATGGACCGCCACGCAAGACCGATGTGCTGCGCTTAGACAAAAGTGGTCGCTTTGCAATAAATGTCATTGATAATGTCATTGTGGTTCACCACCAAGCTTCCAAAGAATCAATGTTGTATGATATCAAGACACCCTGTGAGACAGATGGATTCATCTCTAACCACTTTCCTATTGCTAAAAGTCCCATTAAACCCTTCATGATTAAAGTTCCCGCCATGCCTAGTCATAGTCCAACCATGGAGCAGGAGATAGGGTGTGAACTGTACTCGCCCAACTGGGTGGTCTTCCTTCCCAACATTATAATTGATCCAAAGTTGGGGTACCTTTGGTACGTCACCTTAGACAACAGCCCCCTAATCAATAAGATAACTGATAAATGCTTGCTCATAGATTACCTATTGCTGAGGCAGAATTCAAAATCAATCATCCTAAAAGTATGCCACAATTCCATACAGCCCTCTGCTCCACTACCCCTGAGCATCTTGGCAAAGATTTTTGATAAGTTGAATGCTGCTTACAAGCAGATGCAAGATTTGGAAAAGAAAAGTCCGCAGAATACATCTACCTTCCATCCTGTCACCGTGGTTGATCAGTCAGACATGTATTCCCATGTGTTTTCTGTTTTTGAGGGCCAAGACTTTGATGTCAAGTTTGCTGTTTCCGTCTTGTTGGAGTACATACGTTCCCTCATCTTGCATCAGCAGTTTGTTCAGCACTACATCTGCAAGTTACTTATTACGATCCTTGTCCAGAACAAGCAGTTCTATCAACTCCACCAGTTTCTTCAATACCAAATACTCAACGACTCTAAGCAGTTAGTCTGTCTGATGCTTTCTTTACAGGTAAGTTTGGTTTTAAAAAAGTAAATTTTTTTATTACTAACTGAACCATTTGGTATTGGTAAAGTTGAGCAGCAATCAAGCTGGCTGTAGGCACTGAGAGAATAGGAATATTGGGCTTAATCATACTTAATTGGCACAGTCCACCAAATGTATCTTGTATTCTGTGTGCATTGCATGACTACAATTCAAAATTACAAGACCCATTGCCAATAGCCCGTGTGTAACTCTAGTATGGGTTTTTTTTTTAAATGTGTGCTATGTATTGATAAATTAGTAGCTAAATAGATTAACATTTACAGTGTATTGGTTGGGTTTTCAATATTATTCTGATACTCAGTTATTTTGTGTAGGTTCGTGATCAGTTCGTATTTTTCTTGTAACTTCCTTTGAGTGGTTAAGATTGTAAATTTAAAAAAAAATTGCTCTAATTCATTAGCTAGTACAAATTCAATGTGTTAGGCAGCCGTTTTGTGAATAAACTGCTGTAAACCCATAATGAGTTTAACCTTTTTTTTTGCTTTAAAATAACCAGTCTTTTAGTATGCTTTGCTATAGGTTAGAGTTATTGAGTGTGCACAACAATAGTCCTAGTCATCCGATAATTGCCAATAACCCATAGTGTATCGCGTGATGCTGAGTACAAAACCTCAACTCTATTTCCAGGCTGTCTACCCTCCTGCCTACCAACTAGCTCTGGACATGCTGAGGAGACTCCAGAACTCCAACGAAGAGATCATCGAAGTCCTTCTGTCCCAGAAGAAGATTCTTCAAGCCTTGACCTTTGTGAGGAACTGTGGAGGCGTGGATTCACTATCTGCCCAAAAGTACCTTGCGGCCGCTCGACAGACGGGAGACCCGAGAGTGTTTTTTTCGGTTTTCAAGTTTTTCGAGCAGAGGAACATACGACTGAGAGGTTCCCCAGACTTTGAAGTTGGAGAACACTGCGAAGCTTATGTGAAATATTTCAGACAGTTATATGCACCACCGTATTTAGATATGAACTGATATTTTTTTATGGGTTATGTTACCTAAGTAAATCACATGTTTGCCTTGTTAGTGGCTTTTAATTGAAAGAAATTTGAAACTTATTGTAAATTATGTCTCACAAATTTACCAAAGTTTGAAGAACACTTCGTAAAAATATGTAGAAAAATGTAAAAATGTATACTGTAGTGATTTTGGGTTTCAGTTTAGCCCTAAAATGTTCTTTAGGACCTTAAATTTCTGATGTAACTTCGTTTTAAATTAGAAGTTGACATAATTAAAACCTTGATTAACAAATTTGGAAAATTGTTAAACAGTTCCTTAAAAAAGATTTGTTGTAAATATGATTTTAATACAATGTTACTGTACAGAGAGAGACTATATACTATTAAAAATTCAAAGAAAAATTTAAAAAAAGTAATTATTTCTAGTGTTTGTTTTTAATAATTCTTTCTGGTTTTACTTGTGCATTCTAGTGGTGGGTAAAAAACAATTTAAGGAATTTCTTTAAACCATTTATATTTTTCATTGAAATTTAATTTCTCATTAATTTAGTATTAATTTTTTTAATTTATTACTTTGTATAAAATAAAAGTATGTAAAAAAAATTCCCATATTAGTAATTGGATTATTTTTGTTTTGGGTCTTTCTTTTTATGATGAGATAATATTGTACATATGATAACTTTTAGGACCATAAGGAAATGTCCCATCAGTTAAAAAAGTTGTTCGTATTTGAGCTAGTAGTTTTAAAAATTGAAACAATAGAATAATGTATGAAGCCAAAGCTTATAAATTCTAGCTCGCAAAATCAAGCACTGGAATATTTCTTCATACTAATTATCGGTACCAAAATGCAATTCCTATAACCAAAATATAGAAAATTACAGCATAACAGAAATGTTAATCACAAGAACAGATTTAAACTAGAATGAGATGAGAGCAAAACTTAACATGTTTATTTACAGCTTGCCTTTATGTCAGCAAATGCCTTTTCGCTTGCCTGTACTGGCCATGGTGACTTCTATTTTTGCCAGACACAGTATGCAGACAAGATTGAAACCAAAAATATTGAACACTACACATGACCCATTTGAAGTCAGAGTACTAGGGAAAAAAACGCTTGATTTCGTAGAGAACTTTCCTCACAGGCCACTTTGGCGATGATAGCGAGTAATAGCCTAAACTGGTGTAAGGAAACCAGTTTCTACCTACGGAGATTCACGTGAAGAAGGGAGAACTCGATTTTCTGTCACCAATGTCCGCCAAGCAGACACAATTACGGGACGACTCCTAATATATCAAGCGGTTTTCCCCCTGTACTCTTCATTTGTCTAGAATGATCAACACACTTCAAAGCCAGTCAGAATTTGTCTGTGTATTTCGTAAAAAAAAAAAAGGAGAGCAAATTTTTGGTAGATAGATTTACTAGAAGGTCAAGGGTAAGATAATGTCATTAGAAATAGAAAATTAAGTTTAGCTAACGTCACACAAGGGCTCGTAATTTTGTACCACTGGGGAGTAAAAAGTTATTAATGTAAATAAATAATAAAAAATTTATTAATGTATTTAAAATGTATTAATGATAGGGTTTCGGCTGAGAATATTTGGTAGAATCTAAAAAACACAAGGGATCGTTGCAACGCGATAGTAAAGTTTACTAAATAGGAGTAATGTTATACTACTAAGCTAGAGTCTTACCCCATACGAAATTACACTTACATCTCAAAAATGAAGTAAGGTTACACTAGAAATAGAAATTAAAAAAAAATAGTTCCTTCCTTTATATTTTTTCCTATCTGCCTTTAAATTTATTGTGGAATAATGGTAATTAACTGCTTTTACTATGATAAAATAGATTAAATAGTTGATATGATTTAAATAGTTCCTTATTTATATTTTTTCCTATCTGCCTTTAAATTTATTGTGGAATAATGGTAATTAACTGCTTTTACTATGATAAAAAATTATAGATACCAGGATGAAATTGTAAAATTATTATCTGGATGATTTTTCTCGTAATTTTACCCTTGTATGCTATACTATAGTAAATAGAAGCAGTTATAGTAAAAGAATGAAAGTAAGTAATGTTTAACATTTTTTAAAAACACCTTTATTTCATGATATATACAAACATACAGTTTTCTAGTAATTCTTATAGTGCTTCAACCTAAAAAAAAGAAATATTTTTAAGCTTATTGATACAAAAAGTCAATTATTACTAAACAATAGTAAATATATACCTGTTTTTCGCACAGACTAAAAATATATAAAGCGATCCATGTATAGATAACATACAATCTGCTAAATAGTAATAAGCCTATGCTTCTGTCTATTATAAAATATTATAAATACCTTAAATATGTTTACTTATAATTCCAAAATAAGCTACATAATGCACTCTCATTAAACAAAAATCATCAATATGAACCTACTGTCGTCATAATTATTAATTTCCTACAGAAATCCCAGTTTTAATTTTGCCGAACCAATCCAGCGAATTAGTTATTTTTTGCATGCCACATATTCATATGATAGACCTACTTGCCCTTTAAACTTTATAAATACAACATCTTTATTCATTTGCATTTAAAATTTTATTTTATAAAATAGTTTCGTAACTTTTTCTAATCAAAATTTTTTTAATGAAATTTATGTGATAATTCATGTTATAGGTATTTCATGTTGAGGTAGAATTAAAGGGAAAAGTTAGTTTCCCATAATTTGACTTTATTAATCCCTATAAATGATTTCTCCATAAAATAAACATTCTAACACTTTACCTGAAAATGTGAGCTGTCCCTGTGTTATTTCCAATCGAATAGTAACCACTATTTGAAGAGAATGCTACCGTGTTTGGATATTTAAACGAAATACTATCTCTTGCAGGAAAATTGGAAAACACAGTAAGACTGGGAAAATGGGCCTGTAATTGAAGTTATTTTATTAGCTTTTTGTCACAATAAACTAATAAATGGAAAGTAATTCAATTAAAATATACACATGTAAAAAAAAACACTTAAGAATGTGTAATTGCAGAGTGTGTACCAAAGTTCAATACAAAAATTAATCACATTCTAAGCACTCATTTCCAAAACATTAGCACTTATAATGTAACAAATCTGCAATTGTGCAACATATTATAAACACATTTTAAATTGTTAGTAATAATTTAGATAAAAACTTAAATCATTAAAGGACATATTTAATTAATTTTTATACTGTTCAAGGGCTCTACCAATGGCACATTTTGGCTGATGACTAAATTCCTATTCGATGATACTGATTGTTCAAATATTAAATCTTTTGATAGGCCTAATACAAAATTGTATCATTTCATATGAAGTTAACTACAAATACAATTTAATCGCCACTACCTTAGAATTGCCATAAACCTATTTTCTAGAAGAAAAAAATTCAATTGATAATTTAAAAAATATTTGGGATGGATTGAAAATTACTTATACAAACATTAATGTGCAGTGAAATACTGCCATAATATACATACCAACTTCACAGCCTCTTCTTTCCTAACAGATGACATAGAAAGCAATTCGGAGGTGCTGTTGAATCTTAAATGGCTGACCTCAGTGGTGAGATTTTTAAACACTTTAAAAGGCTCTGGCGAGTTGGTGGAGAAAAGTGTTTTGTGGTCATAGATATTGACGATGCCACAGTCTGACCTAAGCAAAAGAAAATGTAAAAAGATTAAATAACCAAAACACTCAAATACAAAACAGTAAAAAAATCTTAACATTTTATCAGTGCAAGAGCTATCGGAAACTATTTGAGTGATCTAGTGGCAAAACTTCTTTCTCCACAGCAAAGGCGTGGGGCTGGATCAGTTCATTGGCGGCTTTAGAGGATATGAAAAGCTTATTTAGGGTTGTTGTACTGTACCTATCAAGTGTTAGGGGTTATTGAAGGGTAGCTATGCCATTATTAATAATCCTTACTTTTGGCAATTTTCAACTAGGTTTAGTATTTCTCTATATATATTTCTGAAACACTTTATTGTAAAGAATATATTGAAAGTAGATCATAAAAAGTTAAATTTTATGTTTTTAGAAAAAGGTGGCCTTAATTTATAAGACCCATTGTGAGTTCTTGGATAGTTCTAGCAAAACGTCAATTCAAATGAAGCATACGAAACTTAACACACCTTTGTCAAAACACCTAGTGAAGCCGTATTTTGATCTCATTGAAAGTCCTCAAGGAACGGACCAAAGCCTATATTTTTGGTGTATTTCGGAGAATGTGAGTTATGCATAATGCAACTGGACCTCTCATTTTATTCATGAATTATTAATCTTCAGAAATTTACCTAAATATCACATACTGAAATGAAAGTTAATTATTTACATACCCTGTTGCTAGAAACTGCTCATTAGGTGAAAGTGCTATTGCAGTGCCATCTATGCAACCACAATCTTCAAATTTATGAATGCACTTTCTAGAGTTCATGTCCCAAACATAAACTTCACCATTTCCTACAAAATAAAATTTAAAATTAGGATGCAGCTTATCTTAAATTAAGTAAATATATACAAACTTAAATTGTATACTAAAACAGTATAAAGCTGTCTTTCAAAAATATACAACACTTTGGCACAACATTTCATACAACCCTAATGAATAAAGCATGGTAATTAAATTGGCATATTACTTCAGATTTTGTTATATTTTCAAGACATATAATTATCTGATCACACACGAAAGTAATTAAAAAATAAACGAAACAATTGTTTTTCGTAATGCATAACAAAAAGAAACAAACACGAAGCATGAATTAAATAATTAGGTAGATATGATAATTAGAACATGAATAAATATAGTTATTCAAAGAAGTCTTAGACTAAATAACCAATCTAAACTAAAAGTACATACCCCCATGTGAATACATTTTTGTGCCATCTCCATTGAAAGTAATTGCAATAACTTCGCCATTCATTTTCAATGTTCCTACCCATTCTTTTGACTGCAAAGAAAGTTACAACAATTATATTTAAAGTTAGCTTTAAAAAGAAATATCTTCAAATCCAGCTTTGAGTCAGTCCATGAAAAGCGGAGAAACAAGTAATTTTTCAAAAATTATTTTGTTGTTAAATAATTTAATTTGACTGTTAAATTACACAAAATTCTTTTCGCAACTACAGTACTTTGTTGTGGAAAATAAAATTTTCAAAAGAAATACCGAATTCAAATTATTAAATTAAGTCATATGTAACATGAATTACAGCAAGTTTGTGACCAGAGTTGCCAAGTAAATGTATTCATAAAAGGAATAATAAAAGGGGTTTTTTTTTCAATTAAATGTAAAATGTAGAGCAGCTTGGAACTTATAGATTTACATTTAAAAAGGTCCAATAACAATCAAGTTTAAAGATACAAATGAACCAAGTAGTGTTCAAAGTCCATTTATTGTAACCTGGAGTTACCAAAAGATTTTTTTTGTTACAAAATTTTATACTTGTGACAGATTTTGGAGTTTCCTACATTAGGTTCATATCAATTGAATAATTAAAAAAAAGCATATTTACTTTAAATTAGGAAATTTATTTAAATTATATGGAATAAATATAATACTCGACAACATAGATATAAAATGTAAATTGAGTTATCATGGAAAGACACTTTTTAAGAATTTTAAAAAAAATTTAAGCTTTTTTTTTAAATATTCCCTTATTTTTATTTGAATGTTTTAACACATTTTTTTTTATTTAAATAAAGGTTTTATATAATCACAAAATTATATAGAGAAAGAGAAATTTTAATAGTAATGACAACTTTTATCTTTATGATGCTATTGTTAATTGTAAATATCAAAATTTAAAAAAGTCTTACTTTTGTAGTTAATAGATGAATGTTTCCATAACGACCATTTATGACAATATATTTGCCATCAGGGGACATTTGAAATCTACGCATGTTCTTTTGGTTCATTCCTAAATTGAAAGAAATAATAAATACCTATTGCAAATAACCCCATATTAGGAACACTTGAAACTGAATGAACACTACACAAATTTCAAAAAAAAAATTACCAGTGTTATAAATTGGATGGGAAAACTTCAGGAGAAATTTGTGCAACTAACTCAAAAAAAAGCATATTTACTTTAAATTAGGAAATTTATCAAATAACTCAAAAAATAGAAGCAAATCAGGGAGCATTTTTGAAAAAAAATATAGAAAAAATGATAGTTTCATGTCATTTAGGAGTTATCTCTTTAGATTGCCATACTTGTGCACATATAGAATCACCAGATTTATCCCCGAGTTTTACAAAAATAAGATCTTAGTGTAGAGAATCATTTTAAGAAATTTAACACCGTTGAAGATTTGCAATTTTAAGACAACTATTTTCGACAAGATCGATAGAAACAACTTAAATTATAGTGACATTTAAAAAAAAACTAGTTGCGCAATAACTGTGAATAAATTTGGCTTGAAGTCAGAAAATTGTAGGATTTGGTTACATTTAGCAACTAGCAACCCTTAATTTTGAACCCTGTGCTTGACCTCACAGAGTTTCTATTACTAGGCAAAGGCAAACTCAACAGAAATAGAATAACAATTGCAATACAAGTATTCCTGGAATAATCCAGAAAATTAAAATTTACATTAGTATTGATGACAAGCTTCCCAAACGCTTTGATCATTTTTTAAAACATTATTTATAAAGTACATGCCTACCTATTTAAGACAAACTTTTATACTTTAAAATAGCCTGGGAATTTACAAATATGTAGGGTTGTTTTCACAGCATAAATTTTAAATTACATATATTTCAAATAAAATATTTGTTAAAAAATTAAAATTTGGTTTGATTTTGAAGAGATGATCTTAAAAACATTTCATGAAAAAAAGCACATTACGAATCAAAATTTATTCATAATAAAATTTATGGTTATTGTAAAAAAGGCCAATGCACAAAATACAGAAAAAAATGGGTCTAATGATTGAAGGGTTAATTTTATTAAAAAAAACTAATTATAAAAATGACATTGAATTATATTTATTACAATATTTAATAAATATTCAGAAGTGCATGCATTAGATAGGGGAGGGTGGGGGCTATTGGGACAAATTTTTTTCAACCTCTGTATTTCAGCAAAAATAAAAGAAATTTAATTTCTTTTTTTACAAGCTCATAAACTGAACATTCATTTACTTAAAAAGTCAGTCAACAAAGGCAATAACATTACCATATTTTGGTTGCGGAGCATTTTAAACAAACATGTAAATGTCCCATTAGCCCCCATATGTGGGGGCTAATGGGACAGGGTGCAGGGCTAATGGGACATACTAAATTTTGCCGTAATAAAATATTTAAAAAAATGGAAAATGAATGAGAAAATAAAAATAAAATAAAATTTTAAAGCAAATACCATTTACATAATGTATACATAACGAAATTTTATTTTTTAAAACAATTATTCCCCATTGAAAGATGATATATCAAAGTGAAAACTCAAAATCGAAGATGCTCCCATAATTTTTGTTGAATCACTGGAAATGATATTTTTATAACTAAATCTTTAGTTTGTATAACTAAATCTTCTAAAATTTATCCCAAACTTGTCCTCTTTTTCACGGTACAAGGACTTAAAAATCGTCTTTATCTTCAAATAGCTTACCATCGTTCGCCTTTTTCATATAATTTTAACGAACATTTTCAGTTCATCGCCTTCTTTTCCAGAAATCAATAAAACGAATAAAAAATAGCTTGCTTCCTAGCAAAATTTACCAACAACAATTTATTTATCTTCACCAAGCTCTGTTCAGATGTAATTAATGAAACTGCAGGTGGAAATATGTCACCAATAAAACTACTTGAACTTTCACTTATTATACGATGAAAAAAAATCAAAAAGTTTAAAATTAAAGTTTAAAAAAGTTTTTGGCAACTTGACTGAATAAGATATTAGAGATTTATATAGATTCTTCGAGAGGAGCACACAGATCTAGGTTTATTCGTGTCCCATTAGACCCCATTGTCTCTGTCCCATTAGACCCCACAGTGTTGTTTTTTATAAATGACCCAACACAGAAGCACTTGTACTTCACCACGATATTTGACATATACTATCTTAATCTTGGATATTTCATCTATCTAAAACTGTAGTTTAATTCATAGAAAGTTTTTATTCAATACTCCAAAAGTGAAAAACAAGGTACACTTTTAATTAACTTTCAATTCTCCAAAACAACAATTCTTCTCTCTACTTCACCACATGCGTTTAATGGCTGATCTTTGGTTCTTAAAATGTGAAATCTTACTGTTACTATGCTTTAGTGTAGAAAAATTTGTAAAAAAGTATATTTTTCCCAGCTTTAGGGCCCTTGTCCCATTAGCCCTGCGTCCCAATAGCCCCCACTCTCCCCTATGTATATCCAACAAATTAACCTTTTATTTCTGGAATTCTGGTAATTTTTCCTGCAAACATATCATAGGAAAACATGTGTCCATAAAAGGGGGATCCCACCACAATCTCTCGGCCATCTGAAGAGAAGTGGGAAGTTTCAATAGGGAAATTTTCAAAGCAAATGGATTGGATTTTAGCATTGATTTTCCCATCTATCTGTAAAAAAAATGACATTGAGTTTACATTAAAATAAGCATTTGCCACATTTCATTTCAGCAATCATTTACATACAAACTTAAACCCCATATTATAAGTAACAAAAAAAAGTTCATTCATGAAAACTTCAGTAAAAATAATTCCAACAGCTACAAGATATCTGTGTTTCTTACAAGTCATCATTTTATGTTTGATTTTATGGGATGCAGTGTATAATGTGGCTAATATTGGACATATATGGCAACCCTGTTAAACAAGAACAAGCAGTTACTTTTCTTTTAAAAAAAGTAAAGTAATTTGTGGCCAACTGCCAGACAAAAAGTTATTGATCTGCTGAACATACCTGAACAAAACCCTAATTGGTTGTTAAAATTTATGATTAATAATTTTAGTACTTATAAATTTATAAAAAGCGTTGATAATATGAGGTTTAAACCAATAATTATTGACACTTTAAAAATTTATTAATACTTGATTTTTTTTCTTAAAAAGTAAATGCTTGTTCTTGTTTAAAAGGGTTTCATATATGTCAAATATCAGCCACTTAAACACTGAATAACATTAAATCAAACATAAATTGATAACTTGTAAGAAAGACAGATATCTTGATGCTTTTGGATTAAATTATTTTTTACTGAAGTTTTCATAGATAAGCTTTTATTACTAATTTTGACTTATAAAATTTTGTTTTTTGGAAAAATGCTTAAAAATAATGCAAGTACCTGAAAGAGGTTGGCAATGCCATTTGTTGTAGCAACCAGAGCCACTTTTGAAGTTGGATGAAATTCAACACTTTTCACTATAGACTATAAATAGTATGCAGCTTTAAACATACATTCAAAATACAAATTATAGTACATACATAATTTATTTACACAAACTTAAAGAAAAAAACACCCATTTATTTGACAGGGAAAGAAACACTAACAAAAAGAACTTTAAAAAAATAGAAACAATCAAATACAATTACACAAGTAGGGAAATAATGTCACATTTCACATTTTACTTAAAAAAACATCCAAGAAAATATTTTGCTATGAGACTAAGTTATTAACTTGGTCAATAAATAAGTAATACTTAAGGCAATTTTACTTGGTTTAGTGATTGTACTAATTAATCATGGACAATCAGTAGATACATTGTAAAAAGTTTAAAAACAGAAACAAATCTATAATATTTGAGTGTAAACTTTGGAAAACTAGAGGAATAAAGAGGGTTAGTTAATTTCAAAAAAATAAACAAACTTATTTTAAATATTTTCTATGTTAACTTTTAAAGATTTATCGTAGATATTGCAAATATCACTATTGTATTCTAAAATAAGACAAACTAAGGAGTCAAAAAGACTAAATAATGCAAAAATATGATTAAAAAACTACAAGTAAATTGCATAAACATTCCAAGTTTTTTATTAGCATATTCTAGAAAATAATTGAAACAGTGCAAGATTGCAAAAAGGAAAAAGCAAATTGACATCTTTTTAATCAAAAAAGATATACCATTAAACTGAAAGTGTAATATTAAACACAATACATAGGGTTACATCATAATAAATAAAATTTACTTACAGCTTTCATGCTCGTATCTACTAAACTAGGGCATTTGCGAATTTGGATATTGCCTTTTGGCAAACTTTCTGATGTAGTAATAAAGTTTCCAGTTTTTCGTAGAAGCTCATCATTATCTTCTTCTTCTAAAAGTTAAAATAAATATTAGAATAATGCATTTTAAATAAAAACTCAAATGGAAACTTAAAACAATTACCATAATATTTACCATCTGAATCTTTGTCAGCTTCTCGACCAATTTCAGCCCATTTAGGTGCTCCCATTATTTTAATGAATCTGAAAATATCAAAAATGATTTCGACATAAAATTTTAAATTAACTAATTTTTTTTATTAAGTTGCTCTTTTAGGTTTATTTATAATTTTTTTTATTAAATAGTAAGATTTGCTTATAAAATGTTATTTTCTACAAACACAAAAGTTAATTGATTATTAAGGGTTTAGAAATAGATCTTTGAATGTAAATATTTTTTTTAATTTAAGACAACGTCTTATGCAATTATTGTTTTATTTCCTATAATAAGCAATTTTTTAATCATTTTGAAATTAAAACAAAAATAATTTTTTTAAAAACCTTAACACTTTAAGCACATCTTTATATTGCACATTTAAATATAAAAGGATAATTTTTTTAATTAAACAATACTTCATATTACGAAAATACATATTCTTAAATGTTTACTTTTCTTGAACAAAGTCAGTATATTTTTCTTCTCCTCTCACTGATATACTTCTGTGGCAGTTCTTTAAGGTTTTGGCTTTCGTTTTAACACTACAAGGGAAGAGAGATTATTACAGGAACATAAAAAAAAAACAAAAAAAATAACAGTTTAATATACATTGAATAGTTTGCTTGTTTAGAATCTGCTTGTTAGTTTGGAAAATATTAACAAAGGAACACTATTTTGTAATGGGGATACAAATAAAGTAAAACTAATAACATACAGTACAGTTTCATCATCTTCATCTTCCCATGCTGATACTAGTTCTCTTTTCTTGTTCTGAATCTGAAAAAAAAAGGTTTCATATTCAATTCTCTTTTAATTTGAACGTTACGAATAACAAATATATAACAAAAACCACCTAAGGAAATTAAAAATCATAATTTTAACCATGTAAGTGTAAGTCATATAATTAGGACATTCAGTTTTAAGGAAATTTAAAATAATTATACATTAGAAAAATGATTATTCATCAGCCTTTTATCTGGAACTCACTGTTAACCGACCGTTTGCAAGTCAAAGTAAAAAAAAAACCTCCCTAACAAGGTCGTTTTTGGTTGATCACAAAAGAAATTAGTTTTAGAAATCTACTGCAATTTATGAAGCGAGAAATCTTCAGCTGTACTAAAATCAGCAAAGTTCCACAATTAAAAAGCGAAAATCTCTGACAATTCGGAAATCAGAATTTTCCAGTGTTTCTAAAGGAATACAATAATGGATTCTGAAATAAATACATTCCGACATTTCTAAAATCAAGAACTTCTTTGATTTTAAGATAGCAAAACTTCGGCAACTCTAAAAATTAAAAGCACATTTCTTGCGATCCTAAATTTTTGGAAAATTCTGGAGATCTTCTAAAATATGAGGTAATATAAAAAATATCTATTATAAACAAAAAAATAAAGAACATAAATTGAATTTTTTAAACACTTTCTGTTTTTGGAAAGTCCCAATTTCAGAGATAACTTACACTAAAATCCAATATTGCCAAACCAGAGTAGACTTTTAGGGGCTGGGGAGCCCAGTCAGTTAAGCACACGCTTAGTATGCGGAAGGTCCCAGGTTCGGGCATTGACAAAATAGCTGCCGACTTATAAACGGCCTGTGCAGCCAAAAATGACCGACGAATAATACCCTGTGTAAGGGAGTGCACGTTAAATATCCTTCAAAGTCCTAACGCTGGGTCTGATGTCGCCCTTAACGGTTGCGTTGGGTGCCTATTCAGGTGTTATTCAGGCTCGTCACCTGACTGTGGTTCTTAAATACGACGCCCGTCGCCAATAGCCCTAGTGCAACTCTAGTGCGACGATAATTTAAAACCCAACCAGAGTAGACTTAGTGTCGCTGGACTTCCGGCATTCCTCCATACTAGAGGTTTTACTATTTAATTTAAAAAAATTCTATTATCCAGAATTTTTCATTATCCAATTAACCTCCAGTCCCAATTATATCAGATAATTAAATTGAGGTTCTACTGCTTAATTTTGTAAACAATATAACTTACTTTTTTCTTTGTCTCTTTGGGAGTGTCTTTTTGTTTCAAGTTTTCCTCCAAGTCCTCTTCTTCTTCTAAATCTTCAGGGTTGCAGCCAAATAGATTCTTTTCAAGATCAGCTTCTTCTTTGTCCATGGGTTTTGCCGCACCAAGAATTTCTCGAGCTTCTTTAACCTGAGAAATCTTCAATTGAAAAAAAGACAGAATTATTGATAAAATGAAATATTTTTTTCAAAATAAAAATTATTCATGGGATATTAAGCTTTATTAAATTTAGTAAAGGTTGTAGGAGTTGACCGAAACTTATAAGAAGTCAGACTATAACTGCTATAAAAAAAAAGTGTTCAAGAAGACTTGATGAATTTCAAACTGCAGTAAACCTCTGTAATTTTTGATTATTTCTAAACTTATTCATTTTTTCTAAAACTGATAAAATTGCAACACAACTGTTGTGTGCAAGAAGATCATAATTTAAGAATAAATAATAAATATGTAACTATTTAATTTTTGTTTAAAAAAATTAACGGATGCTTTGAAATATGTGTTAGCACAGATCAGAGTCACACTTTACACATTTTTAAATAAGAGATTTAATCTATTGTATTAAATACATAAAACTGTTAACAGATTTTGATTACTGCTGTATGTTTAAACATGAAACTTCGTTTCTTATGCACATTTATGTGCAATATTTTAGTGGAGAATTCTCCCTATAAGAATCAGTTTTGTCCACAATATGTTACTGTGCAAGATAAACTTTCAGGCAAATCCTCACTACCAAATCAATCACTCGATAAACGTTTACTTAAATTAAAACTAGAACTCAGTAACCTCTAATAATGTTACAAATTACCATAAAAAAAAATTACCATCTCTTTCCTTAGTATCCAGCGTTGTTTAACAGTAGAAATCATGTCTTCAGAAGGAAATTTTCTTTGTTTCCTAAAAAATATTTTTGTTTATCCTTAAAGATGCATTAACTTACACACACACACACATATCATATAGAAAAATTTCTCCTTTTACTTAAATACTTACTGAAATTCTTATTTTTATTAAAATAGGTTTGTAACTGCACCTGGCGGCCAAAACTGCTTTTACTCAAGTTGTATACATGTTTAAAAAAAAAAAAAACACCAAACACAACATCCAGTTGTAATTTAGGGTAAAGTGGGGTAAGTGTGATAGGGTTTCTGCATTTTTCATTAAGAAAATTCGTTCTCTGCTTCAAGTAAATTCCAAATCCTAAAATTGGTAGTGAATTAGTATAAGAAACATACATATGTAGAAAAAAAATTATATGTTTGAATTCCAATTTTAAGTGTACAAAATTTGCATTTCAAAATCCATTGCTGTATATCACACTTACCCCACATAGGGAAAATAATGTAATAAACTAGCATATTCAAAAGCTCAAAACTTTCTTTAAACAAAAAGTAAGGTCAATATTTCTTTTTAGTTTAATTATAAGTGGTCTAATGTTATATATTGCAAACTTTCAGATTTTTAGAAGGATTTCCAAAGTTACAAGAGCTGTTTATCACACTTACCCCCAATCACACTTACCCCCACTTGACCCTAAACTTCTCAAAGCCAAAATCAACTATTTTTATTAATATTACAAATCAAAAAATTATATTATTTATTGTCTGCTTAATTTATTTGCAGCTCAAAGAACAATAATGTAAAATTGCTTGAGTAAAATCCGAGCATCCATTAAACAACATTTGGTGCACTTGGAAAATGTCGCAAGCTGCTTATTCATGAATAAGTATCAACATAAGAAGCTGTAAAAACCTGATATTTTTGAAATATTTAATACTAACAAAATATGAAACTACCCCAAACTGCTCTGAGAAAATAAGAGAAAAAAATTAAATAACTAGATTTTAATTCAATAAAAATGGAATGCCGTACCACTTTCTCAGTAAATAATTAACAATCAAAAAATTATATTGTGCTATATTTAATGACATCATTTTAAACTTGGTTGAATAACAATTCTGCTTCAAATATAAATGTTAATAAAGTTAGTTTTTGTGCTATTGTTAATTCGACAATTTAAATGACTACAAATTAAAATTCAATAAGTAATTTGCCCACACACAGATGTTCATGCAGACACACAGACAAAAAATATGAAAAATATGAGGTAATAAATTTCTAATAAAAAAGTAGACCGAAATCTTTAGCACGTTAATACCTACTTTCATTAGTATTTTTACTTCCACTTAATTCTTTGAATTAAAAAAAAAAGTAGACTAAAAATAACAAGACATTGTTATTTATTAAAAAATATAAATATGACACTTATACACTAACCTTGGAGGCTCATCTTCAGAATCATCCGATGTTTCACTGTTTTTCTAAAAGAAAAAGCATTAAGTCATTAACTATAAAATATTATAGACAAATATTAAAATATAATTTGAATTATTCCTATGGATGAGCAGGATTTTACATTTTTTTTTATAGTTTCAGATTTCTAAGTGGTAAAAGGGTCTTTTTTTTAAGTTGTTAATTTCTGTCCTTGAAAAATTTGTAGAAAATAATTATATTTACCAATATTTTTTATTGATTACGATCGTTCAAATATCTGTTGTTCGTTTTAGTAAAAAATGCATCTTTATTGTTGGTATTTATTTTTTCAATCAACAGTTGTTACTGAAATCTCACTTCCTTTACCATTTTTAAAAAATTAATTTAAAAAGTAAAAGGAATTAAATAGGACCACATAATTACTAATGTTCTTTAGTTGTTTATACATCCTATGAAAAAAATTAGAACAATTGAATCAGTTTTAAATGTTCAAAATTATTAATTGAAAAAAAAGTGAAAATGCTCTTCTTTTAAGAATGACTCATAAGGGATTTCATTGCAGTGATAAGGTAACAAGGTAATTTTATTAATAAAATAAATCAAATTTTTGACTTAAAATGTCAACTTTACCATTTCTTCTTCACTTCTTTTTTGAGTCATATCTTCACCATCAGGCATCAAAGAAATATGAAAAGTTTCCGTTTCCATGATCTACAATTTAAAAGAAAAAAATAGCCACAACTTAAAAACAATATCTTTCATACATTTCTTAAAATGTATTTGAATGGCAAAGAAACCAATTATTTGCTTTTAGAAAACAGCTTTTAACTTCAATGTGTCTGCTACTGTTGACATCACTAGAAAATCCGACTGTCGAAATTAGCGGATAAGAGGAACTTCAAAGAGACAAAATATACAATTCAAAAGGCCACACATACATTAATATAGAACGTTACATCGACGTTGTCTTATGCCCCACAAAAAACAACCACACACACAGGGCACCTAATCCGTTTAGACTAGATTGGTCGTGCTAAAAGTAACACAACAGTTATGTCAAGCATAAAGATTAGTTAACACTGATGCTCTAGAGATCAGATGATGTTAGACACCCATTTCAAAATGGCTGTTGGCTTACTTGACTTAAATAAGGAATACTAGTTCCCGATACAAACTGTGTATCTATCTGTTTAAACATCAGTGTAGCAAATGAAAGAAACAGTTGGGTAAAAATTAAGATTTCGCCAATTTCGGGGTGATTAGGAAATTCAGTTTTAAAAAAATAAGACTTACGAAGGGTAGAAATTTACTGTACGGTAACCATTGGCGAACTTTCCGAAATCGCGCCAGAAGTCCGTATTCTGGCGACTTTTGACGTCATGCTCTCTTCACAACGATGACGTTTTCTGGCAACCCTATCTAACCATTATGCGTTTCGGTCAGGTCAGACAGGTTGCCACCAAAAACTATTTATCGCCAAATCGGAAAATCGCGCCAATGGTTACCGTACAGTAAAGGTGAACCCTTACAGAGAAGCACTGTTCAGCACTGTATTGACTATTAAACTTATGTCATTTACTTGATTCTTTAACAATTATAATAGGCCGGGTTTGTTACGTCAGTACAATCCCCTTTTACACATGATTGTTGAATTACTATTATTTGAGAAGCCAAGTACAAATGCCCATCGATGTCCAAAGCATAGTTGTCTACAAAATAATAAAACACACAGAATTTTATAAACCTAGTTGTTACCAAATGCTTTTTTACTGTTAAATTGATTGTACTTTGCTAATAAAAAAATATCTTACTCTTTAAAATCACTTTAGTATTATTAAAATGTTCTTAATTTTACAAATATCCAAAAACCCAAAACCAGCACACGTGTTTTGAATTGGTAACAAATTAAGCTGTTTACTACAATTTTCGTTTAAAAGTTTTAACACACCTTACTCATAGTTTTAATTTCAAAGCATTTCTAAAAACAAACAAAGTCCAAGCTATATACTTCTTCAATAAATAAGAATTTACAAAGTTTATAAAGAAAAAAATTATTGAAATTAATTTAGAGAAAATAAATATTTTTTTTTTAATGTATTTCAGTAGATTGCTCAATTTCCAAGTCAATACCCTTTAGAAATTTTGGCAACACTTCTTATACAAAAACAAAAATTCGAGCTGCTCTTCTGCTTCTCCTGTCTCCATCTCTTTTTTCTCCATTTCATCTTTTCTAGCGTCTGCTGCGTAGATCTGAGGTGGGTTTCTTGTTCTTGATTTAACTTGCCTTCCTTTTATCTTAATTAACTTTCTCGTCATTTTAAACTAGTTTACTAGTAAATGCAAATGTATTTGTTCTTAAATTTAGGTTCAATATGGATGACGTTTGTGCCTTTCTCAAATCCAAACAATGTACCGTGGCAGCGCCACCAGGTAGAACAGGGCATATTGCTGTTACCTATGGAAAATATATGCTCGTTTGGGGAGGATACAAGGTGAGTTTTAAAGAAATAATTTATAAATAATGTCCAATTTAAAATACTGATTAAAATTCCAATTGGTACATGACCAATTTTGATTCAAAGTTTATTGTTGCCTTTTATCGCTTCATAAAAAAGTATTGAATATAATGGAGCAAACACGATGGAGTCTACAAGAGATGAGGTCGGGGGAAAAATGAAGATGAGGACTCCCTCAAACCCAGCGTTAAAATTTCATTAGGTTATTAAAGTGGCATGTTATAAAATTGTGTTTAATTTTTTCAGTTATGATAAATTATAACTCTGTATTTCTCATCATTGCTTAGTTCAACAGAAAAGCTAATGATAACTGCATGTGATGTTTTTTCCTTACTTTTCTAGGAGAATCCTGGTGCTTTAGCAAATACCTATTTCAGTGGTTCCGAACTGTGGGTTTACAGCTGCGAATCTGGAAAATGGTAAGACTTGGTATAAACTAAACTAAAAGTTAGCATTTGATGTAATGTTAACTTTACCTTTGAGTCTAAGCATATTAGAAAAACGGTTGATATACATTAGGAGATCCGACTACTTTTTATAATAAAATACAATAGAAATAATAAATTTCAGACTTTTTCTGAAACACTACTTATTTAAATAACGACACTTTTCCTTGTACATTGCAATGATATCACGGTTATCTTATATAAGCACAAGAAATATTTTAATTAGCTGTGCCCAAACATTGTCAACTTTAAAAAAAGTTCCGTAAAGGGCCCCCCAAAATTTGATGTGCTTTTAGTCTGAGTTTTCCTGGATTAGACCCTGCTTGTTGCTAAAAATGCATTTTATTACATTACCAGTGTACAAAGACGAAGTTCGGTCGATCACATGATGCAGTTCTGGAGCATTCTGAAAGCGTGTGTTTGACAACATTGAGGAAAAAATGGCACCCGGGAGCGTGAGTTTGACAATATTGGGGGAAATGGTCTCAGACGAGGGCTTTTTTTTTTTTTAACCCATAGCAATGACGACAACATTCAGGGTTCGTACAATCCTTAAAAACCCCTTTAAAAATGAAAATTTTCTTAAAAATGGAAAAAAAGTCCTTACTGCCCCTTAAAAAAGAGCAAAAAAAATCTTTAAAGGAAACCTAAATTTTGATTAAAGTTCAAAATTTCTTTTTTTGTTAAAATAATCTTTTACTTGTATGCTATTGATGTATTTAAATGTTAAAACTTACATTGCTGTCCTCCTGAATTTCACTATCATAGAGTATGAACCCTGTTTTCAGGTACTTGAAAAGAACCAACAGCGACAATTGCCATCCACCAGGCATGTCCGGATCAGCCGCAGTGGTAGTGGAAGATTACATGTATTTGTTTGGGGGTTATGGCTACAATGGCGAAGGATGCACTAACAAACTCTACAGACTTAATCTCAAAACGTTCAATTGGGAGTCTTTGGACCCTACTGGAATACCTCCGATCCCTGTTGATAAAACAGTGGCATGGACTTATGGTGGAAAGTAAGTTAAGAGTTCTCTATGGTATTTGGTTTCTGAATGTGTTTTACTAAAGATGTGGCTGGGAGGTATTACGTGTCAGCGTCATAAGAACAAGTTTGCTGGGTCAAGCCCTGACTGAGTCTTCAGATTTCCTGGATGGGAAAATCATGGGCACTCATTTCTTACGATTGTGTTACATGTAAACGATCTATTGAGTAACCATTTGGCTTGGGTTCTCTCAGCAAAATGAAATCTGTACTTAAACATCTACAGAGAGTTCAGATTCATTGCAATCTAAGCGTCAAAATTGGTATCGAGAGTCGCCTAGATGTAATGTGGCCAGATGTCCCGCTTTTTGTCTTGCTGTCCCGCGGGCCAAATGTCTCGCCAAAACGTCCTGCTTTTTTGTAAAAGTCCTGCAATGTCTTGAAAAACTAGAAAAAATGTAAATAAAGTAGATTTTTTTTTAATCATTAAATGAAGTAGATTATATGGCCCTTCTTACAAAAGATGAACTTCTTATTGTCGTGTAGGGAATTTTTAGACTTTTTAAAATGTCTAAAAATTCTATTTTTTGAAAGACTTTTTTTTTTATAAAAATTTAAAAAAGAAAATTAGTTCAAGTTGTAAATGCGAATGAAAATAATGTATGTACAATCTTTCCTAAGTTTCTTTAAGTAAATTCTAATGTTGGAGTGTCCTGCTTTTTGGTTTTGAAAATATGGTCTCATTACCTAGATGGTGGCACAAAAAATGGCTCTCAGTTTAAGGGAATATGCCCAGTCTGCAAAGGCTTAGCTACCAATAAAGCGTCCTCCTTGTGGATGAAAAAGAAATAACTATAGTATAAAAGTCTTCAGTTTAGTGGTTCTTTATTTCGGTAATGCCCTTAACTGTCCACTGCTCTGTGTGGAATATGTGGCAGAGACCTATAAAACAATAGGTTTACTTTTCATAGAATTGTCAATTGGTGGTACAAGTAATGAAAGAATTGAAAAATTTGTCAATGAAACAGACCCAACTAATTAGCTAATTAACTTTTATAAAGATTTTGTAATTGACTTGGTTTGTTAGGTCTAATTAGGCTATTTTACATACAATAAGTGATTTTGTATTTAAAAAATGTTTTATGCCTGTGTAAACACCATTACGCATTGTATCTCTTTTTAAAATAATTAGAGTATATTATTTATCTATTTTTCACATTATGGAGCATTTTTAGTATAATTATGATTTTTTGGAAAATCAGCAATTTGCTCTGCAAAGAATTTTTAAATAATTTTCCAAGTAATATGGTGAACTAATGATATTGAATCCTTTTATCTATGTCAAAAACAATTATAGTGAAGGGTTAATTTTATTTCAAAAGGGATTTTTTTTTCTAAATCATCTTACAATTGCTCATTTTAAAATTTGCTTTGCTATCACAGCAATTTTCAGTAAAATTAACTAAAAAAAAACAAATCTGCCTCTTGAAACATACTTAATTCCTCCTTTATTTAGTAAGCAATTTGTAAAATAAACTTTCATTTAAAAGTATATTTTATTGTTATAAATAAGGTGTGCAAATATGTGTGTATCTTATTATTAATACATTCCTATTTTTCTCAGAATTTATATATTTGGTGGATTTGGAAATCCGGATAATGGGCCTGCGCATGATTTCCAATTTGTGTTCTACCACTTATTATGGGTTAGTCAAGGAGTGCAGAACTCCTATTTTTTTTTATTCTCTTCCTTTTTTATCCTGTTCTTCCTATTTAATTCCTATATTTTGATTTTTTTTTAACTCCTGAGTTTTCATAATGCACTGCACAGTCTTAAATTTTTATAATCTGGTGAGGCCCAGACAATAATGGCTAAGGGAGGGTTGGCTCTCAAGGTAAAATTCCATAGTATTGGGACATGGTGCTTTCACCGGAGTGGGGGAGAACACTTTTCATAAAAAAAATCGTCAAAAAGTTGTTTCGTCTATTCTTGGTCCACGTCAATGAAAACTAAACTAAAATTTTAAGAAATAATAAGTTTAAACAACAGATTTTGCTATTAAAGTTTTAAAAAATAATTATAATTTGAGGATGAATTAAGATTAGATTACACAAATATCACCAACGACCAGTGCAATTTCCACAGTTTCACTCGGAGAAAGCCTGTTCTTTCATTTAATGTGTAAAATGTTTCGTAAATGAAGAAGTAGACAGATAAATTTTAAAATTGGATATTTTTTATAACAATTTTTTTTTGTACTTTTGGTTATTCAATGGGTAAATTCATACATTATTTCCTATTTACTCTAATATATACACATACCATAAACTCATTTAGTTGATTTACTTCACACTTGATTTCCTCTTTTTTGATTTTGGCCACTTTCAACCGTGAATGTTAGATTCTGGGAATCGCCAAATTAAAAATCTTGCAAATGAAAAATCAAATGAAAAAATTGTAAAATAGTTTTGGATCTAAGACAGTAATTGCTACAAAATAAAGAAAGGCAGCCGTTTGTTTTGACTGTAGTGTTAGGCGTGACATTATGACTTACATTCTATTGTACATATATTGTTCCACATTTAGAAAAGTTAGTTATAAAAAAAAGGTCTTAACTCATAAAATATATATATATTTTTTTGGAAGGTTTATGTTCCTATTTCTTCCTTTTACCTTTATTTTTTCCTATTTCTTCCTATTTTTCCTTAGATAATACTCCTATTTTTACTACCAAAATATTTGGCTGCTCACCCCGGGTTAGTACTTTAGGTATCTATTTTTTTCAACTATTTGAAAAATACCAGGTATTTAAATCTTTATTTTGTGTTTTTTTTAATTAGAGAGGTTGGACAAACCAGTTTTTCGAGTATGATCCTGAAAAAAATCATTGGAGCAGGCCTACTTGCACAGTAAGTATCATACTCTACTTCATGTCTCGAATTATAATATAAATACACGCTCAAGACATCTATTAAAATTTTCTGTAGCTATAATAGATTATTTACGTTTCGAAACTTGGGTGCAAATTAACACTGTTGTGTATGTATTGCAGAAATGACGAACTTCATTTTGTCTGTAGATCAAATATATTTTATTTGCTAAGCAATGTGAAAAGTCACCAGATTTTAAATTTTTCCTACCTAAAGCAATTATTGATCGAAGAAGGAGAAATTAAACTACTACTACTAATAGCACATGGGGTTAAAATGTATTCAATAGAAGTAATTTTATAACTTTAATTACATTCATAAGTACATGATACCCATTTTACATGATTTCCTACACTTAATATCCAACCTTGTTTATTATGTTACTCATTTATAACATCATAAACATTGTGGTCCTTTGAATGGCTATAACTGGATTATACTGTATTTAAAAAAGATTAGTAAATTTTTTACTACCATAAAGCAATTACTGTTTATAATACTCGTGTATAAGCCGAGTAATTTTAGCCCAATTTAGTGCCGTAAAAAACGGGGTTGACCTATACACAAGACATCAAGTTTTCATCAACAAAAAATTCCCTATCCTTAAACTAAAACCACATTTCAATCAAATTTAAGATTTAAGTACTATCAAAACACAATGATGCTTAATTGTTAGTTCATGGTATTTGCACATGTAGCTCTGGCACCGGGCAGTTCAGTCAACCAGTCTTCAAGGTGTAAACAAAACAATGTCAGTCCCTGACCTTCTTCAACGTAATCTTCGGGCTTCACTGAACGTAGCTTCAACTTAGCTTCTCCATTCAAGGTCAGCAATGTCAAGGACATCAGGTCCGAAACCTATTTACTATATGGTCCCGTCATGAACCTGTTTCTTCTTATTTTCTTCAGAAGGCTCTGGTCATATTTCCTACCTTGACTTATACACATGTTACCGATTTCAGAAGGATATTTGGTTAAACAATGGGGTCAACTTATACACAGTCTGGTTATACACGAGTATATACAGTATAAATAAATTTTTTTATTCAAGTTATTCTTTTTTTAAAAAATTATACAGTTATCATTAATCTTTAGGGCGACCCACCAAGTGCAAGGGCAGCCCACGCTGCATGTGTAGTTCAGGACAAAGTGTATATATTTGGAGGGCGTCACAATATGCATCGTTTGAATGACTTGCACTTCTTGGATATGGACCATATGCATTGGAGTGGAGAGTATGTAATACTAGCTGTAATTAGGTTATCTGTGTGGATTACAACTGTTTGAAATAAATATTAAATGCATGTTAGATAAAAATAATTTATAGTTCTTCTTTAGAAAATAAAGTATCAAAAGTTACCAGGAGACAAGCTTATACTATCTTGGCTTATTTTATACTTTTTTATGCAATTTTCTTACAATAAGTTGTTAATTACCTACAATTTAATTAGGTATTTAAATGGGTTTGTATAATGGACAGTTATACACGGACTTTATTCTAGGATATCTTAACTGTAATGTAGGTTGATATAAATACTATCGAAATATGGTATGTTTGCTTAAGCTGTCAACTAGCACACTGACAATTTTCCCTATGATACTGTCAAACCTTTAGTTATTTACAAGGGTTCCCAACCTTTTTGCACTGCGTACCACTGGACTTTTTGAGAAATTTTGGTGTACCACCAGACCTAAATATTTTAATAAACGCAAAATAGTTACTCTTCTGAAAGTGTTCAAAGGTTTTTTGAGTAAAATTCCTGGGAAAACTTCGTATTTAATGGATAGATATTTGTTTGTTTTTAACATGCTTATAATGAAGGATAAATAAAAAGATTAAAATGGTTAAACTAATTAAAGATTTCTCTTTAAAATAATGTTAATGTTTAAAATAATAAGTAATAATGTTTGCGTGCTCACTGCACGTGCGTATGGAAGCTATTGATAGCATCATGTTGCTCACATCACTCACGTGTACCACCTGAAATATTCCCGCGTACCACCGGTTGGGAACCCCTGATTTAGATCATTTAATGAAACTCTAATAGCTGAAGTTTGAATAATTAATTTTACCTTTTAAATTGAAGCTTTTTGGCTAAATTTTGGTAACAAACACAACCAGCTAATCAATGTTTATATTCGGGCTCTCACGAGTCCAATTCACTTGTAATTGTTCTGTTTTTTTTATATTCAGCCTTATATTTCTAGACTCCCCACAACTGGTGTAGAACCTGAAGGTAGATCATGGCACAGCTTGACTGGTTTGGATGATCGATATCTCATTTTGTATGGTGGATTTAGCCAACACAATGTTGCTTTGAGTGAGCATATGATTTTGTTGTTTATAACAATGCAAAATCATTCTTAAAATTCTTAAATAGTCATATTTAAAAAGCACTTTATTAGTTTTACTTCACTTAGTATTTTCTTTAATTGGTTTACTTTAAGTACAGCAACCCCTCGTTATATCCCGTTTCCCCGGAGACAAGCAAAGAATCGCGATATAACTGAATGCGTGATATAACGAGCGACTTGATAAATATTATACTTATAATAACATTGAAAAAATTGGGAGACTTGATACAAGGCGCGATATATCCGAATGCGTGTTATAACGAGGCGCGAAATAGCGAGGGGTTACTGTACTTAATATTTTGAGAAATCTTCTAGTTTTACTAGTAGTTGGGCTTACTAGTACAGTAAACTCTTGATAATTTACGATTCCCCCCCCCCCTTTTTCCAAAGATATTTTATGGAAACCAGGAAAAAGGAAGCTCAACTGTAACTGTTGTAAAACTTTGTAAAATAACGTTTCAAGTACAACTATCAGAAATACCTTTACAATGTTTGCCTAGTTGGCAAATGCTCTTTATTCTGCTGTGCATATCTCTTTAGCCACAGTACTGAGCTACACCAACTGTGTCAAATTAAATTGAAAGTCATTTATGTTGCCAATCGTCGGTCACTGTCTATTTGGGTTCCTTACACTACTATTCAACACTAGCTGATATAATTGGTACGACGTAATGCTTGCACATTTTTGTCAAAATAAAGCTAATCAAAATTTTAGTTAAGCTGCTTTGCAATATTTAGGGTATGATAGCGAAATGAGTGGGAAACTGAAATTTTTGTCTTGTAGTCAGTAAGGACAACTATCACAAATACCTTTACAGGGTGGCGACAAGACCGAGAAAACAGGGAAATCAGTGAATTCTCAGGGAAATTTACCTATTAACCCCCCAATTTTTAAAATAACGGATATTTTTTTTTCGAGGTAGAGGAACCGATCCTTTTGTGGATCCGTTCGTTTGACCTCGTTCACTCTGGACCGACCCATTACCAGAGATCTCGGAAGCAGTTTGTCTGGTCTGTAGCATGTCTTTCATTGGACGCGATATAGAGGATCCGGATTATCATTCCCTTTGTGGATCCATTCTTTTGGACCCGTTCACACCGGACCGACCCATTTTTAACGAAAGCGCGCTCGGATTGGAATGAGTTTGTTTATTGTTGTTGTTTCGTTCTCTATGGTTTCGTTTGTAAGCATGCTATAAAAATGCTAGTGAATTCCGCTTTCGTTTATATTCGTGTATAACAGAGTTCATTCTAGAATTAAAAAAGGGCAGGGTGCTTTAAATATAAAAAGGGCACTTGCAAAAAGTTTAGGGCATCTAAAATGCAATAAAATAGTTTTTTCGGATTTTTAGAAAATAGAAAATACACTCGCATACCAAATTAAATATTTATTAGTTTTCTACTCCATCATTTTATGAAACATCTTTTCTAGTAAGTGAAGGAACATAATGAGGCACTTATGCCTAACAACGAGCCAGAACTGCAAACAGATCTCCTCGATCGAAGTGGTGAAAATCATTAATGCTACTAATCAAACAAACATGGATTTTATTTGCATTCAGCTCTAGCATTTAAAATTAAAAGCATGGTTCATACACTTTTTCCAAGTTTAGCAGAACTCCAATTATTCAAAGAGGTGCTGACTATAAGAATACCAGAAAAATTAAACTTGGCCTACCTGTTACTGTTCCTCTTTATTCAATGTCATGTCTAGTAATTTTTTTTGTACCCACCAAAAATATTACTAAGCATGACATCCAACAGAGACAAACAAAAAAAATAGGCCGAGTTTGTTATAGATCTCCCATAAAAAATTTAGTACACTTTTTCCAATATTCTAATATAAGTTGAAAGAAAAAAACTATTATAAAAAGATACAACTCAAACTGAAACAAAAGCTATAACCCAAACAACATCATAATTTGGATTTGGTTAAACCGAAATTAAAACTTCATTATCTCACAGCCCAACAATACATTGAGTAATTGATTACAATATATCTTTCCTCCAATTAACTCCAATTATCCAAATTTCCAATTATATGAACGTGGTTAGGTTCCAATTCCAATTGCTTAGATAATTGGAGTTCTACTGCATACTATTCAAGAATTTTTTCCAGAAAAATTCAAGAACTAGTAATTACAAACAAAAATTTATTTATATATAGCTTGTATAAGCCAACACTCCATAAAAAAAAAACTAAAACCAATCTGAAACCCCAGTATAGGACAAAATAAAAAAAAGAGCCCAAGTTTCAAAAGTTAAAAAATAAATAACATTTCAGCTGCTCTTGTGATCACAAGGTCACGATTCAAAACGATAGATTAGAAGAAAAGATTCTGGTTGGTCCAAATAGTCCTGTACCAGAGCTGCAAAAGTATTGCGACACTCTTCCCGATCACGCAAACGCATCAAAGCAAGCGAACTGTCAATCATTGAGTTTTGGCAATGTGACGTCATCAGTAGATTTCTAAAAAATTACTAGGCCGCAAAATAATCAAATCAGGAAGCATGAACTGCATATTTTTGGTCAGGATGAAGATGATCCTCTTTCAATGGTCCCCCATTGAAAGAGGATCATCTTCAACATTGCACCCGTTGGTCGATATTTGAAGACATCTTATTGTAATACAATCCTAATTCATCCTTTAAATTTTAATTAAAATTTTTACTTTTATTATTAAAATCTATTATTTAAACTTGTTATTTATCAAAATTTAAGTTTAGTTTTCATCGATATAGGCCGAGAATGAAGGAAAGAATTTTTTTAGGTTGGGGGGTGTTCTGGAAACCCCTTGTCACGGCATTATTTTTGCTCAAAATTCTCGATCGTCTATCTAATTCTAAAATCGATTATCTTAGGTATTTTTTAATAATTAAGTTTAGAAAAACGGGTTTAAAAGCATAATATAACATAACCTGGGTTAAATAAACTTTTAAAAAAGAAAGTTGGATAAGAGTAATTTTTGAAAAACTCGGGAAACGCGGACATTTTTAAAAGAAAATCGGCAACGAGGGCGGGATTTATTTTGTAAAAAAGGGCAACGAGGGCGGGATTTATTTTGTAAAAAGGGCATTTAGGACGGGATTTATATTAAAAAAAAGGCGGGCAGGGCGCCGCGCCCCGTGAAAAACGCCTAGAATGATCTCTGGTGTATAATTTTAAAGATGTAAGCGTCTGAAAACTAAACAGTATCAAGTTTTTTAGACTCTTACTCAAAAGAATTCCCATGCATCGGAATTTCTCGGAAAGGACCCGATTTCTCTTTCTGGGCAGTGTGTGCTTGTGATATTAAAATTGCTCATGGTGGTTTAAGTGAAATTAAAAATCACATCAACTCAAAGAAACACACTGAAAGTGTTGAAAAACATCTAAAATTGGGAAATTTTTTAGTTCTGGTGAAAACGATAGTGAAGTTATAAATGCAGAATTTTTGAAATGTTTACTTTATAAAAATATCATGAACCACTGTAGGAAATGTTAATTATGTATTTTGTGTTGGGATAAAAGATGAAAATAACACCTCCTTTTTTGCTATGGAAAAATAAATGCACAGTTAGTCATTTTATTTTTGTGTTTAAGTTATTTTTATATGTATTACTTCAAAAAGTAGTTTTTAAACAAAATTTGATATCTCAGGGAAATTTTTTGAAAATATTCTGGAAATCAGGGAAATCTCAGGGAATTTTACATTTCAATTTCTGTAGCCACCCTGCTTTACAATGTTTGCCTAGCTGGCAAGTAAGGCATTTTGGGTAAATATTGAATCATTATTGTACTTTTGTGGATTTTGTGAAACTCAATTATGTGGATAATCGAGAATTTATTGTATATAATAACCTGTTAATTGCTAATATTCGTCATATACATTTCTCCCCTTTTTCTGTTTAATACACTTTTCTGCTTAAAATATACAATTTAAAAGAAAATTTTTATCAAATGTTATCTTCTTACGTATCTTATAAATTATAAAAAATATAACTTTTCTTTCAGGTGATTGTTGGATGTTTGACACCAAAATAGGTCAGTGGAAACAACTTGAACTTCCATTCGTAAAGCCTCGCTTATGGCATTGTGCCTGTTACAGCTGTTATAATGAAGTTCTCATTTATGGTGGTTGCACCTCAAATATCTTGGACCTAGAAAGAGCTCCAGTAAGATATTTTTGTTTTTTAAATTGGTGTTCTAAAATATTCCTTTTTTCTTATTAAAATTATTTATTTTAGGAACAAGCCACCGAAATTCTTTTCATCAGGATAACACCAAAATCACTTTTCAGGTAAAACTAGCTTTGATAAGAATAAATTAAATTATTCATTCTTATTGTTCAAAGTGTAGGAACCTAATACTGAACCCCTTAATATAAATAACTTAAACTTCAGAAATAACTTAATGTTTGATTGCTCTAATTTAGAATTGAATTAAAAAAATATTGCAAAAATAAAATGCTAGTTACAAAAAAAGAAAATTAAGTATTTTATCTTACAATGTCTTTTGAAAAAACTTATATTTTTACACAAAAAGTTATTCTGTTTTGCTATTTTGGTTTATATAAAGTTCAGGTTTACCTATATGAAGTACCTTTCATTACACTAATAAAGATCTTCGTTTAAATATTTCCTCAAACTAAATCGGCAGAAATTGCTGATTGTGTAGCTCACATTTCTTTTGGAAGTTATTTTATCTTTAAAAAAATCACTGACTGCTATAGCAGGGTGGCTACAGGATCAGGGAAATCAGGGAATCATGGAAAAGTCAGGGAATTTAATCAATCTGGAAAAATCAGGGGAAAGTCAGGGAAATTGGTGATTTTTGTTAAAAATCAGGGAAAATTTCCAAAAGTGCCATTTTAACAGGTAAAAGAAAGGATAAAAAAAGTTTAATCCGGAAAAGGCTTTCACCTAAGTGGTTGAGTTGCTGCTCAAAGTCTTATCACAACTAAAAAAATTATTATATGGGGCTTTAACGCTTGCTTTTTTAATAGATTTGTTTTGAAAAGCTCATTGTATATTCATTAATTAAATTTATTTTTTTAACCCTTTAACCTCGAAACCGGCCCAGGACGGCTCTAACAGCAAACATCGGGGAGGCCGTTTTCGGCCGTTTCGTTTCACAAATAGGGGTGTTGGGTATGTTAAAAATTGAGCGTGCTGTGGAAAAAAAAGTATCCGCTAGTGATCATTTCGGTCGTTAGTCATCCTATATAATCGGACCTTTTTGACTTTGTATGAAAATAACATTCTGAGTTACTTGCATGACACAAAATTTGCATAAGGGGCCGTCTTCATATTAAAAATGTTACTAACTTTAAAATTTCCAATGGCAACACCCCTTTTTCAGTCCATATTTCTAATCTATGACGTATTTTAATACGAAATGCCAAATTTTGTTAGTTTTTAAGCATTATTAGGGGAGTTAGAGACGTGCAAAGTTTAGGTGCCATAATGTTAAATGAGTTGCACATAAAAAACTATCCCAATCAATAAATAATGAAGATAATGAAACGAATTTTTTACTGAAGAGAAATTATAACAACCGAAACAAAATGCATTCAATATTGGGGTATTTAAAAATTTTTTATATTTTAAAATAATTATTATTTTAATTTTTAAAAAAATTATGAATAGAAACCCCTTAATATTTTTACATAAATATATTTAAGACAGGAAGTTTAAGCGAAATCCCAATTGTTAATTTCTTTTATTCATAATTTGCTGAGCAAATCACAAAATACTTTTTAATTGCTCTTCAGGGGACTGTGTATAAGATTATATATGAACTTGATAAACAAATACGGCTTTGGAAAGGAAGATAAACATCATTAAACCAACAACCTTGAGATGGTCCCCCATAGGACATCAAGTGATTCGATGGAATAACTCGTTAAATATTCATCCAAATGTAACAAAAACTAAGATTTAGGGGTTTTCGAGGATGCTTAACATTTCTAAATAATCAAATATGTGTGTTACTATTGGAAATTTCAAAGTTGTTAACAATTTTCATATGAAGACCTCCCCTTATGAAAATTTTGTTTCATGCAATTAACTTAGAATGTTATTTATTAACAAAGTCAAGAAGGTCCGATTCCATAGGTTGGCTAACGGCCAAAATAATCACTTGGGTATTTTTTGATACAGGACGATTCCATTTCGCTTTTTTCCTGCCTAGAAAAACTCGTATTTCGGGGATGAGAAATTCCCCTACCTTGTGAGGTTAAAGGTTTAAAAATTTTTTTTTTTTAATGTTAAATATACTAGAAAGTGGTTTTACAAATACCGGAAGGAAACCAGCATGCTAATATAGTTCATTGCCGCTAATCAGGGAAATTTCTTACATTCAGCCTGGAAAATCAGGGAAAAGTCAGGGAATTTGTTTTCCCAGATTCTGTAGCCACCCTGTATAGGCTAGCAGTATCATGCTTATTATTTCCAATTGACTTATTCCAATCAATATTTGGCGTACATTTTGATGTTCTATGTACATAAACAAATTCTTTACACGTAAAAAATTTAATCTTACAAAATATGTTTTACTAAGCATCTTAAGTGGTATTTTTTTTTCCAGATTATGTATGGATAGAATGCTGGAAATGCCCAAAGTTAAATCTTTTTGGAAATCTTTGCCGCAGAACATTCAGTCATTGCTGAAACTTCGAACAGCAAGCATTCCTCCTCAGGGAAATGCGGATGGGTCTTAAGGACATTGTTTCCCATCTGCATTTTCATTGTGAATACTTTCTCATTTTCAAAATTAACCCCCAGTTCAAATATGGTTGATTTTGCATTAGGTCATGCAAAATGTGCACATTAGTTTTCATTCCTTATTTATACCATTATTTTACTCTGTAGCAAACATAACCATTCTATTGGCATATTAGATGCTTGCATTTCCATGGAAGTGCTAATTTTCGTTCTGCTATTTGCTTTCTTAATTTGAAGAGACTGTATTTGACACGCATAATTTTCAAGCAGTCATACTATTTATTTTTCATCCAAAATCCCAAAAATCAGTTGTTTTTAACTGTAATTTACCCTTTATTGATGTTTGCTGTTTGGAATGTTTATCTATATTATATGTTACAGTTGTATACTAATTGTTATTGCCGTGTCCCTGATATGTGCAAAAATTAGATAGGTCTGAAACTGTTGTAGACAGCTTTCGCAACTTCTGTTGCCTTTTGCTAATTGTTTAATTAATGTAATTTAATGTTTGTTTATAATCTGTATATGATACAGAATGCACAACTTCCTAGAGGGCAAACACCGCTTTCTTATGGGACATCCACGTCATATGATAACTCTTTTTTAGATATCACGATAGTTTGTTAAAAATACTTGACTGAATGTTCAGTGTCTGTAATTTTATTTAACTATATCCTTAATCGTAGTTTTCTATTATGAATATGTGATTTTTTTTTTTTTTTTTTTGTAAATTACAAACAAAATTCTCAAACTGTATTAATAACCTGAAGCTGTAGAAAGTGTTGCTGTTAGAAAATATATTGGAAATCTTTGTTTTCAAGATAATTTTATTAGGTTGTATTTAAACCTTTATTTTCTTTTCTTGGCAAGAATGAGGTTAGGAAGCTTCCGAAAAAAGTTTTCTAACCTACTTGCAGGGATTTTATTGCCTCCCATTAAGTACTTAATTTTTACGTCTTATGACTTTGGAGGGGAGGTTCTGTTAGAGCCAAGCACTGCGACCAGGGGGTCTATTGTACCGTAAAATTTAAAACTTTGTTTTCAAGATAATTTTATTAGGTTGTATTTAAACCTTTATTTTCTTTTCTTGGCAAGAATGAGGTTTAGAAGCTTCCGAAAAAAGTTTTCTAACCTACTTGCAGGGATTTTATTGCGTCCAATTAGGTACTTATTTTTTACATCTTAATGTGTGTTAATTTATATATTGTGGATGCGTTAAAACTTTTATTAGTTGGTGAATTTAATTTTGACTTGAGATAATGTAGTCATAATGAACTGTGTACACTTTTATTCTAATTGTTAGTAGAGCAATTGAAAAGTGTTTATCCTAAACCGTTATGAAGTAAAATGTGTACCAACCTTGGTAAAAATGTGAAATTTGATTTTTCATGTACAAAATATGTTCATTTTTAATTTCTTCTCAATCTTAAATTTTCTGCTAAATGAGTTTTGTATTTAGTTATCCGCACACAAACACAATCGTATTTTTACAATACCGATATCCGGAACTCTCTGTTAACCGACCGTCCTAGAGTCATTAAAAAAAATTCTCTTACTAGGTCATCGACAACTCTAAAATGGAGAATCTTAGACAGTATTGAAATCGGCTAACTTCCAAGATGAAAAAAATCTTAATTCTCTGGCGATTCTAAAATTCGTAAATTCTGGAATTTATGAAAACAAATACCTAGCAATCTTAAATTTTCAGAAAAGTCTGTTAAAAAAAAAAAGATTTGTACAATTTAATGTTTGCAAATGTAGAACCCGCGCTGTTTTCGGACGCTGGCGAACTTGAGGTCTGCAGACTTCCGGCTCCTTTGTACTATAAGTTTTACTATTAAGCAAAAATTCCCTATTATCGGGAATTTTCGACCTAACTCCAGTCCCAATTATATTGGATAATCCAGGTTCTTGTATGTTGGAATGTTGTTTTTTAAGTGATATTTCATTAGTTATTTTATTGCAAGTTTTCTTTGTTTTAAATAAAATTGTTATAAAACATGTTGGTTAATTTCTATATATATGCATTAGTAAAATTTATTGGTATCTTAATTTTTATGGAGCACAATATATCTTCCATAGTTAAGAAAAAATCAAAACAATTCCAAATTATGGATTCAGTTTATTCACAAAAATTCAACAGTTTGGATGAAAAAAATATGGTTAAATCACAAAGTATCACAGTCATAAAAATGTCATCACAAATGATCAGTACTTATACCTAGGATAATACTTATTGAACTTAGTGAAGCTTTTCTTAATTTAGACAACTTTTTAAACAATAATTTCTTTGCTTTAAACAATATTCAATTCAAAATCCTCCTCTTGTAGTTCGTTTTCCCCACACTTAGATTTTCTTGTGAATAATGTTCTGATTGCTATTACTTTAGGGTTGCTGTGGTTCTTTTCAAACCAACGTGTTAACAATCGTGGTAAAGGGATGTTTTTCAAAAATAGATATTTCATCAAGGCCAATGCAGCACTTTCTTGAATACAACTGGAATCTGAGAAAAAAAATCAATTATAAAATGCATGAGGTTAATGACACTGTTGATTAATTACACAACATTAATCTCTGTTCTAATTAATTGGCAGTTAGTAATTTATAATCTTCCTATTTTCATTGGCTGATATAAAGTAGTAAAGCATGAAAAAAGTATTTTAATACTGTAATATTAAAAAGAAATACGAGTTGCTATTGTTCAACTAGCTACCGCAATTTCTTTTTTTTTTTTAACTTTTATTAAAAAAAGTAAACTAATAGCAATCGAAAGAATTTAAGGGACTTTTAATGAATTCAACCCTTCACTTAAAGGCTAACCACTATTTCTTCAGGAGAAATATTTTTTAAAAATAATTTCCTCCAAGATAACCTTTCCATTATTTCAGGAAGTATTTAAGTATTTTAATCAGCTTTCCAAAAGCCCTTAGGGCCTTAAGTATTAACTCTAAAATTACACTAAACTCTTATAAATTATAATTAGGATAACTAGCTAAAGAAATTCAGGAATTTTTTTAAAAAAAGTACCTTTTATGTTTTCCTTCTTGAAGAACTTTATCAGCAGTTCTTCACGTGGATTAGTACTTGGATTCTTGAGAAATAAATCAACTGCCAGGAATAAAAATAAAATAATTATGCTAAATTTTAATCATTTGGTTACATTTATAATAATCTAAACACATGATGCTAATAGTATCAGTAAAATGCAATATAAAAAAATTGGTGTTATTAATCAGTGAGTTACATGCTTTTTTTTTTTAGTTTTACGTGAAAATTTATATAGCTCCTTAAAAGTAAATTTATTAAGCTAAAAAAAGTACTGGTGATGCTGTTTTAAGGTTTTATCTTAAAAATTTCTAAAGGTAGATCTATATATTTTTATTGATCATTTTTTTTTTATAGAGTGATAAAACTTGCTAATCAAACAATTGTAATTTTTAAATGGTAAAAAGTAAGTTAATTTGTTTTATCCTCTAATATCCATTTCAGATCATTTGTTTTAGTAGTCATAATTTATTTCAATAAACCATTAACAACAACTCTTAAAATACACTGCTCAAAACAATTAGGGGAGCACATGGTTTAACCCCAATGATTCCATTTGGTATCACCAGCTTGTGATTTTTTTCTGACCAAGTTAAACTCGCACTTATGTATCGTTCGATGGAAGAATCATGTATTTTAAAGAATTAAATAATGTTTGTTTTAATTAAGAAAAACATGAAAAACATTTCGAATAAAATTCACTATGCTACAATTTTATTAAATAAATTCACCCTAAATTCTTCCCGCTTGCATTTTTATATGTTTAAAAACTGATTTTAACTTTTTTTAACAAAAAAATTTGAAAAACTTACTGTTTTAATTAAATCAAAAGTTATGATTCCAATTTATTTACCCTTAAATTTTAGTTTAAAATTTAAATTTTTTCACTGCTTTTTTACCATATTTTGAATGCATAATGAATCTATATAACAAATTTTAGATTCTTTGAATAAAAAAGTTAGAACTGAAAGCGTTTACAAAAGCAAAGCGCTTCCCTAATTGTTTTCAGCAGTGTACTATTAACACAATAATTTCCAGAAACAAAATTTGCTTTGAGGTTCTTAAATAAGTTTTTTGGGGAACTTAATTTGTCTAACTTTAATTATTCAGGACTATTATCTTCATTTGTCTTATCATTATTATTTAAATAAACTTAAGTAGAAAGCTTATTTCCACTTAAACTTAACTGTTAAATAAATGCACACATTCACAATACTCATAATCAATCGAAATTATATAAATGTGCTTATTTTAGTTTTTTTAAAAATTATTTCTTACCATAAAGATTGCAAAACATTTCAAAGGCTTTGTTGTGTATCTTTTCAGTACCAAACTTGTGTAGAAGAGGTGCAACAAACTGTTTAATTACATTATCTTCAATCCAATTATAATCCTCGTACATGGAAAAAAGTGTAACAGCTGATGTCAGCATGTGACAATGAATCCATGACTCTAAATGAAAACAAAAGTACTTAAAAAATAAACCTATTGCTAAGTACTATAAATTAAGTACCAAATTTGCTCTTTCATAGATATACTTACCATTACAACAACCCTCTTGAATTGTGTCCATCGTAACGTTGATTACTTTTCGGACATTAATTACTGGTCGGGAATCAAGATACTTGGATAATATTTTAATACTGGCATTCCAGTCAGAGTCTGTTAGATTTGTCCGCACTTTCGCAGCATAAGCAATTGAACTTAGGAAAATAATTTCTTCATCTAAACAAAATAGTCACAAACATTAATATTTGATTAATTGTATATGTATAAAAGTATTATTACGCAGGGATTGGAAAGTTACTTTTAAAAAGTAACTAATCACAGTTACTTATTAAAATTTCAAGTTAAGTTTTCAAATATTAAAATTTAGCCATCTTACCATTTTTCAAAGTGAACCAAGACTAAAGAAATACAGACAATCGGGAAATTTTAATAACGAGAGTTCATCTTTGTTAAAAGTTAAATTTTAAAATATTAAATGTAAGCCGAACTGATTTGAAAATATCCGGGAAGAGCGGCATTGAAGTAATGCAAAAATAATGAATTTTTTTGTTACTTTTCATTACCGCTGCTAACTATGTTGTAGTTACTGTCTGAAAAATCTAACGCTGTTTGTAGGCATTACCGGAAAAAGTAACATGTTACTACAATCCCTAGTATTATGCACTCATTTGACATTTAGATACATATTATTTTAAGAATTTGGAAGATAAAACTGATCGCTAAAGCCACTTAGTAAAACACTTAATGGGAAACCCAAATTTTTGTTTCCTTTTATTTTGCTGCCTGTTGAATGTTAAGTTTTATACCATGAATAATAAATCATCCTCCAAAATTAACAAATTAAACATTTTAAATTATCTTTCTATCATTTTTTTTTTTTAATAAGAAGGTAAAAAGTTTCTAAAGACTCTTAAGAAGAGAGTGAGCCATGGTAATAAATGAAACCTTGATGAAAATGATGAGATGACAAAATAAACAAAATAATTATGAAAATTTATTTTGAAACTAAGTTACTGCATTTTTTTAAGGTAAAATAACTCCTGGTCATGATTTCTTTTACAATTGTGTAATTTTTTTAAACAAGTATACTTATTACTTTTAATAATAAAAAATATCCAAATATTATTTTATTAGGATTAAATTAATAATTTATTTTATCTCAAAATCAAAGTGTAATTTCTAGAGGAGTTACTTATTATTAAAAACCAATCATTTTTATGTAAATACCTGGTAGACCAGCATTTTGTTTGAATAACTCCATCCATGTGCTGACGATCGTAGCAATGAGGTAGGGTGCAAACTCATGCTTAGTCTTCAGCAGATTACAGCACAAGGTTAGCGAAGCCGATTTATCCTCCTGACGCTTGCTTATTTCAGTAGCAAACCTACACAAAGATGCCAAACCATAGATGCTTATTGTTTTCTTTGAGATAAGTAGATTTTGGATAATATCAACAGTTGCTTTTAGCAAGCCTCTTAAATGTGACGTTTCATCAGCTTCAATCTCAAAGAAGGCAGTAGCGATGCAATCTTCTTCTGGAGGAAGGAGTACAGACTTATCTTCACTTTCAGCAAACTTGAGCAGTGGATTGTTTTCAGAAAGACTTAGGTATTTAACAACAGCAAATAATAATGCTGTTATATTAGGATAATACTCAGGGTTAATTAAAATTTCCTTCAAAATACTAACACTATCTTTGAAATGTTTATCATTGAGATGAGTAAGGTGAAACTTTTGAAAAAATTCTTCAACAGTTCTAGGTTTTAATTCTGAACATAATCGCTTTTTGGCAGAACCTTTACTTTTGCCTTTGTTTTTACGTTTGGTTCTATTTGAAGGGATTGTTCCCTGTCTACTGTTCGATGGTTTGCAGCAAGAAGAATCGTTTATTGAAACTTCTTCGTTGCCTTCAATTTTCTGTGATGTCAGTTCATTTGTATTAGAGGTAGGTTTCATTGCTGTAGTAATTGGGGTGATCTGATTGTTCACTGAAGATAACCTTGTTTGAACGCCATAATTTGAAGTCTGGTTCAAAAAGAAGAAATGTGTTCCTTCTTTTGATTTCAGACAACTGGAATTTAAATTTAAACTGTTATTATTGTCTCTAACACTGTTCCTAAGTGGATGTTTGGTGGTTACATCAGGAACTTCTGAATCACTCATCTGTTCATTCCTTTTATCTTCTTTAACAAAATCAAGTGTTTTATTTTTAATTGATCCATCACTCTTCTTTTTGGACTCTGGCTGTTTTATATTTTCTTCAAAAGATAGTTTTGTTTCAGTAGCAAAACTGCTAGAGGGACTAGAATGTTTCATAAACAATGACATATTTAAAGGTTCTAATATAATACTGCATTCTTTTAAGTTAAACTTGCTCATAATTTCAGTATTTACATTTTCTACTTTTCGTTTGTTACAATTTGTACTTAGTGTTTTCGTACACACTGTTGTGGTGGGTGAGCTGTGTGCTAAGTTGCTGCTATACTTATCAGGAAATGTTTTTTTTCTTGGTGATGTTCTTACAGGTAACCTTTCTTTAGTAGAACAAATTCCTTCTTCTGTATCATAAGGCGATTTATTTTTGGCACAAAATAAGTCTGTATTTTTTTTAACTTTATGGATACTGTCCGAGTTTAGTCTAACAACATCCTTCTCAGGATATAGTTGTATGCTTGCTCCAGAATCTAAGTATTGTTTTGGTATTTCAATACGCTCAAGAAGTACAGAACAAGGCTTCACTATGTTTTCATAATTTTCTTTCTTATTTAGATTATCTTCTATGTGAGTTGGATCATACAGTTCTGTGTTTGCATCATTTTGACAAAGAGATTCTTGCTCAGGTTTAGAATTACACAAGTGAAGTTTTCGTTTTGTTCTAGTTACAGCTACGTTGTTAACTGAAGATTCTTTAGCTAGGTTGTCAATATCAGTTCTTTTTAGTAACACATAACAATTGCCTGATTTAATGGATGTTTCATTGTTTGTAGTATTAATTATATCAGACTCAACTGAAACGTTTTTGCTATTTCCAAGACAAGGGGTATTAAAATCACTTGAATCTTCATTATAGGTTTCACAAAACGATTCGAGAGTAGTCGTCACATGAAGAGGATTCAAATTGTGATTGTCGATTGGATTCTGTTTGGTTTTCTTTTTATTCAATACATTTATGACTTTTTTATCATGCCTAACATCTTGGTTTGCTGCTGCAGCAATGTGACAATGAGTGTCATTGGAATAGTCTGGAGTTTTAATGACTTGGGATTGACAATTACTTGCACAAGACACAGAATTTGAACTTTCTTGCAACTTCTTGTTCTGTTCTATTGATTCGGTAGATTGAGAACTAAACTGAGAAAGTACATTATCACTAGGTAAAACCTCAATATCTATTTTCTCATTTACTTTTTCATTTGATGAAGCAAATAAATTAGAGCTAGTAACATTATTACTTGATATTTCTTCATCATTGCTGGAAATTGAAAGATTGTCATCATTCAATAAAGGTAGCTGAAGATCTATCCCATCAATATTAGCACTTTCAAGACCTAAAGTAGTGTTAGTTTGATTTTCTTCTAATGATTTGACATGATCTATATGATTATTCAAAATATCATCAAAGGTAACTGCAACATCAAGACCTAAAGTGGTGTTATTAACATTGTGATTTTCTTGTTTATTAATAGAGTGTGAATAATTATTTTCGTCTTTAGATTGAACATCCTTCAGAAGTACACTCAAAATATCATTACAAGAAACGTCAGGATTTTTCTCCATTAAATCCCGAAAATTAATTGGAGTGGGGGAAGTTTCTTCCACATTCTTTTCTTTCATGTGGTTCAATAAAATATCTTCAAAAGATGCAGGACCAGTGATCATTTCTTTTGCAGAGCTACTAGCATTATCTTCAGCACTGAAACATGTGGCATGAGAAGTTTCAGGGCCAATGTCTTTTGTTTGTATTTCATCGGCAGGAACATTTTTATCACAGTTATTTTGTCCAGTCACAATAGTAGAAACACTTTCAATTTCATCAGCTTGTACAGAAGTGTCTGACGTATGAGAAATTATTGATTCCACAGATTTTTCAAAAACAGAGTCATCAGTCAGGAATCCCTTACTGTGTGAGGAATCGTCATCTTCGCATGCTATATCAGACGTGTTATTAACTAGAATAGCAGTAGATGCACTTTGATTTATGTTTTCAAAGTGCTCAGAAGATGAATCAGACGCACTTAATACATTTGTCTTATCAGCATTCGTAAGTGAAGATTCATAGACTTGTGAACATTCCGATTCAATCAAACCAAAGTCACTTTTAATTTCACCTAAGATAGAAACATGACTTTCTGTGCATGAAATTTGTTTGATCTCATTGTATTTAGGAGACTTATTGAACAGTTTTAGCTTTAAAGAATCAGTGTCTTGCGGCGTTGGTGAAATATGATTTACATCGGATCTGTCAGAGAGTTGAGAAAGAGAACATTCTGATTGAGATAAATCTTTATTAATTTTTAAACAGCTGTCATCTTGAGCAGTAGTACTATTCAATTGAAACAGATCTAATATGTTATGATTAGATTGGTACATGTTAGTTTCAGCATTCTTAGTGTGATTAAGAAAACTATTTTCATCTAACAAAGCTACACCAAACAGAGCATAAGGGTCATCAACAGTACATGGATCTTTAGAACGTCTTTCATTGAAATCAATGTCATACACCTCTAAATTTAAATTCTCTTCTGAAATTTGGCCAATAGAACTAAAAGACAGTTTCCTACTATATCCAGCATAGTTTTTAGTTCGTGGAAGAGAGTGGTTAGAATCAGCTTTTGAGGAACTTTCTGATATTTCATTTGGAGGAGAGAGAACAGTATTTTTACAGCTTATTAACACATCAGTGTCACTATTACTACATTCATTGAAAATTTTCGAGCGGCACTCATTTACTACTTTAAGAGCTTCTTTAACAATTTTTGATGAAATTTCATCCACACCACTGGTATCATCAGATTTATTTAATATATCTTTTGAGTTATTTACTTTATCATTCAAAGGTTCCTCTTTACCATGTTTCTTTTTTGAGTTCTTTTTGGTTTTCTTTTCTTTGGATTTCTTTTTAGTCATTTCTTTTGCTTTCTCTTTGGATTCCTTTTTATTTTTATCTTTTGTTTTCTCTTTAGATTTTTCCTTTGTTTTCTCTTTAGATTTTTCTTTTGATTTCTTTTTAGATTTCTTTTTAATTTTCGTTTTAGAACCTTTTTTCTCCTTAGATTTACTGTTATGACATGATTTTTCCATTTCAGTTGAACAGGAGATATTATTGAATGGAACAACAGAATAACCCTCACTATCATTATCTGACAGCATATCAATTGGATTAGAAATACTATTTTCATTTGATGCTAGAATTTGACCTTCAGAACTTTCTTTTGAAGTAGAATCTCTATTTGCTAAATCTTGATTACTCGAGGAAATGCTATTTGAACTTGCATTATTTTTTTCTAAATCATCTGAAGATTGCAAGCTATTCTCAGAAAGTTCCTGTAAACTTCTGCAAGACAAATTATCATTGTGACTCATATTTTGTTTAGTCAAAAGTTTATTAGAAAGTGAAGCTGGTGAAAACTGATCATTGCTTAAGTTTTGTATAGGAATATCTGGATCTTTAAAGGTGCAAGAGACATTGTAATTGATAGGATCTAAAGTAAGGGTACATGATTTAACCAAATTGAAACCCAACCTCACACTTCCATCTTCATTTTTATTGGCAATAACTGTGCATAAATTATTAGGATATTCTTTTACCAAGCTATTAAATACTTTGCAGTTGCTATGATTATCACTTTCATCGGTTGCTGTTATTTTATTTCCGTCATTTACTGTTATAGCTTTACGAGACATGGTAGTATCGGTTGATGACTCATTAATGGAATTGTCAAAATGATGGTGTTTAATGGTTGATGTTTCAGTTACAATGGCTGCATTATTTTTATCAGTTATTTCTTTATGCAGGGAATATTGTTCAGAATCAGAATCTAAAGAATTATGAATTGTTGGAATTCCATTACAATCCTCCTTTTCAACTGGATCCATAGATGTATTGCTGACAGGACTAGACCTTTCAGTATTCGATAACTCATTGTCAGTGTTTAACTCAGTTTCTACCTCAAGAGTACACTTTTCATTTTTGGAAGATGTTGAGACAGTTGTTACAACAGGAATAAGTAATGCATTTTCCCTACGGTCATCTCCATTCTTTGGACTAGATACAACTGAAGGATTTTGTTTTAAGTCACCTTCCATCAAAGAATAAAGCAAGTCATCATAAGTCAATGGTAGCTTTTTTCTCTTTGGAAAATTAGAGGTCAAATTATCATTGTCTTCTACTAACCTCTTACTCTTCACCGAAGAGGCAGGTAACCTTTCAATGTCTTGTATTGAGCTTTTATCAAACAATAAGTTTGCATTGTTCTCTGTCAACATATTTTTTATTGCAGTACTTGGTAAAACAGTATTGTCCTGTACAAATTCACTTTCTTCTCCAATTTCAGGAAGCAGATTGCCTTCAATTGACTCATTTTTCACAACATCTAAATAATTGTCAATCAATTCTGACTTTTTATCTTTTGCATAATCTGTCTTTGAAGCATTCACAGACTCTGAACTATCTTCAGATAAATAAAGGTCATCCATAAGTGCTTCTTTAACAGAATGCACAGAGTTAGCGGTCACGGTTGATGCTAAACTATCTTCAGATAAATAAAGATCTTCTTCAAGTTCTTTTTTAACAACAGAGTGCACAGAGTCTTCAATAATTTTTGGTGAAGAATTTTCTATGGGTTTCTCCCCACTAGTTCTTCCAACAACATTTTTTGATGAATAATTTTCATTTTCTACATTTTCTGTGTTTGCGCTTTCCATTGCAGAAGAAGTTTGATCCACAGAAACCAGGTCCCCTCCAAGTGGTATATCTTGGAATGAAGAACACTGTAACACAGGTTGGTTTCTTTCTTTTAAATTGGATACTTGATCATTTTCGATAAAGGGGGCAATTGAAAAAGTCATTTGTATGTTGGCAAATGAAGCTTCGCTTTGACTTGACAAGGGAGTATTATCTTGTCCAATTTGGTGTTCGTCTATATTCACTGAAGCCTCAACAGATGAAGATGGGATGTTTATTAAACTTTTGATAGCATGTGGCTTCTCATTTTGAGCATGTGACTGCTCACTGCATGCAGTGTTTGGTGCAGATACTGTTGAACAACTGCTTAAACTGTTGTAAACATCCTCCCCACCTGAAAATGCAAAGTTTATTAAGAAATTGTTCTGAAAATTTCACTTATATTGTCTTAAAAATGCATTGATTGCTAGATATTTTAAATTTTCAAAAACACCTATGCTTTCTCTTTTAAACCTAAAGTACAATATTTTAATTGAATTGCCATTACAAAATATTGTATTGTGTGTAGGAAAATGATGTATGTCATAATAAGTTATTTACTTATTAGAGCAAATTTTATAGTGGATTGAAAGTAGGAATGACTCAATGTCACATAAAACATGTAAATTCCTGGTTGGCCTGTCAGATTCTTTTCATTGTGCTACAAAAAAGTTAATTAAATAAAAAAAAATCTGATCTTTTTAATGGATAACTTGAAAATAAAAGGAAAAATTTATGATAAATTATAATTTGAATGCAAGAACAAAACATCCAAGCAAAATAAAATGCTACAATCAAAACTCAATAACAAATAAGTTAGTCAATAAGACAAACTTAAAAACTTAGTGTACAACAGGTTTTAGTTTAACCAAATATTATTTTAAGGTTGTTAAATAACTAAAATAAGATTTATTTCAACTTACGTTTGGTTGATAAAATTTCTAATGAAAGAAGCTCTTCACATTTCTTAAGAACGCCACTTTTTTTATCTGGTACTAACTGATCTACAAAAAAAATTATTTATTTTTTTAAAAATTATATACATGGAAATTAAGCATTTCAATGCAAAATACTTTGCTTCTGAATCAAAACAAAATAAGTTCATAAACACAAAATCCTGAAAAGACATTCAATTACTATTGTGTCTCATAAAGCTTGAAAAAATATTAAAATTAGTAATCTCTTACCACAAATGAAAAACAGAATAAAAATTCAGACAAAAATTATTTTTTTGCAAAACATTTTTACGACATTTTTTTCTTTGAAATAAATTTTTAAAACAATAAGTAACAATTTTTGAAGGAAAAAGTTTAATTTTGGCATTTAAAAGTTCAATATAGACTTAAATGCTTTGTTTTTGCTCTTTTTAAAGAGGCAAGAATTTTGAATGCGGTCAATTCTAAGCAACAGTTCCTGTTGCAAATCAACTTATTTTTTAACAATAGGAAATTATATTTATGCAACAAAACTTTACTACAAGTTTAAAGTTCTTGCTAGCAATTCAATTTTCAGATCAGAAAAAATATAGCTTGAAAATAAAATTATATATTTATATATTATTTGATTTACATACTTGAATTAGATAGGATGTTAACAAATTCAACCAGAAGTTCCTAAAAATAAAAATGTATAAAAGTAAATTAAATAACCAAATTTAAATAAAAAGTTAATAAATTATTTTTGTTCAGAATCATACCCATATCTCTTTGATGTGACTTTTCATATTTCTAACTGACTTATTTTTTATGGCAATTTTATTGCGACAAGCAAAAAGTTTACCTGAAAAATTATTCAATATTGTATTCAAAAGTAAAATTAATGTATTTTATAGTTAAAATTTAATCTTATCAACATATAAGAATACATCAATGTGTTTATTGTGCATTTTTTTAATTTGTAAACATAATTATGCTGCTATATAAGACATTAGCATAAAAAAAATATTTGATATCGTTAAAATTTGAATAACAAGTTAAACCTTTAGTACTTTTAATGTTTAGTGTGGACAAAGGCAAGATAAACAACCAACTTAAGATACTTACGATTTAATTTCTCGATGCATTGAGTTTTAAGCAATCTGAAACACAGAAATATTTAATTATATTGTAAGAAAATAGTAGTTTTAAATTTTCTACAATCTTTCACTTTATTAATTTTTTATAAATAATAAGAAAGGAAATACAGCATCAATTTAGCTTTCAGAGAAAAAAGGTTTCATGGTTAATTAGCATTGTGTATTTTTTTTATCACTGGACACTTTTTATCATATATTTGTAATTAAGATAGTTGAATTTTGAATTTATTAATATTATTACTACAAGTAAATACACAAAAAACATACAGTTTCTTATTTAATCTTGTATTCTTTTCATTCTTGGAAGATAAAAGCTCCTTATGCCCATGACGATACATTTCAGTCTAAAAAAAAAACAAGTTTAACCAAATAAGTTTCAAATTGAATAAAATATATCAAATCACATTTCTTCATAAAATATATATAGCTTGAAAAATATTATACATGCACTAGCAGTGTACAACAAGAAATAACATGTTTTTTTTAATTACATATTATCCACTTCATTAGATAAAAGTGATTGAAAACTCATTAGTAAAAGAATTAAGGCCTAGTGATGTATGACCCAAAATTATTATTGTCAATTAAAATTCTTTTTTTTAAGTCTTTCAAAATGTATTCTATAGTTAAAAATATATCTAGCTTAGTCACAGGTATTTTAGAAAATAAAATATACCTAACGAATTATCTACATATTACAAAAAAAACCCAATAAACTAAAAATGAAAGTATGTGCAGCATTGAAATTGTCTCCAAAATCAAGGAAGTACCTACTATTTAGTTTTCGAATCATGATCGGAAGTAGTGCAATACCGATCTTAGCCACATTTCACTTGTATCTGAAAGCTTAAAAATATTAGGACTTAATCTTCCCCCCTAAAATTTAAACTAGGAAAATTATAGGGGGTCAATTTTTTAATAGATGGAATTTTTGTTGAAAAGAAAACTAAAATACATTAAGTAAAGTCTGCCTTTATTAAATATCATAAGAACAAATGTCAAATACTTTTTAACTAGTTTGCCTAATAAGGTAGCTGCATATGAATTTGAAACTTGTTAATGATCTAATACAAAACAAAACACGCACATTTTTTATTTAAAAATTGTTTTATGTTTATTAAATTATGTTTTTTACAATAATTTACTCAATATCATTTTAAAACGACTTACCACCGCTAAGTTAGTATAATAACAATATAGAGTTAAGAAAATACATAAAGTCTTAACTAAATATTATAATATATTTGTATTTGAAATATAATTGCATTTGGGATAAAATTAAAAACAACCATACTAACTAGTTAAAATATTATATAATTGAAAAAAAAAACTGTTCAATTACTCACCGTAAGCTGCTCATTTTGAATTTCCAGCAAAGATTTATCCTTTTTAAATGTGTTACATTTTTCTCTCTCTTGTTCCAGTTTCTAGAGAAAATACAATAGTTTAGTAATTCTGCAAATTGCTTATCTAATTTAGGGGGGAAAGTCCTTGTAAGTATTTAACTTTTTTTTTAAAACAAATATGAAAATAATAGCACCTATTATTGGAGTGTTTGCAATTCTAAAATTTAAAAAAAAAGAGTATCATTGAATCGACATAAACCTTTCTACAAACATTTTTTGTATACAATAAAATAATTTTTTTTTGAATTTTTTTGTTAATAATGTTTTGTAATGTATTTAATTTTTATTTATTCCAATTTGAATTATGGTTGCACTAGAGCTACACGACGGCTATTAGCCACGTTGTAATGTAATATATTTTATGTTCTGTTAACACTTTACCTACGGGCGTCGACTGACCCATAGACTAAGAACACTCTAAGTTTCAAACTCTCATTGGAGAATTTCTACATTGAAATTGACACGCCCTCTAAGGCACGCCCTCCACGCCAGAAACTAGCACGCCCCCTTTGTGTCTAAGGGAACTAATGTAATGGTTTCTGGCTGCCTATTTGCAGTCACCTTTAGGAGATTTAACAGAGCCAATGACATCTCGTAATTTGGAACCCTTATCAAGTGACGATAGGGATCTATTTTTTACTACAACTATTTCCGACTTTATTTTTGAATATATACAGCTACTCATTGACTTTTATATCCCTCGTAGGCCCATCCTCAAGATATTTGACCTTGTGCTTCTTTTTCTCCCTTAATAAACCTACAGACTGACTACGCTTGTCATTTTAGACATGGTCCCCCAAAGATCCACAAGTGATTCGATTAAATAACTCGTCAAATATTCATCCAAATGTAACAAAAACTTAGGGGTTTTCGAGGGTTTTTCACATTTCTAAGTAATTAAAATTGGGTGTTGCTATTGAAAATTTTAAAGTTCGTAACATTTTTAATATTTTAAGACGGACCCTTATGCAAATTTTGTGTCATGCAATTAACTCAAAATGTTATTTGTTCACATAGTCAAAAAGGTCCGACGTAAAAGGATGACTAACGGTTGAAATAATCACTAGTGGGTAACTTTTTTTTAACAGAGAACATTTCAAAGAAACAGTAGCCCTACAATTGAAAGTACAATTATGACAATCAACAAATCAACCTTTAATAGTGTTTTAGTTGCTTTCGACACGTTAGAAGAGCTAGGCATTAGATTAAGTTGCTGGTCTAGAAGATTTTTAGTCTACGGGTCAGTCGACGCCCGTAGGTAAAGTGTTAACTATAAAATGTATATTAATATAGTTATTTATATTAATATAAGTTTCTAAAAAAATATTGAAGCTTCCACACAATGTTTAAACAAGGTAAAAAGTAAAAGTTAGTTAAAATTAATTTTCTTATCCATCTGTACTGTATGTCAGCTATGCAAAGCAAACACAACAAATAAAGACATGTACAGAATTTAAAAGGCTAGCATTGAAATTAGTAATACTTATAAGTATATAATTGGTTGAAAAATATGTTTATATAAAGAATAGAGGCATAGTTTTTTTTTCCGGTATTGAAGAGCTTAATTAAGAATAGATATGCATCCTAAGTCACAAGGCTTTAGACATTTCTTACCATTTCCGTATTTACAAGTTGGTCCAGCAGTTCAGATAATTTTACTTCAGTTTCAGCTGCATCTCTAAGCAAATAAAAACATTTTAATAATATTTGTCAAACAAAAAAAGCTAAGCTGGAAAGAAACTTATTTGAGATTTTGAAATATATTACAGTTTCACTTAAAAACATAAGGATCAATAATAATAAACCAGATTGTAATATTAACAAGTAACAACTGGAAGCACTTAACCCTTTCTTTAGGGCTGGAAGACAATACTGTCCTATTCTGGACAACACTTTGCATAGGGTTGCATAACATTGCAAATCAGGCGGGACTAAGTTGTAGTGTAAGTGGTTAATGACTGATTTAGGATAACAAAGGAAGTTCGATTTATTCTCTAAAACAATTTTTGAAGACATGGAAATTAAAATAACTATAGGAGATTTTTTAAAACTTTGAATGAAATAATTCCACAGAAAACCTAAAGTAGACAACACTTGTTTGCTCAGCCAATGACTAAGGTTTAATTAGTTGCATTAAATTAGCAATTATGAATTTGTGTAAACATCATAGAGGGGTGAATGTATAGAAACAAACAGTATTCATAAGAGTTTTTGGTTTCATACAAACTATTACTTTGATTTGGCATCTTGTTTATTCAATGATCCCTAATTTAAAGGAGTTTTGTACTGTTTTCCTGGAACTCTAAAATTGAGCATATAATTGGAAATTTATTTAAATAGTGTTGAAATTATGTAAGCTATGAAAAAGATTTATTTAAATAAAACTAAGTTTATCTAAATGAACACAATCATCTAAATAAGACAAATGAAGACAATAGGCCAGAACAATTTATATTAGAAAAATTACATGAAAAGCAAAAAAAACCCCTCAAGACTAATATTCTTATTAATAAACAAAGGTGTTAATGATATTCACAAATGTGTGGTTAATTGGTTTTAAGAAATATTAGGCACCTAGTAAAGAATATAGCAGCCTTATAAAGACGGAGAAAAAATACCTAGATAGTAAACTAAAAGACCTCATGTCAAAGAGTTCCCTGAGTGGGATCTACTAATGCTTTGTATAGTCTACTCTAAATATTAATAATTAGAAAATCAAATAACAAAATATTCAGACAATATATTTATTGTAATAAATAAAGAAAAAATAATATAGCTCAGAATGCTACAAATTCACAAGGAACCAGTAGAACAAGTTTCAAGAAAAATATATCAACCTTTCTTGTTTTTCTTTTTCTTGTTCCAGGTCTTTAATTCTTTGCTTGAATATCTCATTTTCTTGAGTTAGTTCAAAGAACCGTAAGATCACATTAAGGAAACTTCGTTGTTAAGTATTTACTTTAAAATAAAACACCATAGCTAGAAATTTTTTTTACCATTAGGAATATCAATGCAGTCTGCCTAAATAAAGTTAATAATATAGTAGAAGTAAACAAATGTCTCAAAATATTTGACAATCAGATACCCAAGTACAAATTTTTTTTTACTGAAGACAATTTTATCATGTTAATATACTTTTAAAATTATAACTATTTCATTAATAAAATGTTTGAAAAATTAGACATAGTATAAATCATTGTAGCATTTATTAATCAATAAATTTTCCATTTATGTAACCTTAATAGAAATAGTCAATTCACTAAATCAAAATATATTTTAATATTTATTATGCAGATCTTTAAATTATAGTATATGCTGTATTTTAGCAGTTACACTAATGATATTACTACAGATGTTAAATATGTAGACTTTAGTTTAGATAACAACTCAGAATTTTTTTAAAGGCTATGAATACCTTAACTAAATAATTATTTTAAAAAAAAACATTTAAATTTGATGAAGAACTTTGATCTCTCAGGACAAGCATGCTGGAGCTAAGACAAAAAGCTGGAGACTACAGCAAAAAGCAGAATGTCACAAATGTGTTTAGCCCAATTAAATATTTAAGCTTTATTAAAACAATTCTTGGGTGTTAATGTTATACTGTAATAAGAAAATAATAATTACTTAACTACACAACTAATATATAAAAAATGCATGTAACAAACCATGATCATGAATAATAATTTTAAATAATAAATTGTAAAAGGATATAAGAAGATGAGACATTAACCAAATCTTCATTTTCCCTAAAAAAAATATGTTTAATTAAATACTGTGCACAAAAATAATAATAAAAAAAACATAATGCCTTGCAATATACAAGGATATGTTACTTTTGATGACCAAAATGTTTGAACTAATACAACAAAAACATAAATGGTAAATATATATAATATAGTAAAAGCTTAATTATTTTGCAATCAAATACCACGATATCTCACCTAAGTAAGAAAATAATCCTTAAATTGGGCTCACAAAAAAAATCCATCAAAGGTACAATTTTATGCCCATAATAGTAGTTTTTTAACACTAACTGAATAATAATTAAAAATAAAAATGCTTATCTATTCTCAAGCATTAAGAAAATTCATTTGTCTCATTACCCAAGCAAATGTATACAGGCCTACAAAGTCAGTAGTAATAGCAAAATGCTTTGCATTAACACAGATTCCGATCATAAAAATAGGTTGTCTTTTAATTCAAATACAAAATATATATATATATATATATATATATATATATATATATATATATATATATATATATATATATATATATATATATATATATATATATATATATATATATATTTAAAAAATACTTACGCCCTATGGAGTTTTGTATTTGCAATTTCATCACTTGCATTCTAAAATATAAATAAATAAATTACTTTAATACAACTTCATATTCAACAGCAGAATATTTTCAAAAGTATGCCATGCTCGATCACCCCACCCCATAAAATAAAGTCACATTGCTGCACTACACCCGTCGACCTTGTCACTTGACAAGAGTTCTCATTTACAAGGCCAGTCCACAATACAGTACAGTCCCGATTATCCGAGCCCCGATTATTCGATTTTTCCGACGACTACCGAAAAAAATCTGAACAGAACACGATCCCACAAACCCTCAGGAAAAAGAAATCCAACAACAATCTCCCCTTTACCCCATGCCTCTGACTAAAAGCTATCGAAAATGCTATTGAATATTTAGAACAAACAAGAAGCGACACCAGCAATCCTCTTATTCCTTTTTTTTTTAAAAAAAGGCGACACATTGCTGCCTTGTAACGCTAAAATAGCATAAAACTAAAAACAATTTTAAGGACTTTAAGTAAAACAACTCTTTAAAAGTCATTTATGCATATGAATTGCACGAGGTGTCTCTATATAAATTTGTACTAGTTAAAATCTACAATTGGCAATTAGATACACACAATTGTTTCATTTACAATTTTTGCTTTAACCGAGTTTTTCGGTTATCCGAGTTAGTCTCGGACCACATTAACTCAGATAATCGGGGTTCTACCGTAGTTTGACCTCATGCAGCTCTAGTTGTTTGGTTGGTGTCGTGTCCATGATAAGAACTATAGATGTCCATGAGCATGAAAACACAGCTGCAGAGCAGCTCTAGTGTGATGCTAATTCAATAAACCAACTTAACTATCAAGCTAAAATTATACATCTTGATTTAAGTTTTTCTCCAACAGAAGACAATTGAAGAGCTTAGAGGAAGAACACGCAGAGTTACATTTTTGAATAAATTAAGATTTTTGTGTCATTGGACATTTTATGTTGTCCTTGAAAGGTAACAAGTTTCCCCTTTTTCAGAAACTTTTAGTGAATCGTATTTTTTGCTGTTTGAAAGTTATCCTTTTTAACGGATCTAAGTGCAATGCAAACTGAAAACTTCAAAGCTCATTTTCACCTTGTCACTTAGCATGTTCTTCCACTAAGCTCTTCAATTGTTAATAGCCCTCGTGAAGCAGTAAGCCATGTGAAGCTGTATACTAGTGCCACATAAACAACTTCAACCAATAACTTCAATCAATAATCAAGAATTTTTTTAAAAAGCTTAGGCCTCAAACCAAACACTGGAAGGGTCCTGTTGCAAGTTGATCAGAGCCCATAGTATTCTTAGTATTAGCCCATTCTTAGATAAGGATGTAAGGGGGAGAGCATAAACTCGTCAATATACCATTAGTACTAAAATCATAAATCTTTATCAGCGACTCGCAAGGCCAGAAGCAATAGCGTAAAATGCATCAAGTTCCAAGACCAGTTGGTTGGACTGACACAAATCGTCCATTGTTTAGTTTTCAATCTGCTAAGTCCACACTTTATCAACCTATCCAAGGGATGAAAGGTTAAGGGTAGAAATTTACTGTACGGTAATCATTGGCGAACTTTCCGAAATCGAGCCAAAAGTCCGTATTCTGGCGACTTTCGACGTCATGCTCTCTTCGCAACGAACGCTTTTCGGCAACCCTATCTTACCGTTATGGGTTTCGGTCGAAGTCAGACAGGTTCCCACAAAAAACTATTTATCGCCAAATCTGAAAATCGCGCCAATGGTTACCATACAGTAAAGGTGAACCAGGTTAAGTAACCCTTGCAATAATATGGCATTCTAGCCCCGGACATGTGGTACGGTAGCATGAAGCTATACCTATATGACATTCATTTATATACATTAAATAAAAATGCAATGGAAGTTAAAATATACACACAAAAAATAAAAGTAACAAAGAGCTATAGCTTAGAAGAATAATGTGCTTCCCAAAGATAAGTTAATTTCTTCTTTAAAAAATTTAAAACATTATTGCAAGACGTTGTATTTCAAAAGGAGCTACATACATATATCAGTGTCATTGTTTTAAAAAAATGTTTTCATATTGGCTGTTACGCAAGTTTATTCATGTTGAATTTTCTTTATTTGGTGTAAAAATCTTGTTATACATCACTAACAAAAATATTTAATTTTCTTAAAGAGGTACTACTCTAATATTAAGTAAAAAAAAGTTATACATTCAATTTAAATACCTCTCTTTGCCCCGAGAAATTTTCTGACGATGACAAAAAGTCAGCAGGGCAGTAGACGTCAGAAATACTGAGATTGCTAGGTATTTCCGTTTCAGAATTCTCACTCTCTGATGAACAATTCATTTTAAATTAATATTTAAGCAAGAACAAGTTCAACTTTGTAAAATTTTTAATCATTTACATTTTTTAAACATAGGAAATCTGCATGTCAAAGCATGCAGCATGCTCGCTTCGGCAATTTTCAAAACAAACCAATAACAAAACCCCGCCGATCCGGCGGCGTAGTGGTTAAGGCATTGGCCTCTGGAGCTGCTGGGTCTGGGCTCGAATCCCGTTCAGGCATGGATGTTTGTGTTTGTCGAGTATATGCGGAGTACGTGCTCGTAAAATCTGTTGGATCCGAAAGTTCTGTGGGCGGTCATTGTGCAGTTTCCCATGGGTACAGGTCCCTGGAAAAAATTTCCCTCCCCTTCAGGGACGCCTGTCATATGTGTTTGTGTGTGTCTGGTGTTGTCTTACTTGAAGATGGTTTATAATCGGATGTACACAAGCCTGAAAATATATGTCTACCAACCAACCAACAAAACCATACAGTTCGAAGTTGCAGTTGTTAACTTTAATATTTTTTTTATTGTCAAAAAAATGAACTGAAACCCAGTGCTGAAACCTGCAATATAGCATTTTGATTTTGGTTTTGTTAACTAAACGTTTGAATTTAACTAAATTTTTTTTAATATATTCATATTATGAGCAGCACAGTGAACTGAGTAAACTTGAAAGGAGAACCATATTATCTTTTCCTTTTAACGGGCAAGTTGTGAGTGGCATGTTTTCACCATTTTTTTTGTTTCATTTTCACCGTTTTTGGATTAACTTTTGTTTCGGTTTTGGAAAATAAGTTTTCTAAGAATATTTTACTTATTAATTTTTTAAGATGCCAACTTTTTGCTGTGCTGTTAGATTTTCAAATCATTTGTTGAAGAAAGCTTGAATAGAAGGAAAAGTTTTTTTTAATCTATGGCGGTCATTTTGATGGTGAAACCGAAACTATTATGTAATAGCAGGACACTGAAAAATGAAAACAAGATCGTTGCATCTTCTGTAACATTCGTATTAAACGAGAAAACTTCGTTCGTCTTAGCGGCATTAAATGACGATAATGTTGAGACACATTTTATTTCGCTACGGAAGAAATTTAATAATAAATAGCAAGAATAAAAAAAGTTGCATTTTAAGAACTCTAAAACTGAACAAGCAAACAACAAAAACCATGCAATGAGAGTGAAATTCAAAGCAACCAATGAAATCGCAGGACGTGAGAAAAGTGAAAACAAGAGCCTTACATCACCTGAAACATTTCCATTTGAAACCGGTACAGTAGTTTCAGCATCATGGCCAGGTAACATCTTTCGCTACGGAAGAATCAATCTCCATGGTTCAGAGAAAGCAAGCGGAAGGACAGAAAGGTTTATGAGAACCTCACAGAAAAATAATCCTGTTATGAATTTTTTTTAAAAAAGTGATTTAGGCATTGAAACATATTTTGTGTGCGGTTTGGGGTAGTTGAGATAACATCGCAATAGAGCTGCGGGAGGACTATTTTATCTTGGAACTACAGTCAAATGACTAACAGGCACCTGAGTAGGCACCCAATACCACTTTCTTCCTCTACACGGGGTATTATTCGTTGGAATTTTGGCTGCATAGGCTGTTTATGTCAGCAGTTATTTTGGCAATGCCTGAGACCTTTCACATGCAAAGAAAGTGCCTTACTGACTGGGCTCCCCAGCTAATGGTTTGAGGGAAAAGAGGATAGAGTATCTAAAATATTGGTCCATTTTACATTACAGTTCACAATTTTTTTTTATAAGCTAGCATTACAAAAGAAAACATAAGCAAAGCTGTGGAAGGATTAAAGGTTATTTTTAATTGTTTGAGCATTTGAAAATGAATACAAAACCAATAACAAAGCATTTCTTTTTATTACTCATAGATAATAAGATTATAAAATATGTACCGACACAAAGAGCAACTAAAATTACTAGTAATACATTTAACCACTCATCTAGTACATCAATATATTGATAATAATTTACATTTTGAGGAATTTTTTTAAAAAATCAAACGATTAAATTATTGTATGTGTGATATGTATAAATGATAATGAGCATTGTCACAAAAAAACAAAACGAAATACACATCCAATTTTAAAACGAATGAAACTAATACAGCAGACAATAAACAAATTTGAGAGCATGAAAATAATTAAATTAACTTACATGCTTTCAGTAAATTAGATTCATTAGAACATTATTTGGAAATATAAACTATCTTAGCATAAACTATGCGATTTGAATGTCTTTAATTTATTTAAATATAAATTATTGCCATTCATATTAACAGACTTAAATTCTTTCACATTGAACTAGACAAATTACTAACAAATTTCTCACGACAAAGTCCCACAAATACAGCTAAATACTTTCTCAGCTCTTGCTTTTTAAGCCTTTCAATAAAACTAAAAAACAATTTAACATTACATTAATATATTTACTTATCACAATGTTTAAATTTTACACATGACTTCAAAGAAACATTGTTTTTATATATAAATTTAGCATTTGCAATCTAGGATATAATATTTTGAAAGGATTTCAATGACTAGACTTCTCAAAATAGTTTTTAAAAAATTTAATGCACAGAATGCTTAAAAAAAATGGGACATTTTTTAAAGCCAAATGCTTTTTTTAAAAACCATTAAAATGAACACAAATAAACTGAAAGTAAGATAAGAGAAATATAAACTAAATATTAAATGTTATCACATAAAAAAAAGGCATTTTAGAATTGAGTAGGGCAAAATAGCATAGAAACTATTTAAAAGTATTTTGAATATTAAAAAATGGGGGTCCTTCGGTTTCAAACTGGTTTAAAGTAAATTTTACCAATAAAAATATTGAAGAATAAAATTTATGTTTTTCAGTAGTAAACCTTATTGATAAATACAATTTCTTTGATTTCAGGTGGAAACAAACTGCATTGTAATAGTTAAGAAGAAGTTACTAATTCCTACGAACCCTTAGGGGTTAAAATCTAACACACATTTTTAAAGTCAATCTAAAAATCCTATTTACACACATTACAATTTAAGCATTAATTGAATAGTTTAAATTGGTTTAGACATAACCCTTACATAAGACTCATCTCTGGTTTAACACTTAATAAGCATTATGATCACAATATACAATTTTTTCTTTGTACTCTGCAGATCTGACAGAATTTCGTTTAAAATAAAATGTTTATATCATTGTTAATAAATAATGCTGAATTTGCTACCAGAAAGACTAACAGCCAATTTTTTTAAAATAGAAAGTAACACAAAAAACGTTAAAACAGACTAATAAACTATGTAAAACTACATAATATAAACGAAAATACAGCACTTTTAATCTAACCCTTACATAAGACTCATCTCTGGTTTAACACTTAATAAGCATTATGATCACAATATACAATTTTTTCTTTGTACTCTGCAGATCTGACAGAATTTCATTTAAAATAAAATGTTTATACCATTGTTAATAAATAATGCTGAATTTGCTACCAGAAAGACTAACAGCCAATTTTTTTTAAAACAGAAAGTAACACAAAAACATTAAAACAGACTAATAAACTATGTAAAACTACATAATATAAACGAAAATACAGCACTTTTAATCTGAATCACTATACAAATAAAATAGTCAACTGAAAATAACAAGGTATAAATAACTTTTTAAAACATCCACATGCAGTTTTATAAAGCAAATTGATGTATAAAAACACACAACAAAAGTACCATTAACACTGGTAGACTGTTTTTGTACAAAACATCTTAAAACTATTTGACATATTGATGAAATACTGTACATATATATTTATATAAATAATCTGCATAAAATAATTTATATCACTGTTGTATATGTACAAATCGTCAAAGCTTCTAAATTTACATTACATCCTGTAACACAACATATAGTTATACTAATTTCATTTATACGATTTAGTAATCCAAAGGATTTCTCAAAAACTAAATGGTCAGATTTTGCAGTTCAAGGAAGTGCACTAATTATACAATTTCAAATAGATGCCTATTTTTTTAACTAAGATAATTAATGGAGCACAACTTAAAAAATAATCATCAATCAAAGAAATTTCTATAGCATATATTTATGCAAAAACACAAGATTAAAACAAATATCATTTTTATCATTTTGACTTGACAAGAAAACCTAAAATATAAATTTTTTAAAAGCAATATTTGTAACAGAATAACTATAGATAAATATCTTAAAAATTAATAAATGAAAGCACTTTGATGTGAATTTTAAATGACTAGGTAATATTTGTTACCTATGCAAAGTGCAATTCCGAAACCCACCATCGTATAAAAATAAAACATTTTTAATAATCAAAATCTAACTTTTTCAGAATATTAAATTATATGAAAGGTGCAGCTGCAAAACTCATATTCTTCAAAGTAGAACTGAAATGGGTACAGTCCATTAATTAGCAATTTGATCGATTGAATTTACAATCGTCACCCATGAACGGGCAGGACCAATATCTTAGTTATGTCATAGTGAATATGAGTTTTGCAACTAGGCTCTTCATATAAGCTTGTTTTGCAATAAGAATGAACATTATACTTTTCCCTTATATATATTACCATACCCACTATCCAAAAAGGAAATCGTTAAATCAAAGAAACTTCAAATTTGTGAAAGCAGTAATGATATTACAATCGATCGATTTGTTTAAGGAAGAATCTATGTACAGTAAATTCTCGAATAGCCAGTCATTATATCTGATTTTTTGCCAATAATATATTACAGAACTTATGGTGAACTGGAAGCACAAATGCAGAAAGTGATGCAGTATTTTTTTATACATAACTAGGTATTAGAAATACTAAGCATAACTTAGTTTCACAAATATGTAAAACACCAAGATATAAACATTTGCCCTATATTTTTAAATTTGTATCTAATTTGCTGGTCATCAATTTTTTAATACCCAACTTCAAATAGTTGATTTACAAGTCCATGTACTTTGCAAATCATCATAGCAAGGTTTGGTTTGAATTATCATCGCATTAGAGCTACACGAGGGCTATTGGCGACGGGCGTCGTATTTTAGAACCACACATCATAGCAAGGAAATTCTCAACAAACTAGAACGGATTATAAAAAGGATTTACTAAAAGAAAATGAATGTACACTTCTCATTGTAGACATCATAGTAAGAAATTTTAGAACATAAGAATAATCTTATGTATTTTGCATTTAATAATTTTTCATTATTTTTGAAAAAAAAAAGAAAAGAATTGGGGGATATACTGTTATCTTTAGTAACCACAGTATCTGATTCCATGAAAGATCCATAAATTACTGTAGTTAACATTTTTATAATGAAAGTATAAAATAATGTGAGAACTTTCATCAGAAATATTAAAATACAAGTATACATAAAACATAAAAAAAGATAGTACTGTACTAGAATGTTATATTATATCTGCTACTATGTATGCACAAATAGGTTGTACAAAATAGCTTCAGTGTCTAATTTCACCTATTATATATTTAATTTTATAGAGCAATATTTTACAAAAATGTCAAACCAACAAGAGATTATAAATGTGTTTGATTGTTCCAGCATAATTAATCCCTATTTTATATATGTAATAATTTCAACATTGACACACCTAGATAGTAACTACCAAGCCCATTATTAGACACATCTGATTTTACTTACAACATCTGAATGCTAGTACAATTTTAAGTATAAGAATGCAATTCGAGAAAAATTTAACGCTGTAATGGTATTTGATACTAAGCTCAATTTGCAACAAGATTTTTATAACAATAATGAGGATTATATTACTTGGGAATAAAGAAAGTGCAACTAAAATGTTAGCAGTATACAAGAATAAATAAAATGGGAGATGTTCATTTAATAGATCACACAAAAAAAATCACATAAGGAATTTTAGTAGAACATTGACAAAGAAACATAGATAATTATATTATTATCCCATACATAAATCATAAAAACATTCCAACAACCAAGCGCTCAAAGTTGGCAAGAAAATCTATGGATTTCAAGGTTATCTTTAGCTGCTAAAGGGCTGATACATCAAGAAAGAACATAAAACTAAAATGGGACCTATTAAATGAACACTCTTATTTACAAAGAACTAAACACAGCGAATGAAATATAATAATGGAAAACAAGACCCTGTTACAATTATATTCATGAAATGTAATAATTGACTGTTTGCTTATTATTAAAAATTACTTAATTATAAGATCATCATATGTGTTTGTAAGAATTAAAGCTTAAGTATTCTCACTGGGATTATATTTTTTTTTATAAAATGTAGAATAGTTTGAGCAAAATAGCTTATATATATATATTTTTCTTTATACTGCTAATCCTCATCACAATTTTAAATTCGCAATACTAGTAACTTTTGAGTTAGGTTAGTTATATGAAATTTTAGTAGTAGAATTTCTTTTCAAGAGATAAATAATGACTGACTTACACAATAATGTCCCATCGATTATATAGGAAATAAATAATTTGTAACAAAAATATAAAAACAAATTTTAAATAAAATGACTAACAGTTTAAAAAACAAGCATTGAAAATTATATGACTAGATCAGGAAAGGCAAATTTCAGTCAGAGTGAACAATTGAAAACTTTTTCAAATTACGGTATGCCATAGTAACATCTCAAAGTTAAATACATGTAGCTAAAATATACTACAATAGTACGCCAAATAAAAGAATTTCACAATATTTTAAGGAAGCAGGAGACTAGAAATAGTTTTTTTTAACGGTAAAAGGAACAAAATTTTTTTTTAATAAAGCTCATGTATGATTGTTCATTCTAAAACATATAAAAATGAAAATTGCAATACAGTGGACCATCTTTTAACTGGCTCTTGAAAGTGATCTTATTTTAACTAAGTATAAAAAGCAATGAATTGTTAATTTTCGTAAATAGTGATATAGTTCTTAAAATTCAATACTATACGTGGGTTAGGGTAGTACAACATAAACAATCTAACTCAATTAGTGAGCATAAGTAAACAAAAATTACATATACTAAAAAAAAATAAAGATATTTGGCATTTTGCTTTAACACATTTTATCAGTTAATAGGAGTCAGTTTTTATATGGTTCCACTGAAATAGTAAATCTAGATGATAAATGCCATTGATAAAGCAATCCCAATGGGAAGAATATGAGAAGTCCACATGAAGATTATAAATTCATTCAACAACTAAAAGACAAACCAAGACAGAAGAGTCTTAAAGCTTGGAAATAAAATTTGCCCCCACTTTAAGAAAATATTTTGTTTTCTCGAAATGAGCATGTCAGATTAGTAATTTATTGCATTTAACATCAATACACAAGAACAATAGTTTTCTAATAAGTTTTGTAATAATGATACTACACACAAGTGACTACAACATACAAGACACTGACTCACATTGCTAATTTTCTCGTTGTTACAATGCATTCATACTCAATGCATGTTCGTTAATCTCGGATTGAAAACGTCATTGAAAAATCATAACTATCAACCGTATTGGAAAATACAACCAAAAATAGTCACACAACACATAATGAGATTCAATGAAAGATCTGATTTCAATGAAATGAGCAAATTTGAAATTAAATAATACAAATGATAAGCAATGCTTAAATAAAAATGCAAGAAAACTCAAGATGGAAATAAACTTCAAAATATCACGATTAACAACAAGTGAGCTTTGGTTTCATTTTCTTTGCCTAACGTCTTGTCCTTTCCCTTTTTGGTCTCTATGTTTACTGAAAAGCAAGAAAACAATTTGGCATATTATTCAGTGTATGTACGATAATTACAAAACATCAATTTACATAGTCAAGTAAAAATATATATATATATAGAAAACAGAAGGCTTTTAAAAAGATTTCAATGCATACTTAAAATTTTTTATATGATGTGTCGTTCATGGAGACAAATATTTTGACTTGGGTATTTCAATCACGACTGTATTTTGTGAGTAAATTGAATTAATTTATCCACACAAATGCTTTTACAATGTAATAGAACTGTCAAATGCCCTAACAAAGATTTAAGTCAGTAAAGAAATTAAAGAATAAATGTTATACAACTTCAACAAGGTTTTTAAAATAATGCCTCAAAATTATGCAACATAACACACAAAAATGCATAAGTTGTAAAAATGCTTTGAAAGTATGAAAAAGCATTGTTCTATTACTCTTTTTGCCTCCCCCACACAATAGTTTGGATTAAAAATATATATAAATCTTTTGCTTCTCAATCATATTAAAAGTTAAAATGCCACCTGTAGTTTTTTTTTAAAGTATGTGTATTATACCAAATGTATGCAACTTGTAAAAAGCAATTCTTCAATTTAAATTATACACCAAATGTAACCATATTAAAAATTGTGCCTGTTATTTAAAACTAGTTTAAAAAAAAAGAGTATACCTTTACATTTTTTAATGAAAGAAACAAAAATTGCTACAATAAGTTTTAATGCCTTTCAGTCATTAAAAATACTATGTGTTAAGGTATCTTTGAAATCTTTAGCAGATAAATATATTGGCTATATTTTGTACTTTAAAATCACAGTAAATTAACAAAAAAAATCTTCCAGCAAAACTTAATAAATAAAAAGGAATTGTATGTTCAAGCTTGTTAAAATAAAATACAGCTATTCTCATTTTTCAAAACACGAAAAGCAATCATGCTACAAACTATATAAGCATAAATGTTATATATTAATAAATTAAATGTACTTACTTGTCAGAAGGAAGAGCAGTGTCAGGTTCATCACATTGATTCATACTTTTTTTCCGTTCATATACAAAAATAATAGTACCCAATATTGCTACTTCAGCGCAAATGCCGAGGAAAGGCCACAACGCAGCAAGTTTACCTACAGTGAAACAAAATACTGTTTTAAAATTTCTGTCTTTGGTGCAGTGAAATACCTTTAAGAAATAACGGTAGCTTGAATTTAAATTAAAACTAATATCTCTTTGCATTTAAAAAATCATGTGCATTGCAAAAAAAAAAGCTGTGCAATACAATAGCATTTGAAAACGTAGAAAGGTTTACTATATGCAATAGAAAATACTTTTATTTATTTAAGGCTTTCAAATTATCTTTGTAAACTAGGTGTCCGAAACACCACCCGACTTTCAATTACCACGCAATAAATTAATACAATTAAAAATTTATAAACCTACCTATTTATGTCTTTAAATTAATATATAATAATACATTATATATTAATTTAAAGATAGATATGGTAATTTCAATAACTTTAAAACCTAAAGAGTAATATTGCAGCTACCCTTTGTGCACATACAATTTTCTTAAAAACCTTATTATAATGCGAGAATGATATGGGAACTCTTGTGCTGAATTTTAAGACTGTAGCTCTTTTTGTTTTTCAGCAATACCTTAAAAAAATCAAGAGTTTTTTGACAGTTACCCTTCGTGCGTGTATATTTCTCTAGAAAAAACACATGTCTGACAAGAATTAGGAACTCATGTACCAAATTTGAAGTCTATAGTTCTTTTTAGTTAGAGCTGTAGAGTGGTTTCAAACAGACTGTCTAACAGATAGACTAATGTTCAAAAACCACTTTTTAAAATTCAGCAACCTCCCAAAATGTAGAAAACAATAATACTTTCACAACCTTTTTTTTGTCATTAGGTAATTGAAAATAATATAACTAATAGACTAAATCTACTACTTAAAATTCTGATCGACAGCTAAAAAATAGAATATTTTTTGGTATTTACCTTTAACTCTAACAAAAACGGTTGTATTAACAGCATCAACTTGGTTATAAGCTTCGCAAGTATAATGATTTCTATCATCGTAACTAGCTTCTTCGATTAATAATTTGCCTTTCTTGAGGCCTTCATGATCTAACAGTTTTATTCTATCGTCATCTTCAAATATTTCTTGATCTCCTATTTAAAAAAAGATAGATATTAATATTTTGATAGTTATTAAATTAATAATGTTATTATACTTTTCACAAATTTATATTAAGGGCGGATGGGCCCAATCGATCTCTGGTCTCCAAACCAAAGTACCTATAAGTTAATAGAAATTTCTAAGCCAAATATCTCTGGCTGTATTGTATGTTTTTACAAAAGGTTTTTTTAATATGATAAATGTGGCTGACTTACAGGTCTTTATAATCCCACTTTTTGAAATTGCTTCGAATATTTTGTGTAAACTTAACACTTTTAATGCTGTTCCAAAACATTTTAAGGCCTCAAAGTTAGAGCAAATTTATCCAAAAATGTCAGGTATTAACTCTTTATATATGCATGGGATTAATAAGTAACTCTCACAATTCTATTTTTTATAGTAGACTTATTGGGAAATAAACCCATCAGACACAAGTATAAAGAATGTCTTATGTAATATTCAGTTTTAGGTCATCCACAACTTTAAAGGTAAAGCAAATTCATCGAGAAACTACTTTCTATCAGTGGGATTAGTACTTAATGAAAGTGTGTAGAAATGGACATTAAGTTCTAACAGTAATTTATTTCCAAAATTTATTTACACTTTTATAAAACAATTTATTACAAAAACTACAATTGAAGAATATTAAGGCAAGTAAATAGAAAAATAATTTGGGCCACAATGGGCTAAGTATAAAATAACTACATAAGAAATTGAAAGTATAAATTTAAAGATATATAACAACACTAACATATTGCTTAAGGGGACATTAATTTCTGAAAAAGAAACTAACTCCTTAAATGTCAATGTATGGAAAAATAGAATAGAGTTTTTAATGACTGGAATCCACATTTATTAACCTATTGGTCCCAAATTTGTTGGTAGCTTTGGTATTGGTAAGTTCTAGGTTTGCATGCAGCAAAATTCTTGATATCGTTTTTGAAAATTATTATATCCTATGTTAAGCATCGTTTTGCTTGTCAGCTTATAAAAACCTTTCTAAATAGCGTGGAGACAAATTTTTAAAAAAAGTGTAAACATAGGTATTTTGAATACTTAAGCATACCAGCAAGTTTGGAAAAAAAAGGTTTAAAAAAATTGAATGCTAGTTATGGAACAATTAATCCAATTTCTCCATTGGCTAATATTGGAGAAGTTTTGTTTTTAGGAAATCATACCCGATAACATTTATTCATAACATTCACTAACTATGTATAAATTTGTATTTTAGAAAAGGCTATTTTAATACGTGAAAGAAAACTTACCTATAAACCATTTAATGAGTGGCGTTGGGGCACCTTTCGCCTTACAGAAAATTTCTAATGGGCTACCTTCAGTTACTACTGCAGAGTTATCAAATCTGTCTAATTTTATTTTAGCTATAAGGGGCATAAAATATGGTCATTTGTAAAAATAAAATAACGCTACACATTTTAATATAAGAATGAAGCAAAGTTTTGTCACATTTCCAATTATATTCAAAATTGTCATAAATGCTAAACAAACAAATTAGTTTTAATATTTTATTTTGTTTATTATTTGCATTGGAATGGTCAAGTAATTATTTTCACTCTCGTAAGACCAGCATGTCAAATATGTTTTGTATATTATACTAACTTTTAACATGAAAAAATTACAGTGACTTTACAACTTGCTACTTTTATACAGAATACAACATTATGATCAAGCAAAGAACTTAATGATTAATAACTAAAACCAAATTAAATAGCAAGGATCGTCATGATAGTTTCAGAAATTGTTAAAATCACACTTAATTTAAAACAAACATCAAGTGTTTAAAATTTGGCATGGCATAGCAAAAAAATATGTGTTTGTCGTTTCTCTTAATTTGTTAAGCTTTCTGTTTGTTGAATGTTAAATGTTTTGATATTCTGTGCCTCTAGGACATAGACTGGAAGGAACGAGTAGTGCAATAGCTTGTGTTGACGCAAGGCTTTGAGCACTAGTTAGGGTGGAAGTCTGACTACAGCTTTGAGATTGCTCTATATTTCTCAATTTAGGCACATCACTGGTGAGAAGGGGCATTATTTAAGATTTAAGAAAAATCACTTACATTGTACACTAATAGTAGCATTTAAGGCAACATCAAGATGCTTCCTGTCGAGTGCACACACATAGATACCAGAATCATTGTATGTAGCGCTATTAATAACCATGGAATTGTTTTTGTTGTGCATGGATATACGACCTGGTATAGCATGCACTTGTATGCCATTCTTGAACCTAAAATTATAAGAAAGTTAATAATCTATTGCCTCATCAGAATTATATAAAGAGCTTAGTGGAAGAACAGGCCAAGTGACATTTTTGAATAAATTAAGATTTATGAGTCAATGAACATGTTACAACCTCCTTTAAAGATAACAACATTCTCCTTTTTCATAAACTTAAAGTTAAGTATATTTTTTACCATTTGAAAGTGTCTTTCTTAATGTATCTAAGCACAAACAAGAAACCTTATAACTCATTTTTTTGTTGTCACGTTCTTGTAACTTAGCATGTTCTTCCACTAAGATCTTCATACATAAACTGAGTTCATACTAACTAAGCATCTAAGCAGTAAAACTAATTTTATCAGGCAGGTGAAATATGTACACATAAATATCTGCATATTTCTAGAAAAATACAAAGACCTTATCTAATATGATAATCTTTCCAAAATATAAAATAATTTGGGCCATTTCCTATTTTGACTGAGATACAGAAATAAAGAAGGTGGCAATCATGCCCAGCAACTTCAAGTTTAAAGTCCATATACCATATATTCACAAAATCACTCCTAAATGCTTATTCCAATTTTAATGAATCAGGTAGTAAAAATTTAAACTCACCATATTACATTACATAGCTTGCAATCAGTGGTGTTACATTGCAGAGTTAAAGGCTCTCCTGGATCTAAAACTTTTCCTACTCCTGGTATATCTTCATTAGTCTTTATCAGATCCTCTGAAAATAGTTACTTATGTTAAAATCAATTAAACACTAAAAATATAGTAAAAACTTCATTATAGACATTCAAGGGCATACAAATTTTAACTCGAAAGACAATGCCAAACCCCAAATCAAGGCCTACTTTTGGAGTAATAAGTATACTTTCTTTTCACAGTTTGTAGGACACTAATGGTTTTTAAGGTTTCATATCGTAACAACTGCATTTCAAACAAAGGCTTCTTGGTCAACAAAACAAAGGTCAAACAAAAGATTTCATATTGGTCTATATCTGGGGACATAGTCAAGAAGATGTTGTCTTTGACTTAATTAAAAAGAAATAACCAGAAGTAGTATTACATTGAAACTAGTTAAACCCCCAAAACATTAAAAAAAAACCTCCACTTATATTGAGAAACATAAATCACAAGAAAGTAAAACATCGCACAAGTACTCGTAATAAAGAGCTACACAACTACAATTATAAAAAAAAACTTTTAGTCCAAAAATTATATGCTTTCCAGCTGTCTATTTCCAGCCTTCATGCGAAGCTTAAAATTGAATTGTGCCTCATAAATTCACAACCCTAGTCAAGTGATGAGGTATACACCTGAGCAGGCACTCAAAGCAACATTTGAGCAATGTGAAACATAAGAAAATTTAAAACCCGGCAACATATTTAACCACAGCATCATTCAAGTGACATATCAAACCAGGTAAATTTAAAGTAAACAAGACAAAAGACATAGATATAAACATCCATCTTTAATATCTTATGACAGAAATTTAAATACAAATCTATAATCAAAAATACACTGTCTTACCAGTCACAATAACAACTCGCTGACTATAAATACCAGCATTATTACACTTATAATCTCCTGAGTGCAGAGCACTGGCTTCCCTCACAAATAGCCGCATAGTCGTGAAATAGTCAGACTTTTCCACATCATAGAAAGGGCGACCGGATTCCAAATGAAATTTGTTAATTGCGTTTGGCACAATAGGCTTTCCATCTTTATACCAAAGATGCACGCCCAGTCCTGCTACTTGGCATGCTAGCTCGAAGCCTCCTCCTTTCTGGATGAAAGTTGTGGTGCTTGTTAGGTTGATACTGTAAGCAACTGCAAATAGAAGTCAGTGGCTTTATATATTGCAACTAATAGATGGAAAATTATAAAGTATGATATAATTTGATACTGCTAGCATATTAGGGCTGGTCTTGATTTGGGAGTTTAAATTTTGTAGCCAAGTAGCGTAAACATATTTAATTTGATAAGCGTTCCAGTTCAACTCAATATATATACTATTTCATGTACTCTACTAACTATAGCAACACTGTCTTTACTTTTTACAAACACCTAAAGTCACCAAATAGCATTCCGGCTATAATACGCTAGCTGTTCCTTTTAATTATGAGTATTTGGTAGTTAATTAAAACTTGTTTTTCCAGAATGCTCTTAAGGGGACACGAATTTCCCAAAACGAAACTAACCTTCTTAATGTTAGCCTATGGAGAAATTTGAGGGATTGTTTCATTACTAGCATCCACAATTTTTTACCTATTGTTTCCAAACTTGTTTGTATGTTTAGGTATTGATAAGCCCCATATTTGTGCACTTTTAAATTGTCTCTAAATTAATTAAAATGTTTTTTAAACGCTAAAAAGCAGAACGATGCCTTTACAGCCGATACAAATAATTTGCAAAAAGAATATCAAGAATTTTGCTACACACAATTGCAGAACTTATGAATACCAAAGCATACCATAACAAATTCAGAACCAATGGATAAACAATTGTGCCTACTAGGCAGGAAACATTTCTGTAATTCAATTTCTCCTTAGGTTAACATTGGGAAACACAGTTTTAGTTTTCTGAAATTCATGTCTCCTTAAAGTCATTTGTTCCCCTAAGTCCAATTTTCTAGAGATTCGACTATCGACTCGTGCAGAAAAAAAATAAAAGAAAAAATGCATTATATCAACAAATGATTACATGCTATTTAATGCAAGCCGAGACTTTGGGCTTGAATCTTTTTGTGTTTTTTTTTTTTAAACTTTAAATAAATGCTAGTTTAAAAACAGAGCACTTTTAATTTGTCGTATGTTATCGTTCGATTTTTTTTCTTTGAAAATTAATTCGAAATGTAGCAGGGAAAAACAATTCCTAGGATTTATAGCTAATGGGAAATTCCTATTTTCACAAAATTTGTTTAAGAAAAAAAAGTTTTCTAACTACTGATCATTGATCCCAATCAAGCATAGAAAAATATCAGATTTGATTAAAAATTATTTTCGTTAATAAGGACAATAAAACATGATAAATATTTTTTAACTAAAAATCTTACTTTATAAAAATTTGCAAATAAAAAAAAACAGCCTGTTTATTAAAATTTCTTTTGATATATTTATCTACATAAATAGGTATTGCGTAAAATACAGCAGGCGATGGAGTATGCGACTTTAGATTTTAATTTTCTTGATGAAAATAATTAATAGCAATTAGTTATAGAGGGCTCATATACCTTTAGTTTTTTTAATCATTATATATAAAACCAACTTATGCAAGAACTTTTATGAAATATGCAATACAAAATATAAGATTAAACAACAATGTATTAAATGAAAATAATATTATGCACTTAAAGAATAAACACAGCTAATTTATTATATTTGAGCGATCCCACTCACCTGGTGTAATACAGAGAAGGCCACAGATGATTGCAAGTAGCAGTTGCTTTCCTAATATTATCTCCTCCATGCTTTATAATACGTGACTAGGGCATCGATAGAGGTTCACGCGACCATTGTGGAAAAATTCAGAACTGAAAAGCATTTACAACCAAAACGAGAACCAAAAAATAAACACACTCGAATTAATTTACCACACTACGGTGCGCACAGAACTTCTGCGCAATGAGATGACAAACGTGTGTCTTTTGCGCAATGCCAGATATCTTGAAGCATTAGTAGGCGGAAAAAACATTCGACAGTTGTTGGAGTCTCGCTGGAAAAACGAATGATTATTTTTAGTTCCTCGCTGTGGCCCCATTTTGTACATGGCGCTAAAACGAAAAACTGATGAATGATTTTTTTTGGGTGAAATCCAATAGTTTTAACCAGGAAAAAATTATTATTGTGCCATAGGCTTGCGGTTTGGTAGAATTTAGTTTTGACGCTAAACTAAAATTAAAGATACCCACACAGGCCACTACATTTTCAAACATCAACTCGTTATCGAAAAGGAATTGAAACAGTGTTGTAAGATCCCGATTTATTTAAATGTTTTATTTCGGGGGAAAAAATGCGAATATTAAAAAAAAAAAAAAAAGCGAAATCCATCTGCTTAAAGTTGAAGACTGAGACTATACTTACAAAAACTTAAATGTTTGAAGGAAACTTCCCCCAGTTCCGCGTTTTTTGCCTTCAAATACATATTTATAATAATCTTTAAGTTTAACTATAATTTTCAAAGAAAAAACTATATAAATACATTCACCAACATATTTCATTGCATAAATAAACCCATAAACCATCTGCCATCATAATTTCTTTTGCGAAGAGTCCCATATTAAGGTTTTTTTTCCGACGAATACACTTCAAATATATATTTATGTATCTTCAAATATACATTATGTATCTTCAAATACATATTTATGTATCTTCAAATATATATTATGTAACCTCAAATGTATATCTACGTATCTTCAAATATATATTTATTATAATCTTTAAACTTAATTATAATTTTCAGAGAAAGAACTCTTACTGAATAAGAAAAGCTCTGCAATAAAATAATAAATAGTTTCACTTTAAATAAAGAAAAATATATAAATAATGAGATTATCCTATCGTTATATCGAAGTCTTTAGGATGCGATTTTCGCCTTTCAAATCCAACAATGTAACGTAGGAGTCTATCTCGGACTTGAGCATACTTTTATTTTCATAAAAAGTTTTCTTGAATAAGGTTCTTGTTGTTTTGTTTCATAAATGTTCTGTTTTTAAATTCCAGTAGGGTGGGCCGAACAACCTTTTATTTTATTTCGGATCGCTATAGTGCGGAAAAGTTGCCATTGGTAAAGGCAGAAAATGCACTAATTATTATTTTTTTATTAATTTATCTTCCGGTCGCGCAATGACATCAAAGTTGGAAAAAATTATCAAAAAAAGAAAAAAATTATAATTTTTTAAAAAAATCATGATAGATGTTTTCAGTTGCGTTCCTATTTATGAATTAACTACTAAAAGTGCGTAAAATACAAATAGATGCACGTATCATACATTTGTGTCAGATCCTCCGGCCAAGCAAACGTAGTACAAAATGAGGAAAATACTTAGTTTTTACAAAATTGACAGATCTGACACAAATGTATAATAAGTTCATTTTCTTTTTTTTTTATTTTACTTACTTTAAGTAGTTAATTCATGATATAAGCACTCAACTTAAAACATCTATCCGGTATAAAAAATATTTTTAAAAAAATGTTTTTTTGACAATTTTTTCCAACTTTGATGACATTGCGCGACTGGAAGAAAAAACAATTAAAAAAATAATAATTAGTGCATTTTTCATGTCTTTACCTATGGTAACTTTTCCACACTATAGCGATCCGAAATAAAATAATTTTTTTTCACCCCACCCAACAGTTAGCAAAAAAATTCAAATTGTTATTTTTTTTTCTTTCCTAGAAACGTTTGTATAAAAGTATTCATTTTAATTTAGAAATATATAATTTCTTACTCATGTGGATAAAGTTGAATTTTATATTACATTTAAAGACTAAAAGTAATTTTAATTTAATTAAAACTAATTTTTTTTCAATTAATAAAATTTGGTGTGGTGGTCAGATGGTTACAAATTTTCGTCATGTGTCAATAAAAAATGTTAAACACAGTAGCTATCAGCAAATGTTATAGAAATGAAACGTTAACATACGTTTATAACACAAAAAATATGATTCTATTCATAATTTTTCCATTATAAATTAAAATGTTGGTAAAGATACAAAAAAAAAATATATATATATAAGCTTACTCTTAACATCTATTACAATAGTTGTATGCATTGCTTTCACTTGATTATATGCTTGGCAAATGTAAACATTTTCTTCGAGTTCATCTTCTTCTTCTGAATATTCATTACTCCCACTTGATTTTTGTTTACCTAAAAAAATACATCGAATAGGAAAGACTATTATGTTACATATTTCTTTTTATTTTCTGATAAATATCGAAAAATACTTAATAATTAATTTGCTTAGGTTTACATTTGAGACATGTTTACAATTTATTACAATTTTCGTTAATATCGAAAAACACTTAATAATTAATTTGCTTAGGTTTACATTTCAGACACGTTTAGAATTTATTACAATTTTTGAGGAATGTAATTTCTCTGAATCAGATAAAAATATAGCAATAATAATATAATAATTACTTTTGTTATCACGTAAAACAACAAAATAAAGCAAACGAACACCAAGGAAAAACATGGAAATTCCGTATAGGCGAAATAGAAAAAATATTTCGTAATTTAAACAGACACACATGAACACTATCTTGAAACATTCAATTACTTCAAACGCTGTAATGAAATTTTTTAAACTCATTGGGATTTTAAAAGTGACTTTACTTGCAATAAGCATTTTCTTGTTAATAAAATAAAAAGTTTTTTACTAATTTTTTCTTAAATTGGCTTTTTAAAATATCAGTTAGATTTTAAATTCATAAAAATATAATTTTTTATGACCTTAATACGAAGAAAAGGGTATCATTTTTCCTTTATTGACAATTGCGTTATAGCAAAGCAACTTATACGCAATTTCTTTTTACACCAATTTTTTTTCCGAGAAAAGATTCTTATTGATTGCTATAAACCGAAGGCCAGAGGGAATTCTTTTTTAATAAGAGTTGAAAGTAAAGATTTATTTTTATTTTTTGGCTTTGGAACTAATAAAGATACTGGTATTTTTGTTGTTCACAACAAATCGTATTAAAGAAAAAATATGAAATTTCTTGACGAATAATGTGGATAAAAAGCTTTCGGTGCGTTTTTCTATGATTCTTAGTTTTGTAACTTTGTAAAGCTTGAACTATTTGTGCATATTTTATCTTGAATTTAAGTTCTGGGCCCTAGTTTTATGTTAGAGAAAATAAGTTAGTAAAAAAATAATAGCTTCTAGGCATATGTACCAAGTATTTTTAGTGTAAACTATCGGTTTTCGTCTTTATTATTTAATCTTTAAAACGCAAAAGGTAAAAAGAAGAAGAAAGAAAGTGGAGGTATTAAACATTTTTTGCTGTTTTTACGGGGGGGTTTCCCAATCAAAATAGTTTTAGTAGTCAAAGTTACAAATCTATTTGTAATCAGTAAAGTTACTATAAAGAAGAAAAAAAATGCGCTTTTGAATTTCTAGTCAAAAACTTTATTTACTTTTTAATAAAAATAATTATAGTTGTAGATAAAAGTATAAGCATTTTATTAATTTTTTTTTAATAAGTTTTTCTAAAATAAGAAAAATGTTGAAACATGTATGTGAAGAAAATAATAAAAATATATCTGGAAAACTTTCCCCGCCTCCTATAATATTTTTAGGTATTGAGTCCCCCCCCAAAGTCCTGCCTAGCGGCCTCATCGTGGCGGGGGGGGTGACCCTGGATGGAATGGGCGAAGTACGTCGGGAGTTTACTCCTGGTAGGGCCACCCAAGGCGTGAAGGCCATTCCATTATATCCAGCTAATGCTAGGCAGGCGAATGGAGCAAAGTCGGACTTCTACCTTTTCTGGGTGCTCTAGTAGCTTGCTACTAACAGAAGCCGTCCCCCTTTCCCTTTTTTCATGATGATTTCGCCTTTATCTTCTAATACCGCATCGTCCGTCGCGCGGGTTACCAAGGGACGCGACCTGGGCTTAGGCAGAGGGCCCAGACCGTTAAATACCTTACAGTCTCCTCCCAAAACTGAGCGAACTATGCCTCTGAGAATATTGCAATGTAATATCAATGGACTTTGTACTAATGCAACTAAAGCCAAACTAGATCACCTTTTAAAACTGGCAGATCAACACAGAGTACAGATTATCGCACTGCAAGAAACTAAATACAAAGCTGCTTATCAGCTGAAACTTAAAGGTTATAATATATTTCGTAGAGATAGATTGTCTAGAGGAGGTGGCGGTTTGGCTCTACTAATTCGTAAAGCTGACTTTCAAGCAATTGATATCAATCAACTCCATGATGACTGCGATCTTGAAATACAGGGTATTTCACTAAATTGGAATGGTTTACTATTAAAGATTTTCAACACATACTTACCTCCCAATGGGCGAAGATTGTGCGAGGGCCTATCTCTTGCCACTGACGAACTGACTTTTATATTGGGAGATCTTAATGCTAAACATCCCTCTTGGGGTTGTTCAATTAGTAACCAGAATGGTATTGAACTTTCGAATTTTATTGATGATCGAGCATTTATGTGTATTAATGATGGTTCTCCAACACATTGTTCATTTAGCTATGCAACAAACGAGGCCTTGGATGTTTCTTTTGTTAGCCCTGAACTGTTTCCTAATTGCAAATGGAAAATCTTAGAGAATATTGGAAGCGATCACCTCCCTATTCTAATCGAATTTAATCAGTCGTCTGGCGCAAAAGCAATAAAGAGAAACTTTTGGAATTTTAAAAAGGCAAACTGGGATCTCTATGGTTCTAAGATTGCGCAAGCTTCTGAACAATTGGCTCCTTGCACTGACTTGGAACGCCATTGGTCTTCCTTCCGGGAGATCATCTTTGATGCAGCCAAAGCAGCAATTCCTAGAGGAAACATAAAGGGATTCCAGCGAAACTTCGCGGATGACCTTTCCGTTGTGGAGCCTCTTATTATCAAGAGAAATGACCTTTCTAGGGAGCTCTTTGAACACAACAATATATCTGTAAGATCTGAACTTAATAGAGTGAATGCTGAAATTAAGCAACTATACGCTAGTGCAAGAAAGAAGAAATGGACAGAACTTTGTGAGAGTTTAGATGTTGGGACCTCGAACACAAAGTTATGGAAATTGGCCAAGGCTATTGACCGAGAGCAACCACAATATGAGAAATCAAATGGCATCAACTCAACAGACACCTCTCTTCCTTTAAATGACCGAGATTCGGCTGATACACTTGGCAGACATTATAGTCGAGTTAGCGATCTTGAGTTTGTGATGGGCGACAAATTAATAGCAGCACGGGCTAGAAAAATAGCTCATCGTTGCCGCCAAGTTGAATCTAAAAACCCGTTGTTTAATAATTCTTTTAGCCTTGATGAACTGGAAACGGTCTTAAAACAAGTTGATCCTATCAAAACTCCGGGACCAGATGGTTTGCATGGATTGATGATTACCAAACTTGGAGTTTGCGGAAAACAGCTTTTACTTGATATTTTTAATCATTCATGGAAAGTCGGTCGACTTCCGAGAAACTGGAAACGAGCTATTGTTATCCCCATTAGGAAGCCTAATAAACCTGCAGGCATCCCAGGCAGTTATCGTCCAATTGCACTGACAAATTTTGTCTGCAAGGTCTTTGAGAAATTACTTTTAAATCGAATCAACTTCCACCTGGCAACTAATAACTTATTGCCGAGTGAACAATACGGATTTAGGAAAGGGCATAGTACTCAAGATCAAATTTTATATTTTGCACAGCACGTGCGAGATGCCCATAATAATAAACCGACCAGCCATACAATTGCAGTCCTATTGGACATGGATAAAGCATTTGACAAAGTATGGACGAATAAGTTAATCAATAAATTATACGAAAAATTTGCTATAGATGGTCGGGCTCTTTCGTGGATTAATAACTTCCTTAAAAATAGATTTTTCAGAGTCAACTATAATGGCACACATTCAGGATACTATCTTTCCAGACAGGGAGTGCCTCAGGGTTCTGTCCTGAGTCCTACACTTTTTTCCCTTTACATTTCTGGATTGGAATCTGTGATTTCTTGTGACAGCAAAATTGGACTATTTGCCGACGACATTGTTCTTTGGTGTAGCGATTCAAACATTGAAGCCATAGAGGCAAGCTTAAACCAATCAATTGCGAATATTCTGGTTTTTGCGGAGGACCATAAACTTCATTTCAATCCTAGTAAATCTACTACAGGCTTTTTCACGACTAATAGAAAACTATTTAAATATAGTCCTAACATTTATATGAACTCCCTACATTTGCATTGTGAAAGTAACCCTAAATATCTTGGATTTATTCTCGATCCTGAGATCTCTTGCAATAAGCACATTGACTCTATTGTAAATCGGGCCAAGAAGCGACTTAACATTTTGAAGTTTATTTCTGGACGTGACTGGGGCGCAGATGCCAAGACCCTGAGAACTACATACACTTCTCTGATTCGCCCAGTTCTTGAATACGGTTATCAAATATATCATGTTGCCTCAAATACCAATTTACTGAAATTAGAGAGAGTGCAGCTCAGTGCGGCTCGTATTATTACGGGGCTCCGTAGGAGCACTCCATCCAATATTGTGCTATACGAGGCCAACTTGCAACCGTTACGGGAAAGAAGTATCCCTAATCTTATGAAGTACTTTAGTAAACTCTATAGCTATAGTGACCAACATCGTACCGCTAAGTTCCTGAGTAGTTGGACGAACGCTCAGAGGTTGAAGAGACATAGTCCTCTTGGACATGCTGAAAAGTTAGATGTTTTGAAACCCTCTGTTTCGTCTAACTCTCTAAAGCCTATCGCTTCCCCCCTTGACTCACTGACTGATGTGTACTTCCATACAGAACTATTGACTTACACCAATAAATCTTCTCAACATCCTGAATTCTTAAGACAAGCTGCTCTGGAAGTAATCAATAATATACCATCTGGTGCTGTACTGATTTATACTGACGGTAGTAAAGATGAAAATGGCCATACTGGAAGCGGGGTATTTATTAAATCCGGCAGTGAAGAAACCTTGCTCAAACAACGGAATGCTGATTTTAGTTCCGTCTTCGGCTCAGAACTATTTGCCATTGACATGGCTCTAGACTTTTCTTTAGAACGACAACTCGTCGGAGATATTTGGTTACTTGTAGATAGTCGTAGCGTTATACAGTATCTTGAAAATTGGAGGAATATTGTTGACCAACGGGGCATCCGTGTTTTTGAAAAACTTAAGATGATATCCAGGTCCTCCATTATACATTTTCAATGGATACCATCTCATGTTAACCTTAAATATAATGACATCGCCGATAGTTTGGCTAAGAACGGGTCATCTCTGCCCCTGCGTCTTGCTGAGCCTTTAACTTTCCATGAAATATACTCCAGAAGAAAGGCTCTTGTCAACTCGTCTTGGAAACTATCACCTCCTCATCCTTGGTACTCTGGCTCTAGCCCTGGAGGTGCTCTGAGCTTTGACGGTATAAGACAGGACCAGACAGCATTGACAAGGCTCAAATCCGGTCATCTTAGGACTCTTAGGTTCTCCGGGGGAAACAAAATCTTCTCCACTTGTACAAAGTGTAACACAAGCGAGGCCACTGCCGAGCATTTACTTCGATGTATTGCCTTATCTCGGGAGGACCTTCTGCGTAGCCCTCATGTTGTTCTAGATAAACTGAAGGCGGAGGGACTCATGGAACTGATCTGATCCAGATCAGAGGGATAAGAAAGAAGAAGAAAGAAGAAGGTATTGAGTTTAAAAGTATACATTTTAGGTATTGTTTTGTTAGTGCATGACTGTTTCGAAACCCATGTAACCCTTCTTGTGAATTGATTGCATTCTTCTTTATAACACCTCAAAACGCAACTATAGCTTGAATGTGAACTTGTAAATTTATATCAACCTGTTTCAATTCGCTGGCAGTTTCCGATTCTTCCTGCTGCAAATTTCATTTGGAATAAAAAGTCACCCTTCATACTTGCTTCTCTGTACGGAGAGTACTGTTGCTAAGGAAACGGTTTTACAGATCTCGTTTTGAATGGGTCAATTCACTGTTTCCTTCTTTACCCGATCACAAATGTTCCTTTATGTTTTTTTTTTTTAAGCTATGCCGTTTGATTGAAAGAAATAGATGTAGGTGATTTTCTAAAAACGTTAACTTTTGTGTCCCGGATCAATAACTTTCATAAAACATATTTATTATTTATTTTCATTATTGAAATATTTTTTTTTTACTTTCAATAGCCTAATATGAAATATATGGCTACGACAGCATTGTGATGAGGTCGAATATCTGAAATGAAAATTTTGTGTTTTCTACACGTTTTCGAAAATGCTTATTCTAAAAAGTGTTTTTTTTTAAACAGTTCTCCGTCTGTCTGTCTGAAATTACTATACTGCTCTAAGTAATTGAACGGCGGGTTTCCAAGTACCTGTTGGATGAGAACTTTTTGATAACACAAGTTTTTACATAAGTTTTACATTGAAATATTTATTTTGTTTAGTTGAACATTTAAAGAAAATAACAATCCATTCTTGTTCATTTTGTTCATAAAATCTTTAAATTGTTTTAGTAAAATAAACAAGGCATTCAAGTCATGTAAACTATATAAAAAACATTTTAGATAAAAAATTTGCGCCAAAAAAAATTTTTTTTGAAAGAAATTATGATTAACAATAGTTATTTCCGATTTCCGGCGCATTCGTGTAATATTTAAACATTTCAAAGGATTTTTTACTTTTAAATTGAAACTTACATATTAGCGAAAATTCATTTCTCCAAATATTTTAACTTGTGAAAAATAACTCCTGAAGATAGCTTTGCATGTTCTACAAATTTATAGGTATGATACAAACATTAATAATACTCATAACTTATTTAAAATCCCTTTATATTTCGAAGATTTGTATGAAATATATGTAATGCTGTTTGTTAAATGACAAAAAAATTAAATCACCATATACAGATTCTTCGATTATTAAAAAAAAAATATATCCACTAGAGACTACATTTTTTCACAAAAATGTGTACCGTAAAACACGTATTGCAATTCGTCAAAGGTATTTTATACATATTTCGTAGTAGTTTGTAAGAAATAAAAAAAAATACAAAATTTCGATCGTTCTGACCAAACCCTAAATAAATTCAAAATAAATATTTATTGTAACAATTAAATAAATGTATTGATTCGAAAAATATATCAGAGAGAAACACAGACACCAAATTAGCTCATGCATGAACACATTACTCACACTGTAAATGATCAGGTAGAAGTTCGGTGGAGTCAAGCGGCATAAAATCTACTGAGCATACATAAACTCCAGAATCATCGTAAGATGCATTCTCGATAGTAATGGATTGGTTAGCTTCATGTATTTTTATGTGGTCTGGGATAGGGTATAAAGTCTCTCCGTCTTTCGACCTGGAATTTAAAAAAAGAGTTCACATAACATGGACTAAACATGTACCATTTTTTTTTATCAAAGGCATTTCCAAAGAAGTAGGAGAAAATTTCTTTTGAATGTAAAAGATCCCTTGAGTACCCATGTGTATTGGGTTCACTTGGCAAAATTAAATCTCGGCATTCTTTAAAATCTACAAAGGAGCTCAGATTAATTGAAATCTGAGCGTCAAAATTGGTTGTAAGAGCTACCTAAATGGTGACACCAAAAAAGTGAAAAAAAAAGTTCTGGGGAATCAGCCGAGCCTGCAAAGGCTTAATCGCTAATAAAACAACTCCGTTGAAAAAAATTGTGTTTTGACACAAAAAAAAAATCTTTACAATTATCGCCTTTTGACAATAATTTGAATACAAAATGTCTTATGCGAGAAGTGAAAAATTCCTATCGGCTCAATTAGGTATTTTCCTATAGGAATTCTTTTATTAAGGTAAATTTCTTTTTTTATTAAGGCACATATCTAAAAAAATATAGTTTTTGAATTCAACTGTAAGAACTATGCAGGTACTTATGAACTAAAAAATTTAATTTGTTATGAAACATTAAATTACTTTTTAAAAAAAGTCGTGTCTTTCGACTTTAACAAACATATTCACTTTTGTTGAAATAAATTATTAATGCCTAAAAGATATTTTTTACAGTGCAGTTTGTGGAGAATTATTTTGTAAAACTTATAAATACTTACATTTAAAAATAAATTGTCAACCTACCAACTTATAACACAATGAGGACAATTGGTGGTGTTGCATTGTAACACAAGATCTTGTTCGAGAATAAGTACTTTTCCCATGCCCAGTTGATCTTCGTTTGTTTCAATCACGTTATCTGTAAATAAATGAGTGCATTGGTTTTAGACGCATTTTTGATCCCACTTAATACTAATAACATATTTTATTCTAAGAATAAAAACGAATGGAGAGCCGTTCAGGGCCGGATTTCCAAATAGGCTGTAGCCTAGAGCGGCAAATTTTTGGAAGCGGCAAATTTTACGTCCAAATTTTACGAAGAATGAATGAGAACTAGCTAAAGGCCCAGTTTGCCGAATTTCTTTCAGAGGTGTTGTTATCGTGTTTCCTGTGGAGCGTAAATGTTGTGTGGAAGCGGTGTAGGTGACAGATTCTGTAACAAACCAACTTGTTTAAAAGATATGACATAAAAGCCTTGAACTGACTTTTATACTTTTTATCCACCTGTATCTAAGGTTTTCCATTAGACTGTCCATGTGATCTCATACGGATATCTGAGATGATTTTTTCTCGAAACATTCAAAAATCCTTTTTTTTGTTAGAAATATGTGACATTAGACACCTAATTTTTTAAATTTTTGTTCGCCTGGCATTTTGTCTTTCCGTCCGTCATTTATCATTTGAAGAACTGTTTTTCCTTTAGTTCTATTTTAACAGCTTGATTGCAAAAGCCCATTTTTATATAGACAGGTATAACATCAGATACCTATATTTTATACTTTGTTTTTGTATGTCTGTCTACATGTTCCAAAAGAACCTCAATGAGTATTAAAGTTACAGGAGAATAAACTATTCTACTTCTTTCAGAGCTTTGCTTTAAGGATATTTGTAAGCTGTAGGTAGTTAACTATTGAAAAAAAAATGATTAAATTCCAAGTGAAAACGTGTGTACGTTTGATTAAAAAATAATTAAATTAGTGTTTTTCTAATGCAAATTGGACTGCGTTCTTTTAAATTGGATGATAAACATTTTATGCAGAGATTTGATGGCATATAATTTTCACATTTATTTTTTCTATATATTTAAACTGAATTATAGATACGCAGAAATTCCAAAATTAGTTTATTAAAATATATTCAGTACTTGCATTTATCCTATAATATAACTTTATTAAAATTTTTAATACAATATACTATTTTAATACTTTTATTTCTTGCGGTTAATTAGTAACTATACCAATTTAATTACATTAATTAAACCCCATACTTCTACAAATTATCTAAATACAATTAAATGAAATTCACAAAAGAATCATAAAAATCTATTATTTTCTGTGAATTACTTAGCATTTTCCTCAAGTGAGCTTTGAAGTAAAAAAAATAACACATCTGTTGTATTTTTAATTGCCTTCCAAAAACAGTTTTTACGGTTTCCAATTGAGGTTCATTTTTCATGCATGAAACTTCAATTTACTCACCTCTGACATGCACAAAGACAGATTCTTCATCATATTCAATAGTTGACCCCGAATCCAATGAGTTTTCTGCCCTGCAAGTGTAGAGTCCTCTGTCCGAAAACGACATACCTTCCACCACGAGGACCGATTTCTTTGTGTTATCGGTGTCGATGAAAATACGAGGATCGGTCTCCTTCAGCTTGCTGGCATTCAAGTTTCCTAAAGTGTGCAACGCATTCAATAAATCCAACTATTCCAAAAAATTCTAAATGGGGAGGGGTTTTTTTGGTGGAAAGCAGAACTGAGAGCCATTTTTGTGGCACCATCTGTTTGAATAATCGTCGCACTAGAGCTACGCGAGGCCTATTGGCGACGCGTAGCTCTAAGCGGCTCACTCTCTCGACGCGGCCCACTTGACTGTGGTTCTAAAATACGACGCCATTTTAGAACCACAGTCAAGTGACGAGCAGGCACCTGAATAGGCACCCAACGCAACCGTTAAGGGCGACATCGTATGCAGCGTTAGGACTTTGAAGGATATTTAAGATGCACTCCCTTACACGGGGTATTATTCGTCGGACATTTCTGGCTGAACGGGCCGTTTATAGGTCGGCAGTTATGGCGATGCCCGAACCCAAACCTGGGACCATGCTAGGCGAGTGCCTAACCGACTGGGCTCCCCAGCCCCGTGGCACCATCTAGATGGTTATCACTATCGAATTTTGACGCTCAGATTACAATGAATCTTAACTCTCGTGGATGTCAGAGTATGCCGAGATTTTAATTTTGATGAGAGAACACACTGGCCAAATGGGTACTCAAGGAATCTTAGACATGCTATATGACATGCACAATGCCCATGAATGATTTTTCCATCCTGAAAATCTGCCGACTCAGCCGGGGATCGAACCCGTGATCTAGGCCGTGATCTTATGAGGAGGGTACTTTATACCTCACAGCCACTGAGCCGACATTTCAAAAGCTGAAAAGAAATCCTTACTGAAAAATGTCTGAAAAAACACTTTTGGTGGATTTTTTTAAAATCATTGTTTTTTACAACACGTTCCTTTTTTAACACATTTATTTGGTTTTACTTTGCTGAATGATTTGGATTGAAACGTATACTCTAATTATGTACACACAAAAAATCTCCTTATAAACCAACAGCAAAGACTGCTCATGATTTTGAAAAATTGTTTATTTTCTCAAATTAAAAACTAAAGTAAGTACAGTAGAACTCCAATTATCCGAAATAATCGATGATAACGTTGGGGTGTAGATATTCGGAGTTCGGATAATTGGAGTTCCTACGCTACTTTAGAGCAGATTAACAACAGTACAAAAATGTAGAAGATTTAAAATTCGATGTCAGTTAAAAATTTCAAATTACAAGTATTGGAATCTAAAAAATAAGAATTGGAATCTAAAAAAATTGAATAAAGTCACCCAAAATAAAATTGGTAATAACGATTTAAAAAATGTTTGATCGTCATTCCAAAATTGTTACTCATATTTCTTATCATTAAACTTAATTTTTTTTCTAAATATTTAACTGTTTACACTGAAAACTTTTATTAATAAACACTTAAGTGAATATTTATTAATCATTCCTTTATTACCTTTTAACATAAACGACCACAGCTGTAACTGTTCTGAAACAGTTTTACCGGAAAAAAATCTCCACTTAAAGGAATTGAAGGAGTGTTGCCCAAATTGAATTTCATGGAAAATATTACGGAAATATCAAAGATAATAGCATGTATTATATAATTCAAACATTCTATTGAGCAAGTGAAAGAAATCTGGATTCTTTCCAAGTAAAGATTGGTTGATTATGCTTATTAGTTTTAATGGGCAAGAAAGAGTTATTGCCAATTTTTGTAGTTTCTTAACAATATATTGATGAATAAATTATAAGTAGAACTATCGTTAAGTTCCTATCTATGTAAAACCAAAAATCTTAGTTAAACGTATAAATTCCTTAGCACACTAAATATTTTTAACAACGTGCAAAAAAGAAAATTCTAATTTTTCAAATCAATAATCGTGCTGCAATAAAGAAACTTGCACATTAAAAAAAAAGCATAAAAGTTACCTTGAAATAAAAGTGCTTTTAAGTTCATATAACTTATGAAATCATTAACACAGATGAATTTTTTTCACGTATGCCAAGTGGGAGCCCCAATTTCATAAAAACTATTATTTGCAAAACTCTTAACATTAATATCTCAACAAAAATTATTACCTAAACATAAATAACTCCATCTGATAAAATTTCATTATTTTTAGAGCGTTTTGATTGTTATAATGTCTTACATTAAAATAGAGGTTGTAATGCTTAACTATTGAAATATCCAAAATATTTATTAAGAAAAACTAAAATTAATTGAAAAAAATTCAACAAAAGAAACATTAATAAAACAATGCCAAAGAACTAGAAAAATCAAAAAGTGAACTACGATTTGATTTAAATTTTTTACTTGTTAAAAGCGGATACAAATTTAACGTTAAGTTAATATCCTGTTATTCAAAACCATAAAAATATATCTTCAAGACCTTGGATACAATTCTTTAAAGTAGTAATAACGCTAAATCGAATAAACGTCTAAGACCGGATATATTGATTTATTCTCACTTGAGGAACCTTAAAGAAAATCTAGTTTTGTCTCATTGATATTTTATCAATGAGCAAAATATTAGTTGTTTAAATGAATGATTAATATTCGTAATTAAATGAACGATTTATATTACTCTTATTGCATCTGTCACGTATGTGTGTGTTGTGTCTGTCTTACTTGACGAAGGTTTATAAGCGGGTCTCTAGACCAAACACACAAGCCTGAAAATATATGTATACCAACCAACCAATTACTTTTATAACAGAATTTAAGTTCAAATTTTGTATTTTAATGAGCTTGAAATTGTTTTCATTCAAAGTAGTAAACGTGTATTTTTTATTTAAAAAGTAAATTTGTAAAAATAATTTTTTAACTCCTTGGTGCAACAGCCCATTACAGGGCCAAGGCCTTTTAGGTCCATTTCAGCTTTCGTGACCTAGATGGGTCAACCTCAAACAATCCGGGATTCGATCCCCGGACCTGTGGCGTGGCAATGCGAAGCACTAGCACTATGCCACTGGGCCTTGCTTTAAAATTAAAGTGATTTAAAATAAATTCATTGTTTTGAGAACCGATTATATAAAATAACTTTTAATAGACCATTTAAATCCATAATTTATTCGAGAAAGTATTAATAATTCTAATTGAAATGATCAAATAAATTTAAAGTTTTATCATGATTTGACATTTATGGGATGAAACTATATGTGTTTAGAAGATTTAATATTGAATTAGTTTCAATATTTATTTTTTTATCCAACGATGTTTAATCCATACTATTAGACTTTATATTTAATTACTAAGAGTTTAAGAAATGGAATGCTGTGAATTATTATTCAAACTATCGTAAATAGATTTAATTGCACATAAAATTTCACAAATATGCATTCATATATGAAACGTATTGCTAGCATAAAACGTATATATATAACACTGTTTGCCTTTTTTTTTCAAACATAATGTAACTCTTTAAAGTTTTAACTCGATAAAAGTAATCTCGTTCATAGATTAGATTTACAAATTAGTATTTTAATAAGATTTTTCTAATGTAAAAAAATATTTTAACGAATTAAAGGGGTTTACTAAGATCCTAATCCGAAATTATTAGCCTCAATTTATAAAATATATATAGTGATTTGGACAAAAATTATCACTTTTTGTTCATTGTATCATTAAATGTAAGTAGTTCACCAAATTTTAAATACTTATTTTTAAATAAAAATTTTTAAATTAAGTTAAATAATATTTTTTAAAGTAAATATATTCTTTACTTAACTCAAAATCTCTAAAATCAATATGCTTCTACAGAATACATGTGGATGGCAATTAAGGAGATTTTTAATACATACAGTTTCCGGTTTATTTTTATCTCATCGATTATACATTAAAGTAAATATTTTATTAGGTTTGAATTCTAAAACTAGTTCTCTTCAACACAAACTTGAAAAAAAAATTCTGCTTCGAAAAGATCTCCTAAACTTTATTATTCTCAAATATAAATTTATTTAATAATAATTTAACTATAAAAATATATTAATAATAATATAATGTATAATAAATATAAATACAGTTAATAATGATAAATATATTAATTAACTATAAAAATATACAAGTTGCATAAACAGTGCATTCACAATAAAAAAAATGTATGAATTAATTAAATAACTTTGTGTATTTTCTCAAATAATGGATTTAACTTCATTTGCCCAAAATTTGTCAAATGAAATAAACTAAACGAAATTAAATTACATATAATTTAACATGATCGTTAAATGTGAAAAAATTATAACATTATTTTAACAAACCTACTTGTTTTCTAATAAGGATTTCTGTAAATATTTAAGTAGCAGGAAAGTAGTTGTACTATTTCAGTTCTTTTTGAACTTCTTGTTTTCATATTGATTTCATAATAATAATTACCTATGAACCAGGTAAACTTGGGAACAGGATAACCTTTGGCTTTGCAGATAATCTTTAAGTCTTGGCCATGAACGATGCTTGTTTTCTTTGGGAAATTAACAATTCTTGGCGGACCTTAAATGAAAAAAATAACACAATATAACTGTGTAAGTTAGTGCGAAAATTGATTAACAATAATTTTTAGTTTCCTCAAAAAAATATTATATAATTAAGTATACGAATTAGTTTATAATAAATTAGTTTTGTATTGTATTTATAAGTAAATAGTTATTTTAGCAACTAGTGCCGAAAATGATACTTTATTAAGCGAGTGGCTTAGGTCGAGTGAAATAATGACAAGAACTTAATAAAGTATCATTTGGCACGTGCTTGCTTACAATATTTTTAAAAATAACGTGCAAAAAAATATTTCTACCAATGAGTGATTTTCAGGACATTATGCATGTTAAATAAAGGTATGGTTTGGCGTGAAATTTGTGTTTTTACTTTTGTCTTATTTAATTTCCTTTAATAATTTTTGTAGTACTTGTAGTTTCCATGGAGATATTAGAAAATGCACAAGTAAAGAAGCGATAGAAATAAGTGAGTTTCATGACATCATTTAGTTTCCATGATGATATTCATGACATCATTTTGTTTTTCTATCAATCAGACATCTTATTTACTTTACCGCACTAGTGCCGAAAGTGGGACTTTCGGCACTGTCTGTGACGTAAGCACGTAAAGTGTCATTTTCGAAACGAGTTATGATTGAATATGATATTAAAAAAGTGAACTTAATTGCACGCTGCTATAAAAAAAATATTTTAATTTTCAGTTATTGAATTTTCTAAAATGTAATAACAAAGCAATCTCATAGTTAACTTTTTTTACATTTAAGTAGAAAACCTGTCGATATTTTGCTTTTAGATTTTAGCTTTTAAACCCTAAACAAAATAATAATTTAACTTTAAAAAGTATAATTTGTAATGCGTAAAGTAAACCCATTCAATTTTTCTAAAAACAGCTTTAAAGGTTACTTTGTCACTTTATTGCATATTTATCAAAGAAATAAGGTTTTTAATAACCTTCCGAATATATGCTCAGGAAACCTAAATTAAATTCCTCATCACATATTTTTATTAGAAGAGGCTGAGAATCGATTGGTGTAAAATACCAAAACAGGAATTTTCCGTTTCCTCGTAAACCACGGTTAAATTTACGATGAAACGGGAGGCGTTACGAGGAAATGACGCCAACAAAATTATTTAAAAAAGTTTCATAAAAAGGAATTAAGTAGGTTTTTTTCATAAATAGCATAGAAATATTTTTCTTCATAAATAGCAATTAAATAGATTTTTTTCATAAATAGGAATTAAATAGCTTTTTTCATAAATAGGAATTCAATAGTTGTTTTAAAGGAAATATAAATAGGGTTTTTTCATAAAATAGTAATAATTTTTTTATTTAGTATTTAGTTTTTATAGTTTAAACAGTTACTACTGACTTTTAAGAGTTTAATAGTTATAGTTTGATAATAATACTACTTTTTTAGTTTAAATTGTTTTTTGATTATTAATATTTACTTTTTTCATAAATAAGAGATAAATAGATTTTGGGGGTAAAAGCATTTTATGGTAGAATTGATAATTCATCACTCTTTAGGTAATATGCTGAAAAAAATAATTTATGCAGCTGATTGGTAATCATGGGTTCATTAATCATCTCATTTACAGGGTAATAAAAAATATTACCGTTCCTAGGAAAGTTAATAATTTAAAGGCAATTTACTGAAATTACTTTTTAAATAGTTTAAATTGTTATTTATTTAGAAAACAATTATGCATTTGCTTGTGAATGGATCTAAAATGTTGTGTCGATTTTTTTAATCAAAATTAATCTTAGTTCTTATTCAAATTTCAAACTAAATTTGTCATGAACCTTAAACTCGTGCATTGCTTTTTTTAGTCTATGGGGGTTATTTGCTGTTTCTTCATTAAAATTAGATTTCGCGCAGACGAACAAAGGATACATTTCTTATATTTTACATTATAAATCTAATGTGAAAACCAAAAGAAAGCTTCAAATTCATTCAGTAAGCATGTTTCACATCTTGAGTAGCAACGTCAGGAATGAAAATAATGTCTCTATTGGTAATTGATTTTTCTGCGTCAAACAACCAATCACCGACCCCCACCAGTGAAATTCAAGAATGAAAGCAAGATTGATTTACGTCTTTTGAAGCAAGCCGATTATATGTTGACAAAAACCAATTATTCTAGAAACAAGACAATTTTATAGCAATTATAGTTATGAAAAGTTTTTTTTTTATAATTTCGTGAAAAAATCTGACTTTTACATTATAATTTTGATATCGGACGCGTGCAAAAAGTTAGACTTTTTTAAACCGTAAAAAAAGTACTTTTTTTCACCCAAAAGCAGTGAAAAAAATACTTTTTTTCACTCTTTTCATAAGATGCCAAAATTTCAAGTTAAATTTATATTTCGTGTAATATTAATAAAATCCAGTTATTTATCGATCTGCTTTTATTTAAAGATATAAATGCGCGCGAAATGTTTTTGGACCAATGATAAATCCTCTAGTTTTAAAAAGTATATTACTTTTCACACTTGTTGCATAAATAACTACTTTTTTTAACTTCCATATTTACAACAATAATAAAGTGGGATACGGGCGCATTTCTCTTAATCTTACCCAATTGTTTCACGGTTGGACAAACATCCTTACGATGAATGCTAATCAGATAAGAATTTTCCCGAACTTATTAATTAATGTGGAAAAGATTTCTTCAAGGATTATTTCAAGGATATTTTTATGTTAGATAATATACAAAATGTTTTGCGATTCCTTGATAACAAGATTCCTTACCTTTTACCTTATTTATAAGTATCAGAAATATACAGTTTGTTTTGTACATTTCTTATTATTATTTCAGATATTAAAGAAATAATAATATATTATATTTGATGCAGGTTACTATGAAAATATGAGGACCGAGATCAATACCTGCTATTCGGAAGGTCAACAAATCCAAATTTAACATTGACTTTCTTCAAACACAGAAAAACAAGTATATAATACCATACCAAATCTCCAGTTACATAGATGTTCAAGTTTTATGTTATAAAAACTCGAGAAAAAATTATTTTCTATTTAAAATCTTGGTTCTTTCATTCTCTTTCCAATTTGTTATATTTTCCTTAAAGGCAAATTCTGTTACTCGAATTTAGACAAACCCAGTAAACACACACAATGATCAACATCAAAGTTGTTTAATATTATCCTTAATATTGTTGTGAAAACAATTTTTTTTAACAAGCGACAAAACAATCAACGGCCACAGGTTTAAGAAATCGAATAAAGAATTTCATCAAACCAAGTAAACCAGTTTTGTGAATAGCGCAGCATTTTTTTTTTCATTTCCGATAACGAAAATAATATCTTTAAAATAATTACGTTTTAAATTAACAGTTGATTGGTCAGTGTGACACATTGAACTTTACTGACCATGGAATTATGTTTTTAGATGGAATTTCTATTCATGGTTGATCGCCTTTGCATAAATCAACAGAAAAAAGCCAAAAAACAAATAAATTAGTATTATTTTCACACCCTACCAATTTTCAATGCAGTAAGAAATGCTGTGAAGCTTTTCAATGTGTTTTGCTTCAATGAACACTGATTGAATAAACGGCGTGATATTTGCACCAGACAGGAAACCTAGCCGAAAATTACATGACCAATTGGCTTGTTTCGGGTGACGTAATTACTCGTAGCTTTCGTTCCTGTTCTTAACCCTTTCAGTCCCAATGACAATTTGGCATCATCATCTTAGAAAAAAAAATTCTGATCGTCTGTAGATATTTAAGACATCAAAAAACACATCATTCAATTCGTCGAACTTTCTTCTATTAGAAAATATATTTTATTAATCTCTATAGATGTCAGCCCTCTTATTTTTTTAAAATTATGATCTGAAGCTTGATGATGCCAAATGGCATCACTGGGACTGTAAGGGTTAATTAAAGTAGATAAGTGGCATTGATTCACTAATCAAGGATCAGAAAAGAATTTTTTTCCAGCGTTTCTTTAGACACTTAAAATTTGAAACATGCCCTTTGTATTTTGTAATACAACAAAGGGCATGAAAAATATATTTTATAAATGATTAACGACATGATTCTAAATAATGTGGAATTCTTTTTATAAAGGAAAAACTGAGAAAAACTATAAGGAAACTAAGGAAATACTACACTCTTAAAACAAAAGAGTGAAATCCACTCCAGTTGGAGAAGTGCATTTTCGACACCCTAAAGGCATGCATATTTTCTCAGACTGAGTTAAAATCACTCGTTTGGAGTGATCCTGTCGGAGGTTTAACACACAAAGGATCCACTCCAAAAGGAGAAGTGCATTTTCCAGTCTGGAGGAGTGAAATCCACTCAGACTGAGGTAAATTGGGAGTGTTTGTTTTAAGAGTGTATATAAAAAACAGTAATATTTTTAACAGAAAAAATGCGCAATCTAAAATATCGGGGCCTCAAGTTATTACGTTGTTATTATATTGTAAGAAATTTTAGAGCTTAAGAGCATATAAAAAAAAACTTCAAGCAATGATATTTTACTAATCTTTTAATTTCGTTTACCGAATTTCATTTCATTGCTTCTTAAAAATGGTAAGAAATTAAAATATGTTTACAATGTCACATGTCTTATGACAGTAAAGGCAAAAACTATTCTAGATACATGCTAGATGCCTTCTATTTTGTTGCTGTTCTAATGTTTAAGATATTTTTGAAAATAATCGGAATTTTAAAAAAAACTGCTTACTGTTAAGATGGAATATTCGGCCTATGTAAGTGTATCCAGCTACTTTTGAAGTATCAACAGTGCACATGTATTCTCCAGCGTCGTCTTCTTGTGCGTTTTCTATGATCAAGTTTAATCCAGCAATTATAATATTCGATTTTAAACTTTCCTTGATTAAAGCGCCATTTTTAAACCTAAAAATATATATAATTGTAGTTACAGGGTGAGGTAAATAAAAGTGGCCCTAAAGAAGAGATAAGAATACGACAGAAATGTTGCCAAGTCAAAAACCGAAATGTTCCCACTAATGACTATTTCGGTTGTTATTTATCCTAGAGAATCGGACCTTTTTGTTTTTGTTGATAATATAAAACATTCTAAATTGATTGCAAGACACAAAATTTGCTTTATGGGAGGTCTTCATACAATACGAACTAAGATCTGGACTCGCCACTAGTATATGAGTAGCTCTAATATGAAGCCAATCCGATCCAACCAATGCAAAAACTGGTTTCAAGCGACTTCAAGAGTTTTTCTAGCCAAGCATTTCAACGTATTCCTATCTCTTGACCGGGGCCACTTTTATTTGCCTCACCCTGCATTAAGATCATGCAATTTTCTTAAACAATTCTAAACCCATATAATAACTAAAAAAAAAGATGTTGGCAATATGGTGATTTTACACAGGAGCAACCTTCGTGATGCATTCATTTTAATAAAATATGCTCATTAAGTATTTTAAATTGAAGTAACTCACAGGATGGAACTACAAAACAAACTAATGGAACTTTTAAACAAATATAATTACCCTTTTTAATGATAACTGATTCAAAATAAACATAGTTATTCAAAAAGGAAAACATTAATGGTTGAAATCTTTACTTACCACATTACAGGAACATCATCATCTTTGGCAGAAGAGCAAAAGAACTCAACTGTTTTATTTATTTCCAAAATATAATCATTCGTCGATTTGCGTGTTGGGCTTTCTTCTTCAATAGCTAGGAGGAATTAAAAAAAATTCTCTATTTTTTTTTTTAAATAATAAATGTTTTGGAAAAAATAAAAGAAAATCATTATTACTTGAAATTTAAAATAAATACTTGAAACTTTTAATTTGTATAAGTGAATATTTGGATGTGGAGTTGATTAAGTTTTAAACTGGTGGGTAAGTTTTAAATTTTGTTGTATTGTTGAAATTTAAATTCGTGTTAAAGAACACGATTATTTTTTAACAGTTGTCGGTAATAACTATAGGGGTATAATGAGCTGCTGTACTTTTAATTTTATGTCCTCCAAATTATCCTCCAAACTATGGCTGCATTGCATCACAAAGACAAGAGTCTATCATTTCAAATGTTACTCATGTGAATCAAACTTATGGATGCGCATTTTTAGTGATATCTTCTACAATAGAAGTCCCCATAAAATTAACTTAGCTACCTGATCTATTTGTTATTTAAAATGAATTAGTTTGTATTCGTTTTCTTGAATAATTTCTGGATGTAGTATGTTTTAAAGATAAATTTAGATCTATAAATTCTCCTATGCTTTTATTTGAACATCCCTTCTACATTTCTTAAAATAGTTAAAAAAAATTAAAGTAAATTTTCTGCTCTTGCAGAAATTCTTCCGCGATTGCAGTTATCTTCTGATTTATTAAGCAGTTTATTATTGATTGCATATTTTAATATATTCATTCCGTTGACAACAAAAATGTTCGGCGGCGAAAATGTTCTATCAATCTTTAGTAGACAAAAATTCAATTTTTCTAGGATATATTAGAAATTCAATAATTTGAAAGCTTATATTTATTCAAAAAAAATCAAAGTAATGCGTAGATTCAAAATTTAGTTCTAAATTAAGTCCAAATAAATTTAAGGTAATAAGTGTAGTGATGGGTTGTTTCTTGTCATGGATGGCAATAGCTCCAACTCCAACAGTTTGTTGCCTGGAAATACTTATGTTTTGGTTTTCTAAAAGAAGTTTTATAAGAATATTTTTCTTAATAAATTTTTTAAATTCCAATTGCTTGGATAAGTCAGCCCCATAAGTTAATAAAGGGGGAGGGAGGAAAAGGGGTCAAAGGAAAATTCCCTAAAGAAGTGACCCACCCAGAATTAAGAAAATAGGGGCCCCAAATGTTGCCTGCTGGGATTTCACAGTTGACACCCTGTATTAGGTTTACCGCGGTTCCGATCATATGATGCGTTTGAATTTTGAAACCACTCGTCGGCGAAATCTCTAACTGGTAACTCATGAACGTGGTTCCAATACAGCCATCTACTCATATTCTGCTACTGCAGGATTGTCACCATTTTCACATAAAACTTGCTACCATCCAAGCATTTTTTTTTCTCAATCATTATCAAATACAAAAACAAGTATGATATAAAATTTGATATTTCTTAAGTTTTAGAACAATACATTTTAAACTATTAAGAACCAGTGATGTTCTAAAAAAATGTTTGTTATTAGCCATCGTCCATAAAAGTGTTTGTGCCCTACTACTAACCTGTATCAGCAAAAGCCGGTATGACGTTCAGGTAGTGAGCGTCCCTACTGAACCTGTTGCACCTATACGCCCCCTCATGGTGCAATTGGGCCGCCCTTGCACCAAGAACGACCTCCATCCTGAAGGCGTCCACCGGTCTCTCGTTGAGGACATACCCTCCAGCGTTGTCCTCCGTCACCAAGGTTCCGTTGACTGTCCACCCTTTGAGGTCACGGAGGGTAAGGATGCAGGAGATCTCGAAAGGGTCACCCTCCCACACCTCTGAGGGGCCCTTGTATCGGACGTCACGCTCGTTGAAACAAAAGGCAGGACCTGTGGAGAAGGATATTTGAATAGATTGTTTATAAACATATGTGTGGGTCGTGGAGCTCAGTCGGTTAGGAACTCGCCTAGCATGCGAAAGGTCCCAGGTTCGGGTCCGGGCATCGCCACAATAACTTGGCGACCTAAACGGCCCGTGCAGCCAAAAATGTCAGACGAGTAATACCCCGTCCTTGTGAAGGGATGCACGTTAAATATCCTTCAAAGTCATAATAACGCTGCGTACGATGTCACCCTTAACGGTTGCGTTGGGTGCCTAATATATTCATTTGTCGGCTTGTCACTCGACTGTGGTTCTAAAATACGACGCCCGTCGCTAACAGCCCTCGTGTAGCTCTAGTGTTACGATAATTCAAACCTGACCTCCTGACCTATAAACATGTGTGTTGCAGAATTGGGCGAATTTAGGTTGATGGAAGTGGCTATGATGCTCGTAGTAAGTTGAGTTGGATTAACGTCACACTAGAACTACACGAGAGCTATATTGGCGACAGGTGACGTAATTAAAAACCTCAGTCAAGTGACTCGCTGACACCTGAGTAGGCACCCAAGCCAACTTTTTAAGGCCACACCTTACGCGGCATCGAGACTTTTGAGCATATTCAACGTGCACCCTCTCTACGCGGGAAATTATTCGTCGGGCATTTTGGGCTGCACGAGCCGTTTATTGGTCGGCAGTTATTTTGGCGATGCTCGAACCCGAACTCGGGACCTTCCGTGGGCAAATCTAGGCAAACTCCTTAACCGACTGGCTCCCAAGCCCATGATATTCGTTGGAAGGTAGAAGCTAATGGGATGGTGGAGAGAGAGGTATATGCATATACGGGCCTACCCGGTTTTGAACCCTCTACCTCTTATACTCTAACCCAATAGTGAACCGTTTTGACAAAGTGATTACTTTTTCCGGAGGCCTTGCATAAAGTATTTGTGCAGTTCACCTCAGTACTTCCCTTCCAGTGAGTGGCAGAAGGAAATAACGATTGATGTGAATTCAAAAAATGTCTGCTTCCATTTTGAATTTTAAGATTCTGTTGCCTGCTTTCAATCTCAGAACTTTGCTGCTTGCAGGGCATTTTCTAACCTCTACGCTTCCCTTTACAAAAAGATGAATTGCTGCCAGATTGATATCATAAATACTATTAAAAAAAATTAATAGAAATAAAATAGTTTTTAATTGTAATAAAATTGGATACCCAGTTAAAGATACATTTTTAATTAGTTAAAAACAATTTTATAATTATAAATTTAGACTGGTTAAGAAAATTCGCATCAATATTTTGCTTTTGAAAAATACTGCCCTTCATTATGTGCCGCTTCACAAAACCCCGGTTTTGCTGCTCCTATGCCGGGGCCTGCTTAGAAGTCTTCAAACTTACTACGTTACGTTGACTACGTTACTACGTTATAAAAAAAATGATTTCTTTAAATGACTTTTTTTCCTTAAAAAGATACGCCGTTCACAGATGAAAATTCGTAGTTACAAAATTCATAAGGATAGAATTCAATAACAAAGTAAAATTTGGGTCCAGCTATTCCGCAGTCTTCCAACAAATACACTGGATATTTTAGTGTTTCATTAAAATGAGTGTGCCATTTAAAAAAAAAAAATGAGGTTAAAAATCTGTAAACATTGGTGAGATTCAGACATTCAGTGTTTTCTTAATTTTATATTATGTTTCACCACACTTAAAAGCGCGACATAGAGGCGATTTTTGTAATAACAGAAATAAATCATTATCAGGATATTGAATTTGTGTAAAAATGTCATTATTTAACCATTGAGTGTTGAATTGGCATCAAATATACGAATGAAAAAGTGTGATTAATACTCTTCTTTTTTTAATATATTGATTTCATTTCACCAGTAAAAAACAAAATACCAAATTATGCTTGCTCTGTGAGAATAAAAAAGTTCTGTAAAACACAAATTTTACTCATAATGTTATCTAAAACTTAACTTATTTATTGATTTTAAAATTCCTAATTGAATTTTAAAATTTACAACCTAAATTACAAGTAAAAGAATTCCTAAAACTAGATTAAAAAATAATTTTCACGCTACCAAGCCAACTGCCAACAATTTCTCAAACTATGCGCAACACTTATATACTCACATGCCAAAGATAATCCAAAGATGAGTAGGGAGAAAAAATCGTTTCTTAATCGAGTCATTGTCCCTCGGTACAAAAAAAAGAGAGAACACAAAACAAAATATTGCCTATGGAAATCGTAATTTGTTTTTTATGCCATCGTACCAGACGCTACAATCCAGTCAAGACGTCGTGGCCGTCGGAATATCAAGTTAAGTATGCGTGTGTTTTGCGTGCATTAAAAATAGACTTAGCCTCCCCTTCCTTCGTTTCCCGAAATACAGTGCTTCAAACCCAAGTGAACTTCTTTCAGAAGCGAAGATTGAAAGGTTTCATCAGCAGCTTTTCTGGAAACCAGGGATTTTTTTTTTCCTAGATGATGATTTCCTGAGATGTGTGAGAAGATATAAGATTTTACTTCTTGCAACTTTTATGTTCTACTTTTTATGGTTTGATGTTTCGAAAGGTCAACAGTGTATCCGTGTGTATCCATCCCCCCTTAACCTCATCCAAATGAAGTTATCTTGCACGCAATAAATAAGATTTCAATAAATACATGTACCAAAAATGGATTTTAATTAATTAAGTTTGACCATAATTTTTTATTAATTTTTAATGTATAGTTAATTATATTCATCAATCACAAAGGTTGGAAATATGGCTTCAAATGTGGTACACTAGTTCTTAGTACTTGTCGGACGGCATTTTTAGATTTTCGGGAAAATCACGCAACCGCAAAGGGAAACAGCCTTAAAACTTTTTATTTTATTTTGGAAGTATTGCTGAAAAACAAAATAAAACAAGTTGGTTTGTTACAGAACCTGTCACTAAAACCGCTTCCACACCATATTTATGCTCACAGGAAACACACTTATTATACACATCAGAAAGAAATTCGCCTAACAGAGACTTCTAATTTAGAATTGTAAACGCCAAAATTAACTATTTTCATTTATATACTTTGTCAAATTAAAAATTACTCATTATCGTTTGCTAAATTTGTTTGGAATTCGTGGAATAATGATGAATATTTTTAATAAATATAATTCCTTTCGTCGCCGGAATTTAATTTACAGTTTGAAAAATATATAATTAGTAAAAATGATACTTTAAAAATAAAAGACAAACTTTGCATATATTTTATGCAAAATTAGAATTCTTTATACATCTTTCTTCATACATATATAATGAACCATCAAAAGAAGTCTATTGTGATATTTCAACAATCCAAACCAAATTATATCACAAAAATAAATTTTCTTTCAAAGGTTTTATTTTTATTTTAAATAAAGTTTCTCGTACGTTTGACGAAATGGCAACAGTGAAAATATTGAGTGAAAATGGAATTTGCATGTTATTTCAATGTAGATTAAATTTTTAGTTATTTAAATTTTAAATATACTTCTAATTTAAATTTTTTAATGAAATTTGGGATGTAACCTAGCCCGATTTTTTGCTTTAAAATGACGTATTCCAATTGTTTGTGCGACTTTTGGTCCACTCATTGAATGAAAATGGAATTTGCATGTTATTTCAATGCAGATTAAAATTTTAGTTATTTAAATTTTAAATATACTTCTAATTTAAATTTTTTAGTGAAATTTGGGATGTAACCTAGCCCGATTTTTTGCTTTAAAATGACGTATCCCAATTGTTTGTGCGACTTTTGGTTCGCTCTGTGAAAGTGGGTGACGGACAGACGGACGGACAGACGGACAGACGGACTGAACGATTATAAAACCTTCCACTTTTTACGTTATAAACGTAATGTGGAAGCTAAACAAGTTGGTTTGTTACAGAACCTGTCACTAAAACCGCTTCCACACCATATTTACGCTCACAGGAAACACACTTATTATACACATCAGAAAGAAATTCGCCTAACAGAGACTTCTAATTTAGAATTGTAAACGCCAAAATTAACTATTTTCATTTATATACTTTGTCAAATTAAAAATTACTCATTATCGTTTGCTAAATTTGTTTGGAATTCGTGGAATAATGATGAATATTTTTAATAAATATAATTCTTTTAGTCGCCGGAATTTAATTTACAGTTTGAAAAATATATAATTAGTAAAAATGATACTTTAAAAATAAAAGACAAACTTTGCATATATTTTATGCAAAATTAGAATTCTTTATACATCTTTCTTCATACATATATAATGAACCATCAAAAGAAGTCTATTGTGATATTTCAACAATCCAAACCAAATTATATCACAAAAATAAATTTTCTTTCAAAGGTTTTATTTTTATTTTAAATAAAGTTTCTCGTACGTTTGACGAAATGGCAACAGTGAAAATATTGAGTGAAAATGGAATTTGCATGTTATTTCAATGTAGATTAAATTTTTAGTTATTTAAATTTTAAATATACTTCTAATTTAAATTTTTTAATGAAATTTGGGATGTAACCTAGCCCGATTTTTTGCTTTAAAATGACGCATTCCAATTGTTTGTGCAACTTTTGGTTCGCTCATTGAATGAAAATGGAATTTGCATGTTATTTCAATGCAGATTAAAATTTTAGTTATTTAAATTTTAAATATACTTCTAATTTAAATTTTTTAATGAAATTTGGGATGTAACCTAGCCCGATTTTTTGCTTTAAAATGACGTATCCCAATTGCTTGTGCGACTTTTGGTTCGCTCTGTGAAAGTGGGTGACGGACAGACGGACGGACAGACGGACAGACGGACTGAACGATTATAAAACCTTCCACTTTTTACGTTATAAACGTAATGTGGAAGCTAAAAGGGGTACGAGCTTCAAATTTAGTACACCAGTTTCCCTTACCGGTCGGACGTCAAAATAAGGTTTTTGAGAAAATCGCGAATGATTAAATAGTAGCTGCCATAGAACTTTTTAGGTTTCATTTTTAGGATTTTTTAAATTACATTATAATGTATATAATAACCTTAAATGTATTGATTTATTGAATGATAATTGAAAGTTGTGCAATGTTATGCACACCTAAAGTTTTTTTTAAATACATTTTTAATTTCATGATATCAAAAAGACTCCTCCTCGACCTTCTTAGTGTAATCCGAGATCTTTTCGTCTGCCTAACCTATTGAACCGATGGCCGCATGTAAGTTCACAATACCTACTCAGTTCGTAAATCGCGACGAAATAAAGCAATCTGATCGAACGGTTCTCAAGTTAAAGAAACTAAGGTTGCCTCTCTATACTCCAGGCTAGGTCTAGAGAACTGGCGATATTCTACATATTTCTCCTTCCGCGAAATTTGTATTTTGTATTGGGGTATTTTGCAGAAAAGATTTAAAATGGTATTTTGCATAAATGAAGTATCATTTAAATAAAATGCAATTATTGTGTGTGTGATCTGTGATTAGTTAGATTATAAGAATTAACTATAAAATGAAATGTTATGAATAATTGAAATTTACTGCCATAACTTAATCAAGTTCTCAAAATGAAAAATTAGAATTCCATTGTGAATTGAATACCTATTTTTAAAGGTAATTTCAATTTTTTTTTATTTGATATACAACACGAATTTGTTTCATAAAAATATTTTAACTTAAGAAGATAAAATTTTAAATAATTAAATTTTTCGTCGCATTAAAGTTGCTAAACGTTCTTTAATTAATTATTAGACCCATGGAAAAAATTAACTTAGATTAATTTTTTTTAAAACATGTGTGTTAGTATTTCTTTTTAATGGGAATATTTCTTAAGATGTCACACTGTCCCCATACTGTGTCTTAATTTGTTGTTTTATTTTCTTTGACAAATTGTATTTTTATAACGTCACTCTCACCGAACTGCGATTTCATTGGTTGTTTCTTACTTTGAAAAAGTGTTGAAACACGTTTATTGAGAGAAGTGTTGATTGAGGGAATAGTTTTAGTTTTTGATTTTTTAAAGAAAAAACTCCTTAAAAAATGTTATAGATACGATTTTTATGACAAATCTATAACTTGTAATTAACTGAAATTATAAAAATACATTGGAAATCGAATGGAAAAGGAGGACAATTATTTGAAATCGAGTTTGTATTTTTGTTTTTAATTTGACGTAGATCCGTAGATGTATCACAAAAAATTTCAAGGAGTCTTCAAATTCAATACAAATTGCTAAAACGTGATAAATTGCCAAATTTTACACCGAAATGTTACTTGAGAACTGTTCAATTAGAGTGCTTTACTTTGTCGCGAAAATATGCGTGCCGCATCTAATTTAGAGTTTGCTGATGAGAAAATCTGTCGATATTGCCAAAGTTGAAATAACCGCAAACTGGTCCATGTTCGCGCGCACAGCACACAGAAATGTAAAGATATCCTAAGTTAACTCAAATAGAGATCCAGTCACTATTCCACGCACCACATGAAACCAATGAAAATTTTAAATGTTTTAAAAAAGTTAGCAAATGTTTCCAAACATTCGAATATTTGTTGCTCTAATAAATAGTATATGTTTATAGATTAAAGTGTGTTGTTAAACGATTCTTAACTATAAGTGAACATAACTGTAAACTAAGAAAGTACCTAAATAAATACACCAACCGAATAATTTTACTGAGTATAAAATTATGTACAATCCATTGTTCAAAATTCAAAAAATACAAAAATCTAACATTCATGAATAGTAATAAAGTTATTCAAATATTGTGGCTAACTTTGTGGCTCTTCCTCTTCGCATTCTCCGAAATTCCAGGCCTCTGAAATTAGAGTAGGATAGTCATGAAAATACTACATTTTAGCACTCTTTTTTTTTCTTCAAATTAATAAAAAGACACTCGACTAAAACAATTATTGACTACACTGATATTAGAAGAAAGATATAAAGCCGAATAGCATTGTACACTGCTCAAAACAATGAAAAATTTAGGATCAATTTATTTTCTAAAACTGTTTTAAAGTGAAATTTATTTTACCATATTTTTCATATTTTCATTAATATTAAAAAAATATATTAAATTCTTCAAAATACGTTATTCTTCCATATAATGATGTATCTAACGATACATAAGTTGCGAATTTAACTTAGTCAGAAAAAAATCACACGCTGATGATTCCCAATGGAATCATTGGGAGCGAAAGGGTTTAAAACATGTGCTCCCCTAATTGTTTTGAGCAGTTGTAGTATAATCACTTGACTACGGTTTGAAATTACGATAACGATGTAATGTGAGGGAGGCTGTATCAAAACTCTTATATCAATACAAATTGATATAAGAGCTTGAGAGTTGCGGCTATAAAGAGACAGTTGTACACGTTCAAACACAACCATTTTAACTTCTATTTAATTTAATTAAGACTTTTATAGCATCAGTATTTTCTGCATATAGTACATCTTAGCAAGTCAGTTTTTGGTGTGTCCACGATGGTCATTTAACAAAGACCGACTCATTGAAATATTATATATAGGGTAAGGTGGGATAAGTGGGCCATTGGGGCAAGTGGGCCACCCCTCTTGGCATTTCTCGAATTATGGACGTAAAAAAATTCTGTTACAATATTTTTACGTATTTACCCCAATAGATGCAGGAAACATTATGGCATCATTTTCATTTAAGTATGTAACAAGGTACAATCCTTTTTGTGAAAATTTTACAATTGCATCTTTTCGTAATTCACGCCATCATACTATTTTTTTTATTTATTTCCAAACGGTTCATGATACAAAACAAAATGTTATATATTTCGAAAGTGTATAAAACGTAGAATCTTTTTGTAGTGTCATGTACTTGTGATGTTGATAAGGTTAAAAGAAAATTAGGGTGGCCCACTTGCCCCGCGTTTGGGGTAAGTGGGCCACCACAATGGTGGGGTAAGTGGGCCAGGGGTGGCCTTACTTTACAAACTCTTTAATATACTTAAAAAAGTCATATTCACTGATTCATAGGGTAAGTCATATTCACTATTCATAGTCCTATTCATTGACATAGGCCAGTTTAAAATCTGTAGCCCTAACATTTTTTTTACACTACATGCAAAAATGACCAAGATGAAAATTAACGAATTTTTCCTTCTAGTAAGCTTGCATGCCAGAAAAGTTGCTATTGGGGAACTATTGAAGATACATCATTAATTTTTTGTTTCAAACACTCAAAATATCATGTAGATTATCCCACTTACCCCACCATATCTCTAATAATTATGTGTAAAAATATATTAGGGGGGTGGCCACTCGGATGACTAAAAAGAAAAAAGTATTTTTTAAATTTATTATTTGCCAATTTGTTTTAAGATTGCCATGGGTACAGTAATAACGTACGAGAGAATGGACCACACAAAAAAATAAGTTGTTCGACCGATTATATCCAGTGGTATGAGGGTCTAAAGTCGAATTATGCCAAAAAGGTGGCCCATTTACCCCACTTTACCCTCGTTAATAGCTGGCCTTTCCAGTGCTGTAAGTGTGGGTAGACGCGGGGTGACGCGTCACCCCACTTTTTAAGAAAATGGCTATCCATCCCCCCCCTACCTCTAATCTCTCTCAAATCCATAATCCGTAGAGGGGGGATGGGACATGGCATTCTTTTTGAAGGCATCCCCCCACTTATTTTTTCCCACTTTCACCACTGGGCCTTTCCAATTTATTTCATACTAGGGGGCAAAGCCCCCTGCTCGCTACCGCCCGCCAACCCCCTAAAATTGCTACGAAATTCTTCTTTGTTTGCTCCGCAAACAAACATGCAAGACTAAGATATTTTAGTTAAGAGGACGCTCTTGGGAATTGCACATCTTGAAAATCGTAATTATTCCTATGGAAAACATTCACAAGTCAATTACCGCCACAATTTTAATAAAAGGTTACTGGTTTTTTGTATCATTGTAAAGAACGGAAGGAGTAGATTGGATATAAGTAATTTGTTTTGTGAAAATCACATATTTAGTACTTTTAATAATTTTTTTAAGTTTGTAAAAAATGGAGTACGCATTCAGTTCTAACTTTAAAAAATCATTAAAAATACTAAATATTTGATTTTCACAAAACAAATTACCTTATATCCAATGTATTCCTTCAGTTCTTTACAATGATACAAAATACTAGTAACCTTTTATTAAAATTGTGGCGGTAATTGACTTGCGAGTATTCTCTCTAGGAATAACATTACGATTTTCAAGATGTGAAATTCCCAAGAGAGTCCTCTTATAATTTCCCGACCAGCGGGGATAGTGTGCAAGACGAAAAAGGAAAGATGCATCGGCTTCGGCTGTTTTTACGATGCATTGCCAGAAACTCAAGACAGATGCCAACAGTTGAGAAATAAGCTAGTTTCCGTGGGACTTCCCAGCGGACATCACGTAGCTCTAGTGCTAAGCAACCAAAGTCTTCTCTACCAAAGCCACGGGACGCAACCTGAAGCAGCCCTGGCACAAAACAAGCACACCGCCACAGCCACACTTTCTTTCAGCGTTTCTGATTAGCTGAAGCCGCGTCACGTGGCTTTCAAGCATCCGACAATAACAATTTTATATTATATAGAGATATGAGACCGTTCACTTATTTTCAATCTTGATTTTATCATACGTGTCGTTTTGTGCTGCCCAAAGAGTCTCAGGTGTTGTTATTGCTCTCGCCTCTTGTTTATTTTATCTTTACTATGGGCATCACTTCCTGGCTAACAAGTGTATATAATTGCAATGTTATTTTTGAAATTTCTCAAGCCCTTATAAATAACTCATCTATGAAGAAAATGAGGCGTTGATCACTAAAAAAAAATTATATTTAATACTGAGTGTTTCAGGACTAACCTTAACTGTCTATAATTAGGACGAGAAGACACGCCCACTTCCACACTTGTTGATTTGTTTCGTTTCTGTTTATTTACTACTGGAGTGTCAATTCCTTAGGTCAATTGAGAATTTAAATAAGAGATTGATTCTTCAATACACGATGGGAGCTCTTGGATCAAAACGAAGGGAATACAATATCAATAGTGATGTACCTGCTGCCAAAATTACTGCAGCAGTAGATAAGTCGGTTATCGAAAAAGTTGTCTGCCAAGAAGATGAAGTCAAAGACGGATGTATGGCTGAGTTTGACATGGGCGATGATGGAAAGATTCTTCTGGTCAAACAAGACGGGGTCTTTTCGGCTGTAGGTGCTAAGTGTACTCACTATGGTGCCCCTCTCAAGAATGGAGTTCTCATAGGTGGTAAGATAAGATGTCCTTGGCATGGGGCCTGCTTCAATAGCAAAACTGGTGACATTGAGGATTTTCCTGGTCTTGACAGCTTGCCATGTTATGAAGTGTCGGTTGATGATGGAAACGTGAAAGTTAAAGCATCAAAAGCAGCTTTGAAAAGTAACAAACGCATAAAACCCATGACAAAGTACTCTTCGGTTAACCCGACTACCTATGTCGTAATAGGAGGTGGTGCTGCTGCCCTTACGTGTTGCGAGACCCTTCGCCAAGAGGGATTCAGCGGTAAAGTTATTATGATCACAAAAGAGAAGAACCTCCCTTACGATCGGCCAAAGCTCAGCAAATCCCTTGATAGCAAGGCATCAGCCTTGTACTTGAGAAGCGACGATTTTTACAAGACGTCCGATATCAATGTGATGTTGGAGACTACTGTGACCTCAGTTGATACAAAAGAAAAGTGGATTGCCTGTAACAATGGAAAACTGAAGGTGAAGTACGACAGCCTTATGATTGCCACTGGAGGCCAGCCCATCACTATGGATGTTCCTGGCTCGGATCTCAAGAATATTTGCTATCTTCGCACACCTGAGGATGGCAATCTTATTGCAAAAGAAGCCTCAGGAAAGTCTGTGATAATCATTGGATCTTCTTTCATTGGAATGGAAGTTGCCTCTTATCTCATTGGGAAAGCCAAGTCTGTTACCGTCATCGGACGCAGCCCTGTCCCCTTTGCCAATGTGTTTGGAAAAGAAGTTGGGGCAAGAATAAGAGATCTCTTCAAAGAAAAGGGTGTGGAGTTCCATTTCGGAAAAGATGTCCTGAAGTTCAACGGAACAGATGGACATGTGACGGGCATCGAGCTGTCTTCTGGGGAAACTGTGGACGCAGAAGTTTGCATTGTGGGCATAGGAGTGAAACCTGCGACAGACTTTTTGAAAGATTCCGGCATCACCATGAGCAGCAGAGGCCATATCCTGGTAAATGAAATGCTGGAGACCAATCTGAAAGGAGTCTTTGCTGCTGGAGACATCATTGATTTCCCACTCGTCAGCTACAACAACATGAGAGTTAATATCTCTCACTGGCAAATGGCACTGTCTCATGGTCGCACTGCCGCCTTGAATATGATTGGGAAGAATTCTGTGTTCCACTCTGTTCCTTTCTTCTGGTGTGCTATGTTTGGGAAGAGTTTCCGCTATGCTGGATATGGCTCTGGTTTCGACGAAGTCCTCATTAAAGGGGACCTGGAGAAGTTGCAGTTCATTGCTTACTACATAAAGGAATCGAAAGTTATTGCCGTTTGCACAGCAAACCAAGATCCTGAGGCTGCAAGGTTTGCTTCGTGTGTCAATCTTGGAGAAACCATACTTAAGAGTCAGATTGATTCTTAAGTTGAGCCATTTTACATGTGACAGGATTCTCATGGTCTAAAAACGTTAAAACCTGAAAATCAATAAACTTTAAAATTGTCTTTTAATATAATATTACTCAAACCCACATATGAAGCTAAAAACTTTTTAATACTTTATGAGGCCCTAAAAATGTCGATGGATTTTTTGCTGAATATTTCTTTACTCAGGTCAACCTTAATTTTAAGTTTATCAAATTTAAGAAAAATTTGTGTCAATTATATTTTAAAAGGAATAAAATCTATTTCGAATTTTCTAAATGGGAATCCTGGCTATTTGCTCGAGAGATGGTTGTAATAATTGTTAGTTCATAACCATGACCTTGTAGGTAATGCAGTCTGCCAACTCTTTGGATTTCACCAGGCAATACAGGATTTTAAATCATTTTCTGGATTTCTGAGGAAAATGTAACTTTGAGTTTAGAAAGAAGAATGTGAAACTTTCATGAGGTGCACAGTAATCTGGAAAATGGCTAAGAATCCAGTTGTTATTGAATTATTGTTGGGGTAAATCGGGAGAATCTGCAGGTCTGGTAATGGGTGCTGGTAGTATTGGTTGCCTTTTTGTTAATGCTTCGCTAAACAAAGAATCATGCATGAAGTCTTTGTTACTGTGCCATGAGATTTTTTTTTATGTAGTACTTGATTTATCTGTTGTTAGTAAAATGAGGTAAAATCTCAATTTCAACTACCTGTTATTCAAATTGTTGATATTTCTGTTATTATTTTGCAAAGAAATGTTACTTTATATTTGAAAAAATTTAGGTTTAAAAGTGACTTTCACTATCATAACTTTTAGTATTAAAATGTTAACGTCTGTTATTTTATTAATTTTATAACTATGAAAAATATGGAAATATTAAGTGCCTGTTTTCTCTATAATCATGCCTTTGCTTGTGTTATAGTTTTAGAGTAGGTGTGCAATTGGAATTTTAGATCTGCTTTAAAAACCTGTGGAACTAGATTCTAATGTGTAGTTATGCGTTAGGAGCTTTGTTAATATTTTTATAAATGTTATTGTTAAACAAAGTTGAAAATTTTATGATGTACTTTCAGATGAAAAATATTTCAGCCCAATTTTATATTTTAATAATGTATTAACCACAATATTTTTTTGTCAAAGAACTTAAACTAAGTTTTTTTTTTTGTAAATCAGAATAATCCTGCCCATTTAAAAAAAAGAAAAAAGCTGACTTGGCTTCATATTTATTTTTACCTCTAATTTAAGTTGATTTATATTTTCTGTTCAAAAGTATGATAATTAAAACTGTTTTTTTTTTTTCGCATTCCATGTTTGTTAGTGTAAATTTCTGAAAAGTATTTTGGTTGAACCTCTATTCAGTAGTTGGTCCTAGAATTGAGATAAAGTATTTAGAAATTTCTTTTACTTAATGTAAAAAGCCCTAAGTAATTAATGGGCGTATAAAATATTGTTTAGCATATATACACTTATAAGCAGGTATTCATGTAACAGATGAATAAAAGAGAAATTTAAAAAAGTATTTTTAAATGCACTCAACTTTTATATAAATTATAATACATATATCTTTTTATATCAAACAGCACAAAAAAGAAAACTAGGGATTTGTAAGTTATATGTAAAACTATATGACTTTGAATTAACCCTCAATAAATCATTACATTTAAAAGTAATTATATACCCTTATAGGGCAATTATAACTTTAAAACCTAAAAGATTATATGGCAGCTACCATTTAAATGTGAACAATTAAGCTTAATGACAAAGCTCGCCATTAATTGTTGAACTATGGTATTGGATAAGCATCATAATAAGTGGTAAATGGATTCATTGTGTTTGCCCTACCAAAAAAAACAACTTTTTATAGGCATTTCTACCATTTAAAAATAGTTAATAAATAAAATTCTGTATTAGGTCCTTTCACTATATTAATAAAAAATTTGGGAAATACTGGTAAATACTGTTTCATATACTATATCTCGGTAAACTCTTCAATTATTTGATGATTTCCGTTAAAACCTTTAAATTTCCTGTTTGAAATATGAAAAGTAACTCTCAGCTTTATATTCGTTTTATCTAGTGTCTAAGAGGATCTGGTTAATAGAAGCTACCCAACTTTTAGTATTATTTTTCCTTACTTTTTTTTCAGGCTTCTAAATCTAATTATTTTGTGTCTCCCATTATATATTGTGATAGTCTTAGTTCCAAAAATGAAATTTCTTAAACATTGTTGTGATATAAAAAAAATATTTGCTACTTAATTTTATTTTGCCTTTAGTGATACCAGTGATTATTTAGGTTTACCGGTGTTTAATTTGTGATACAAAATATAGTTACTAAATGTTGCAATGTTTAAATATCTTTACTTTGAAAAATATTATATTTTGGCTGAACGGAATTATGCAAATAATTCTGTTTCATCATAATTCCGTTCTTCTAATTTTTAAATAAATAATAAATTTTAAAATAAAATTAGTCTTTAAATAATTTTTAACTTGGAATATACTTATAAGTGTGTAAAAAACTTGTTTTTGTGACTTTTCTATACATAGTGTTAAAACGAAAATATGTTTACTGTTATGAAAACTTGATTTTTGAATGTATTTTAAATTGTTTTTTTTTTTTTTTGTGATAATATACTTACTGCCCCAGTTTATACATGCATAGACATATTTAAGACTTAAAATCTTTTACTATTGTTATTGTGTACATGGCTGCAAACTATATTACTGTGATATTTTCAATTTGACAGTTTAAAAGATGAATATATAAAGAGTTAACTTATTAAAAAGAGTTTCTTATAAATTGATAAACCCAAAAAGCATTTAAAATTTGTGAAATAATTATTCTTGTCTACTTTAAAACAATAACAATAAAAATTCATAATTATTACATATCCAAATTGTATGACAACATTAAGCATTTACATTTGCAAGTAAAATCAACTGTGCACAAACCTAGATGCAAAATTTTTATAATGTTAAAAATGTTTAAGTTTATTCATGATTTTTTTAAAACTAGTAAATAGATGTACTATTCTGCTTCTGTGAATAAAGAATTGTTGAACTAAATTTTATGTAATCAGATATTTTGTTTCAACTAATTAAGTTTGTTATAATGATATGAAGGGCAAATTGTGTTTATAATACATGAAAATAAATATAACAGGCTTTGCTTAATAAAGAATTTGATGTTTATTACTGGTATATTTCATTACATCCATCTTATGAACACACAAATAAAAAAGAATTTAAAACATAAACCTTTTACATACACCTGATAATGCATTTCGCTCTGTGACAAACATTTATGAAAATTGTCAAATTCCCTATCAAATGTAAAATCCACCAAACAGGCTGTCAAGTTCGGTTTTAAAATATTTGATAAACTGCTGAGCTATAAACTGTATTATGTATGCAGAAATTTATGAAAACATTGTGACGTACAACTAGCAGACAAAGGAGTAAATCTAAAATTACCATGATACAATATTTTAATATGAATATTACATTTAGCATATCAAATAAGTTAGTATTATCAATACAACAAACACCATATCAAAAGCTTTAATATTAAATGAAATAAGAAATGTACAAATATACAAATGCAATGCAGTGCAACCCAAAATTCGATGATCAAATAACTTACTTCTGTGTAATATAAATCTTGTAATTTAATACTAGTGATTTTGAACAACAATAAAAAAAAGGTTAAATTAATCCCCAAAAAATGAAAACGGCACTCTTTCTACTGTCAATTATATTTAGTTTTATAAATTTTTATTTGTAAAAAGAAGTAATGGAAAGTAAATTGGTGTAATATAGTGCACAATTATTTCATGTAGATGTTAATTTTTTAATTGTGAACATTCACTACTTGAATAGCTGAATTTTTCTGAATGTAAAACTCAATTAATGCAAAATATGTCTGCCATTATCATGCCAAACTTAACGGGGTTTGACTGCAACAAAAAACCAAATTAATATCTGTATTTTGTGGAATAATCTTTGGGAGAAATAACCAAACCCCTTCCTTTTCTAGCGCCTCTGTACAAAACCTCCAAAATATCAATCATTTCATTCTTGTCCTCAATAGCCCAGTTGATCTTATTGTTATTACCAGTACCCAAATCAATCTGAATGTGCTTATTGCGAAAGAAGAACATAAGTGTGCAAGGATCGTACAACTCGTACATCTTGTTAAAGTCTGGAACTTCTGTGGTGTCCACCAAATACACCACTGCAAAGTTCTTGATGCGCTGGGCGATTTTGTACAAGGTTTCGTCCATTTTCATGCATGTTGGATCCCAATCATGGCCGAAGCGAATCACGACCAGGCGGTCTTCTTCCGAGAGAATGGCTCGGTCGACTTGCCATCCGTTGTGAAGGTGCTCCAACATGTAAGACATTGTGATTGGCTAAAATTAAAACAGTAAATATCAGATTTTTAATAGTGATGCTAAACAAAAGTCAAGGGAAATTCATTATGTCTCTGGTCATGGGGTACTAAATAGTGATGCATTTCAACATGCAGCAATTCTAGTATTGCTTGTTGAAAAGTGTACTAACATAAACAAAGTATAAACTTAACTTCTGGTTTACATGTGGTTTCAACCAAGTAGGGACAATATTAACCCTTTGAGATATACACAAATTCATTGAAGTGTATTCTTATTTTTCCTCCATGAGAATAAAATTTTAAATTTTAACTGGATATTTAATTTCTTAAAATTTTGATTTCTGTAGCAGATGATTATGAATGATTGCTCCATACTTTAAATTTTAGTAAAATTATTATCTTAAAAAAAATTTAAAGGCTTTGCTGGAAAATGTGACAGTCAGATGACAGGTTTATATATCTGCATTCCTCAGAGAGTTAAGTGAATTTGAGTGGAAAAAAGTTTCCTTCCATACATTGCTACGATTTAAAATTGCCACTGCAATTATGCCACAATGTATGACAAACCTTACTGTAATAGTTGTGTGTGAAATAAGAAAACCCATTTTCCTTAAATGCATTGTGACTACTTAATGGATTAACACCCTGTTAACATCCCTCTCAACAATCTGGTATCCATTAATCGAAGGGGTCCATTTCAACCATCGACATTAGAAGGATGGTTTAAATGGACCCCTGACTATTAACCAAACTTTTATTTAAATCTGGGTGAGCAGTGGGCATTATTAAAAGTCAAACAAGTAACAACCTAAAATCCACAACATTATGGGTAAATAGCAATAATATATATATTAAGAAAATTAATTCTTGATAGTCTTAAAAGTTACAACATTTAAAGTGGGTCATTAAGCTTTGAAAAACATTTAATATGGAAATACAGTCATAGTCATACGCATTTACTGCAGAAGAGGCCATGTATATACAGAATAATATAGCTGTTTAGTTACTCTTTAAGCAAACTATTTTTGCAATAAGATTATAGATAAAATGAAGAGCCTTTCAATGGATGCTGTTGTCTCTGTAGTTGCAAATAAGTATTTTAGTCTAAAGTTGTAAATAATTCATTAACAAAGTTGTAATAAGTTTGATTAGATGTTTCACCAGAGCTTTGATTATTGGTCCTCTAAATTTGAATTTCTAAAAATATACATTAATTCAAAAATAAATGTTTGATGTTCATAAATAAATAAGAAGCATAAAGAGTAAATACATACCTTTAAATTTTAATTATTCTTTAAATTAAAATTACAAAACCTTTTTCTCGAAAATTCGTCAATCCACAACAAAAGCAAAACAAATAACAAAGATATTAACTCACTTCCCAAGGATTTTTTTTCGTCCTACTTTTTTTAAGTTTTTAAATTAAAGTATTTTTAAATACTTATCTTAACTTGAAAATATTTTAAACATATAAATTAAAAAACGCTTTTTAGTTATTTTATATAACTGTTTATTTTTAAACACAATGCTCAGGTCTTGTAATACAACTCGTTTGAATACAGCTATCATTTATTTGCTTCATACCCGTAACGGCTGTAATTAAACGTCAATTCTAAATGTAAACAAACATAGAAATTAAAACAATTTAATTTAACGAAATAAAATGATTTATCGTTTTATCGTAATAAAAGCAGCATAAAATAAAGTTATACTAAAAAGAAAACTATTTGTTCTTTTAGAAGGGAAATAGCTAGTCGAAATCGTATAGCAAACACTTTAAAAGTTTAATGGTTGGTACTATGTTTTGGTTTCAGTATTATGAAAAATTTTTATATTTGGCAATTTTATAGTATTGTTTAAGAAAATAAGTCATAATAAAACTAAATAAAGTTTTCAATACATTCCCTTTCATAAAGATTGTTTTTTTTTGTAAGGTAGTTTTGGGCATTTTATACAATGTTAAATTACAAATAAACTGTTATCATTTAATACATGTTGTGGGTTGTGGAGTTCATTGTACTAATACTTTGTGATTTTCTTTCTAGATGATAGAGGTGCATGCAAGATTACCCCATGGCTCGGTTTTCCTTGCCGGTGAAATTGTTGAATGTCACATAACATTTCGCAGTCCTTTTACGTATTCCCAGAAGCAAAGCCAATCTAACAGGTTAGATGTATACAACAAAAAATATGATTAAGACTAAAAACTTTTTTCAAGTTTATAAATGTATTTGTATTTTATAAAATTAAAATGTGGACAATTTTGTGAATGGCCTAGGGTTGTTTTCAGAATTTTACAAATAACATTGAACCATTTGCTTGAAAGTTAAAATTTGACGTATTTCAATTCATTAAAGTTGCTAATTCATTCTTCCAATTCAAAAATAAACCAAAGTATTTCATTTGTACAAACAAATTAACTGATAATTTAACTTTTTTTTAAAGTATTCATGTTTGACTTTTTTTTACTAAGGATAGCAATTTATTTGATTTTTTTCATTATATATTTTTCTGCAATTATTTCTAAACCTTATGCAATTCTACACAATCATCAGTTTAACATCTAAAATCGTCTATTGTGTAACCATAAAAAAATTCTTTATTTATTCAGTGATGTAGAAGAAGTTCTTGCCTTGGCCATTGCGCAGATTCATTGCCAGTGTACTGTAGATGACACCTTAGTACAATTTCCAAGCACAGCGTCTCAAGAAGAACTGGCCACAGCCTCTCAGGACACTTCCTTTATACCTTGTAGGGGTGAGATTTTCTATTTTCCCTGCTTTAGATTTTGGCACATCTTTCCATAGAATCAAACCTTTCTACTAACATACAATTTTAGAGGTAACCACAGTAGTCTGCCTAACAATGTGCTATAGTAGGTCTATTTTGAATGTAAGCTTGGAAAGCATTTCCTCCCCCATCTACGAGTGCGGTTTTCTTGGAGACGGGGTGATTTATAGTTGTTTCGGTTTTTTCCCCACCCTACATGGGGAAATACTAACTGTTTTGATTGTAAACCTCAAGCGCGCTAGGATTAGATAAGCGATGTTCCCCCCTTTTCGTGGAAAACCCAGTGAAGGGATGGGGGAAGAGTCTTTTCGAAGCTTACATTCAGGCTAGAAATGGTATAAATGTAGTTCACGATATGCTATAGTTCAATAATTTTTTTTATTTAACTATAGACTGATTTATAAAAGATTAAAATTGAGTTTTAAGAAAAATAATGTCATTAAATATATTGATTCTGTATTTCATTATGTTCTCTAGTCTATGTTATAACAAAGGGCAATATTAAGTTATATGTTGGACTTCTTTTTAACTATAGTCCTCAATTACAATGCAATCTTCTAAAGCACTTTTCCGCTTCCCCCTTGTGTAGTTTTCCAGAAATCTGTGTGAGTGTCGCTGTTTTCGTTTTTTCACTTAGATTTGGAAAGTATTGGACTACTTAGATTTGGAAAGCATTTGCCGAACCCAATCAAATGGGTATTGAAAAAAAACCCAAAAAATTCACAGAGCCTCAAACAATATAGGTTAGGAACAGCAATGTTCATGCTTCATGTTAAACCATATGAGGGGTAGGGGAGGAAAGTGCCTTTGAAACTTGCACTGTAATCTGAAGGAGTATAAGATGCATAATTCCAAAAATAAATTAAATTATGAGTATTTAAAGCTCTGAAGATTATATTTTGAAAAATTTACAGTGCTGAATAATCATACACTTAGTTTTGACTTCTACATTTAACTTTATCCTCTGAATTTGTTGATTTTCTTTATTACTTTGCTAGAATGTAGATTAACTATGAACCATATGCTTTGCTACTAACTGAATTATAATTGATATTCGTGATTTAAAGATATTTTAAATTTGTTGATTGATGAACTCGTATATTTCAGGGGAAAGTGGACATGTTGTGCTGTCCACAAATCCAAAAATTTTGTTTTGTGATTTAAAATTATCACCTGGAGAAAGTAAAACATGTAAGTATTGAAAAAAAAAGACCATTTATTACTTTTTTTTAAAAAAAAATCATTTATCTGTTTGTTCTTATATTTTAAAAAAATATTTTTTGTGATCAAAATAAATGTAACTTGCATTATAGTTGTGTTAGTTACTGCTGAATTTAAAATACAAACTATTTATATTTACTTTATATTTATACGATTGCTGATAATCAACATCTAATTGTTAAAATATTTTTCAGATATCTATAGAGAAACTATTCCAAATAATGCCCCTCCATCTTACAGAGGACAATGTGTGAAATATGCATATAAAATAACAGTCGGAGCACAGCGTGTAAATGCTGCTATAAAGTTATTAAAAATTCCTATTAGGATACTTGTTTTATATGGTAAGTATATTACAAAATTATTTGTATTCTTATAAACTGCTGTCTCTAGTGTAACATGTTGATTTGTTTAAAATAGCACAAAAAATTTATTTATTAATAATACCACTTTGTAGTTGTAAAGAGGACATTCGAGTTCTAATGTAAGTGAAATGCTACCTATAATTCAAAATAAATAATTTTTGCTAGTAATGCTGGTTGTAAAGTTATCTGTTATTATTATTACTTGTTAAACATTGATCTTTTCTTAGCAAGGTTTTGGTATATTTTTTCATTTTTTAAGTTTGATTTTTCATTGTGAAATTGAATAAATTATATGATGAACTTAAAAAAATTTCGTTACCCTTGTATGCTAAAAGTTTTAAATTTTTAAAGGAATATTTTTAACACTTTATTCAGAAAAAAAAAAATTGAAGCTGTTCTTAGTGCATTACAAGTAAACTAAACTTCCATGAAAATAAGTTAATAAACCACAAAGCATTGACAAAACTGAACCTAAGGGAAACTAATCTTCCTATTCCCAATTCAAAATTCAACATTTAATATTTTTCTAGACTCGTTTATGTTATTTAATGTGCATTTATTGAGTGAAGTAAGCTAAACATTAATTAAATTAATTTAAATATTATAGCACATTTCATCTTAATTTCTTATCATTACACAAAAAAATCTGGTATATTTTAGAATTTAATAATTAATTTAGAATAATAATTATTTAATAATAATTTTTAGAATTTAATTATTAATTTTAATAATTTAATTTCATAAAAAATGCACTAAATTTCATAACTTTTCTTCTTTTGCATTGTAGGTGTTACTGATGCTCACTATTTAGTAGAAAATGAAGAACTGCAAGTAGCGCCCTCTAATCCATTCCTTCAAAGTCAGCAAAAGCAGCCAACAATTTCTAATACATTGCAAATATTGGAAGCTATTACAGCCCGTCGCAGCCCTAGTAAGCTAGATTTCTACTATTGTACTTTAAAAGAAAAGTGCCAATACCTAAAAAAAAATGAGTAGGAGGATACCCTTAGACACATTTCTGTGTTATTTAATTGTACAGAGTTAAACCTCTAAAAAAATGACAGGCATCTTACCAATTGTGTCTGTTATTGGAGAGGATTATGTTTTCTTAGTTTTAAAGTAAACATGTATTATAATAATACAAGTTGGTTTGTTACAGAATCTGTCACTTAAACCGCTTCCACACAACATCAATTTGTGCTAAACAGGAAACAATCTATTTATGCGTCACAGAAAGAAAATCACCAAACAGCGGCTATAGCTAGTTATTATTCCAAAATTAACTATTTTTTTAATCTTCTTTTGCGGATTTAATAATTAATCTTTATCGTTTGCCAAAAAAATTTTGAATTTCGAAGAATAGTGATATATTTTTTAATAAACATCTTTTTGTAGCAACAAGTTTACAATTCCGAAAATAAATTAATCAAACTGATGCATTAAAAATAAAAGCGAAACTTGGCATATTCTGTTTGCAAAGTTAGAATCCTTTATGCATCTTTCTTCATACATATATAACGAACCATCAAAATAACTCTATTGTGCTATTACAGCAATCAAAGTTGAATTATATCACAAAAATAAATATTTTTTCAAGAATTTTATTTTTATTTTAAATAAAGTTTCTCGAAAGTTTGATGTAATGGCAACAGTGAAAATATTGAATAAAAATGGAATTTCCATGTTATTTCAAAGTAGATTAAATTTTTTGTTACTTAAATTTTAAATATACTTCTAATTAAAATTTTTTAATGAAATTTGGAATGTAGCCTAAACTGATTTTTTGCTTCAAAATGACGCATCCCACTTGTTTGTGAGATTTGCGGTTCGGTCTGTGAAAGTGGGTGACAGACGGACGGACAGACTGAACGATTATAAAATCTTCCACTTTTTACGTTATAAACGTAGTGTGGAAGCTAAAAAGTAAGATGAATAGTTAAGTTAATGTTTAAAGAAAAGTTGTAGGAGAGAAGTTTCTTCTGCAGTGGTTTAAAAATTTCTCAGAACCACAACGTCCTTTTCCAATGGATTCTGTCACATGTTGTAAACATTAGTGATCATGAGGTTGCTAATATATTCCACCTGCATACCAATAGATCCCCAGACTATCCCTTGGCCCTCTTCTGAATGTTTAATGTGATCGTTTCTCGCACAATACACTAGCTAGACTTAAAAGCTATCTACCTTAAGTGTTTTTTCTTCTTCCATCTGTCTTTCCTATGTCATCCCACTTTCAAAAACTGCTGTGACCATCCAGCCTCTCCAGATCACATACTGAGTTGCGTCAGACTTTCCAAAGAAGACTTAGCATATTCTCATTTAGTTATTGATTTTCTAGTGGTCAAGAGTCTTTTGGAGTTGATCTGACTTATATTAGATATTTTAAAAGTATAAGCATCAACAACAATAGTTATATGTATTTTTATGAGTCTGCAAGGAACAGCAATAGTTATATTCTAAGCTTTATGATGATGAAAACTGTAAACAATTAGGGATATTGATTACTTTAACCTTTAGCCTGCTGTCTTGGGTTGAGTAAAATTTTCCTTGACTACGGGGATGTTTCAAGACTCCCATCCCCTATCTGTTTCTCGCCATAATAGTAGACCCCACAGAGAAACCCTTTTCAACTGCCAAGCTCCTTTCAACCCTTTGACATGCGATGGTTAAGTTTACTATGTAGTTACGCTCTGGCTTTGAAAGGTTGCAATACTGAAACTGTTATTGCACAGTCCGTGGGAAAAAAACTTATACTACCAAGTTATTCTTAGTATGTAATTATATTGATGGATTGAAGGCGTTGTGACAGTTTCTAAAAGATGTCCTCGAAAAGTGCAAGCAACATACAAAGCCTATTGTTAGTGAGGAATTATTGTGCGTGACTAATTCATAAACGGCCACAGTATAGTTCCAATTTATACGGATTACTGATGATTTGAACCTGTCACCTATAACAAAAAAAGGTTCCTTCCTAGTAGTTTGAGCATTGAGCTTCAGAATAAACCCTATTGACCATACCTTCTTTGTTATCCCCCCTTTCCCCAAACAATCAAAATCCAAAGTTGCAAATATAAACTACAGTTATAGTTTTAGCTTGATATTTGAGAGAAATGAATGAAGGAACATTTATAAGAGGAGATTCTCTCTCAGTTGTGTCTGACTTTTCAAATAATTCTATAGCAAGGAAATAGAACACTACACAATTTTTCATTTTCAAAGTATTTTGGTAGTATCTAGCATTTCCTTCAGAATCGGCATACTTGTTACTCAACAAGATCTTTAATTTTTCATTTAAATCTTAAAATATGTGATATAATAATATAATTCAAATAATACAAAATACACTTAATTTTATGAAATGGGGCAGGATTAGTATTGAAATGGTTTTTTTTTTCTCTTTTAACCAAAATTTTATATACAGAATTTAACACCGCATGTACCTTGGAAACTTCGGTAGAATAATAAATACTAATTGAAGCACAAAATTTGCATTTAATACATAAAATAACAATTAATAATTCAACGAAATTAATCGAGTTATTACCTAGTGACTTACCAAAAAAAATATTCATTTTTATTTTTAAATTCTGTACCATAGTTCCTTAAAACTAAGACTATTGCTTGAGTTACTTCCATCACATATAAAACTTCAAACAATAGATGATTTGTTGGAATAAAACTATATTTTGAAAGTTATTTTAAAATTCAAGATCATCATACATGCTCCTAAAAGTAAAGGAAACCTTTTCAAATTGTGAAAGGTTTTGTTAGTTTGCTATGTTAGATTCGATTTTTGAAAAATGTTATTTTAAAATGATCTGTTTAAATAATTTTTTAAATATGCTCAAACCAGTCATTAACCACTTACAATTTACGAACTACTTAGCATTGGCGACAGGTTTGGCAACAGTCCATCGAAATTTTATAGATTTCAACGCCAAGGCTTGTCCAGAACAGGACACACTCACCTTTCACAAAGACTGCATTGTCATGAACTCACGAAGGCGTTACTACAATTCATCAAAATTGACAACTCGCTTGGCGAAAAAGGGGTCGCAGCGAGTGGTACATATGTTGTACCAGCTCCGTAGTCAAAGGAATGTCCTTTGCTGGTACACATGTTGTACCATCAGAGGGCAAAAGGTTAATAAAAGGTAGTAAAGGTCAGAAATACATTAAGAGAGGTTCATGTGCTTATTTTTCTCCTGTATTTCTGCTATTTTTTACCAACAGTTTTATAAAATGTCTATTATACATTAATTATGTTGTCTAATATACATTAGTTTTCACTAAGTGTTCTTAATTTGTTTTATATGGTGTAAAATATATAAATGTATGAGTTGGTACTTGTGAAATGCACTGTTTTTTTAATTGATTTTGTTTTACTTTAGGTTACTACAATATTACCAATCAAAGTGGGAAAGTTGTCAGATTTTGTTTATTAAAATCCTCCTATAGATTAGGAGAAGATATTATTGGAGTATTTGATTTTTCTCAAGCAACAGTGAAATGTGTTCAAGTAAGGATGTTAGTTTGAATTAAGAAATTATTTTTGGCATTTATAAAAAAAATGTAGGCATTTATACAGTCATATATGTGTTATAGTTGTCTATAATTATTACAAAATTGAAAAACTGTTTGATATTTTTGTATCAGTAGCTTATTTTTTAATGATTATTTGTTACTATTTTTTATTTATAATTTTTTAAGGCAGATTACAGTTACATAATAATTTCTCTAATATTAAATGATATGGGAATTTTAACACCATATTACTACTAAGTCTTTTGACTTTTTGTTTTTTTCTTAAAACTAATTCAGGAAAGGTTATTTCATTTAGAAAAAGTTGCAATTTGAAAAGAATTTGCATATTTTGCATAATAAAAACTGCCATATAATACCTTCATCCATTTGCTTCTTCAAATGTTACTTTTTATTCTGTCCTGCCATTTTGTTAATTGACTTTTTTTTAATTCTGAATTTATTTTCTAAAAGAAAAACTTTTGTGTGTGTGTGCTAATTCATAAGTATGCAAAATGATAAATGTAAATTAAATATAAAATTTGCAAAACGTTTAAATCGCCTTTATAAATATATCTATCTTAAGTGTTTTATTTAAAGCCAAGTATTATGTCATAAATATATAAAAGAAAGAAATAACAAAATAAATTAATATTGCTGGAAATAATGAATTAATTTAATAGTTTTAACAATAATATATAATGATACTAGATAATAATTTAACTATGATATCATTAACAATGTAATAGACATTTTTTTAAATTAAAAAACTGAATTTAAATTCCAGTTTTCTGTCACCTTGGTCAGTGAAGAGGAGCTCCAGGAGGGCTGCAAAGGCAGAGCAAAGCAGAGTATCACAACAGTGGCCTACAACAAACACCATGAATTTTCCTTGCACTTGAGTCTCACACAGATCATTTTGCCCATACCTTTAACAGTCACTCCTGCCTTTATAACTAATATTGGTGAGCATCTAAACCTTGCTTTTCAATATTTGCTTTTGTATATTATCAGAATATACAGGGTCGGATTTAGGGTAAGTAGGATGTTGCCTAGAGTGGCAAATTTTTGGGGGCGGCAAATTTTACGTCCAACAAAAGGGGCATTCGGCATAAAAAAACTATTATAAAGATTAAAGATACTAATATTTTTAAGAAAAGAAAACAAGTAATTTACATTAATGCGTCAATCCTGAACGTATATATAGTATACTAATATATTTAGTAGTAAACATGGTAGCTGTAAGGACAATTGCAGATTCTCACCCGGATTTGGAAGTTGAAAGAAATATAGTAGAACAGTTTAAAAAATTCTCCTATTACTTCGCTTTTGATATAGAGTGTGCATAGACTATTCTAATATGTAGAAAAAATAAAAAAAGCCTAGAAAACTGTATCTGGCAGTTAATTGATCGTAGCCTACAGGCGGCAAATCTTTAAATCCGGCCCTGATAATATGCATAAAAGGGTAAAAATGACAAAATTTACTTGTTAAGTTAAGATATTTAATGCTACAATGTATTTTAAGATGTATTTTAATTGAAATTTTTAAATAACTTGTAAAGTTTTTTTTGGCTAGATTGCAAATTTGCATTGTCCACAAAAATTAAAAAAAAAACTAATTGTCATATTTTTACTTAACATTGTGCATTATTATTTAATTTGTGTAGCATTAATGAAATGTGTAAAACCTTAGTTTGGTGTTGGTAATCAACATCATGGTAAATACTTGGGCTAGGGAGTCCAGTAGGTCCTTTTTTGGACATGAATGGTCCTAGGTTTGGGTCTAGGCATTGCCAAAATAACTGCTAACCTATAAAAAAACATAATGAATAAGTACCCTGTGTTGAGACAGTGCATGTTAAATATGCTCCAAAGTATGGGTGCTGTGATAGCCCTCGCGTAGCTCAAGTGTGACGATAATGCAATCCTAACCGCTTCAGGTTATTCTAATATAAATTTCTGCTTTCAGTGTCTTTAAAATGGAAACTACACTTTGAATTTGTAACCTCAAATTCCTCTTCATCTATGCCAGAATCCAACAGCCTATCAGAAAACATTTCTTGGCAAGGGCCGACCAGCTTAGATGTCCAGACTATGATATGGGACCTACCTATTGATGTTTATCCAACTCATCCCCTTCAAGTGGCTCATGGCTTACCTTCTAAACTGGATCATATGATAACAATTTAAAAGTAGTTAGTTATAAGCAATTTATTTTACTAATAGGCAATTAAAATTTTTTAATGATTATAAACAACTTCAGTTAAACATCTTGAAAGTGGCTATCAAAGCCCTTTTTCCCTTGAAGTGTATAAGCAATTGATAATTATTTTTTTAGCATCTATAAGCTATTTTATTATTGGGCAATTTAAATGTTTAGTGATTACGTAAAAAACTGCAGTTAAACATCTTGAAATGGCAATCAGACCCTTTCCTCTCTTGAAAGTCTAACTAACTTCTTATATAATTAATAAAAGCATTTTAAGAATGACTAATTTCTTTGTTTTTTTTTTTTTTGGATTAAAAACCATTTTTCCCTCATACTTACCATTACAAGCCCTACATACTTACCATTAGCAAGCCCTATCAAAGGAGGACGGGGTATGGGGGTGATGAGCAGCCTTAAGTAAACATAAGCAGAAAGCTCAATTTCGTGTGGAAAATTTTTCTTGCCCAAATGTCATTAATGAGTTTTTTAAAAAGAAAAATCTGAAGATAATGCAAAATAGTTTATTATAGCGAGTATAATTATCAAAAGTTAACTAAGTACCACTTGTAACTGGATGACCGTTGAGATTAAATTTCAGTGTAAGTAAATGTACATATTACACTGTATATTTGTATCACCGTTATTACTTAGTTCTAGATCTTTATATAAAGCATTTAAGTTATTTTTTATGTGACACTGTCAGTTTATGCTTTGAATTACTATTCATTTATAGATAATTTAAAAGTTGATTTTTATTTTCTTAAGTTATACATATTTATCATATAAAAAAACTATTTACACATACAAATATCTGATTCAGCAAGAAGTGCCAAGTTAGAAATTAGGATTTTTTTTTAATCTTAATCCATTTTTTTTATTTTATCAAAATGATAATTGTTTTCTAAAATGCTTGGATAGGTATTTTTTTATAGAAAATAAAACATGTTAGAAAGTCAATTATTGTAGATAAAAATGTGTTTATAAAATGAAATTTTAGAATTTAGAAACTATATGGACTTTTAAATTATTCCTTTTCAAGTATTTGTTACTTATTTGTATGAATCGGTTCTTTATATATTGCACTATTAGGTATATTTTTAATGTAAAACAAAGCACATATTTTTGTAAATGAGAATACAATAGTCTAAATCATTGTTATCGATACATATTTATTTATAAGAGCAATTTATGTATTTTTAGATAATAAAATATTGTATTATATTAAGTTTTGTAGTATACTGGATTATTTTAATCATCCCAACAGTAACAAACCATTTTATTTTAATAAGATTGGATTAAGGAACCTGACACTTTATACAAAATTATTATAGTCCTTTAGACAGGTTATCTTATGTGTATGGTTGATTTTTTATGATTACAGCTAAAATATAACAAATGAGACAATTGAGGTATTTTGACTTAAATTTTTCATACCTAATGAATGGAAACAATGACAAATATAGAAATACTTTTATTATATTCATTAAAATATATAACTATGCCAACAAATTTTATAAATGAAATAATATTTAAATATTTTTATAGTTAATGAAAACGATGCTCAACAAAAATATAAATGTATATATATGTTATTAATACACTTACATTTAATCTTCATTACAAACGTATATAAAACATATTGCATAGAAATTGTAATATTTGAAATAAATTAAATGTATTGCAATAAATGATAGTGATAACAAAACATTAAAATCAAATTGTATTTTACTTAGTAAAATACATAGATTCTGTTTGGCTGTAACTTTGTGTCCCTCAAGTGTAAAAGTTTTAAAACTGCATTGATAATAATGAATAAAATTTCAAAAATTAATTAGTATAAAAAGTTCTATAAGTTCTTTAAAAATTTAAAAAAGGCTTATCATACAAAGCCCATATATTGATTTTGATGAATTTTATAGAATTATACATTTTACTTAGGAATTGGATTTGGTTGAAATAAAGTCATATTCGAGGATATCCAAACCAAATAATTTAGGATACTAGACATTAGCCGCCTTGAACTTAATACAAAAAGCCTGTACCCTAATTGTGATATCACATGATGACCTTATATTTTATCGTTTAAATGAACATAGCACACACAATATTTAATGCTGCAATTTGCTTCTCATATTTAAAATTTCATAGTATAACATAATTCATCATAAAATGTATCAATTATACAATTAGAGGTTCAAGATTAAAAAGGGAACACTGTATTTATATTATCTGGTATTTACAATCATTATATGCTTACGTTACAGCTATACTTTGGTTTTGAGTTACATTAAATAATACAAGAATATAAGAAATCAAATCTTGAAGATTGGAAAAAACTCTAATCACTGTATTCAATAATAAACCAGGAACTAGAGCTGAAGTTTCAACCACGTAGTTATACTGAAAAATTCATTAAGAGAATATAGTACTTCACCCAAGTCATAATAAAAAGAAAAAGGCACATTTTTTAAAAAGTAATTGTTACAACACAACTTTAAAACATATTTTACAACTAGGTAACTATGTAGAATATCAGAGAATTTAAAATTGAAAAAATAATCACTAAAAAGTAATAAATAGTTTTTAGTTATAGATATTTTAAACACATTGGCATTTACTACATTTTGCAATTAGCTAAAAAAAAACTTTCATCAATGAAACAACCACAAACTATTAATTATTATTGCACTATCAGTCAAAAGTTTTATTTATAATTTAATTTATCGGTTAATTACTATCTTACAAAAAGCCATGGATTTTAGTCAATTTAACATTCATCAAGTAATTATTATACAGAAGATAATAACTGGGGTGAAAAGTGAAAGAAGCAAAAAATATAGCTAAGTAACTTACCAATAACCCACCTATAGCATATAAGAAAAAAAAAAGAGTTGATAGTATTTCAAAACAAATTTATTTTTAAAAAAAGTTCTGCAGAAAAGAATATTGTCAAATGATAGTTAACGACTAGGGTTACTAGACGTCCGTATTTAGCAGGACACTTCCGTACTTAGAGGCTCTGTCCTGCCGTCCGTATTTATTTTTTAAAAATCCCAAAATGTAAGTATTTTTGGAAATTTAAGTAATTTTGAAGATCTTTAAAGAAGTTTGTATACATTTCCAAGTGTAATAGATTACTTTTTTAGTTTATTCCAAATCGTGTTTTATGCATTGCTCTAAATTACAATGCATTTAGTTAGCCGCATTGGTTCTGTAGAAAAATATGCTAAGTTTAAATAATCTAATGTAATAATGTTTAACATACTAATAATAAGGTTTTGTCTACAAGTTTTAAATGTGTCCTGCTTTTTAAAAGTAAGTGTCCTGTTTTTTACTTTTTTGACCTGGTAGCCCTATTAATGATTCAATCATGTTTTAATAGCCAACTTTCTAAAAATAAAAATATATCATAGCTTTACTTACCAAGTTAATATGGTAGACTTTAATTAATAAAAAACGTGTTCTAAGTCGAATCATTTGTACTTTTAATAGTGAGTGCTTATAAAATCTTTCTTTGAATCTATTTCTAAGCAGTTCTGCTCTTTTGGATACGGGTGCTTTTCCTCTATCTCCAAATAATTTTTCTGGTCCTACATTGAAAGAAAGAATTTTTAAAAGTGGCACATTTAAGAACTGTGCTTGGTTAAGTCACTTTGAAATTTAAAAATATAGTTGCAAAATTCTCATTTTCCAACGAATAACTAAGATATAAGTTCCAGCCCATCCATTACCAACTTTTGACAATTGTAAATTCAATTGGAAGAAGTCATCAATGAACGGACCAGATGCTATATATCAAAGTTATACTTAGGAGATTGCGAGTTTTGCAACCAAACACTTTCATTGGACAATCTAAACTTATAGCTTGTTGATTGACCTAACTAATATTTCTCAGTGTATCATTAGCTTTAAAAAAACTTTAGCAGATGTTCAATTGAAGTCACTTTCAAATCAAAATCATATTTGTAAAGTTTACTGTACATACACAATTTGAAATTTTTTCTATTATAATGCAACAAAAAGCAAACGAATCTTATCCAATTCTGTAGTTAGTCCGATAAAGTTAGTCAACAAAATAAAGTTAGTCAACAGTTGTTGCATTGAAAAGTACACTAGATATACATATTTTTTATTATTTAAGTAATAATAATTCTAAGACAAAGGTAACAAACATACTTTCATCTCCTAAAGGAGGCAGGTAATGATCCACATACAACTCCCCAGCTTCTAATGCAAAATCCAAACCAATTTCACAAACTTCACCATATGGAGTTGCTAAGAATTCATACAGTTTTATCGTACCATCATTTATAAAATCCATCACCTAAAATATGAGGACATCAATTTTTAAAAATGCAAGTCAGAATAAATTAGGACAATTCTATTTTTCCCTTCAAAAAAACTTTTATCAATTGTGAGCAAGATATATATTACTAATAGTAGTAATAAATCAAAGAAAAGTGTAACATTAGTTCAATGTAGTACATACACATTTCGATTCATGAAAATTAGATACTTTTAAGGACTAAACTTCCAAAAATCAAAAACCAATTTATGGTTCAAAAGTTCAAAAAATGAAAGAGAATAGGCTTTTACGCATGCAGTACTAGTATTAATATGGATCGTAATAAACAACTGCAGTGCATAGTCAATATAAATAATATATTTCAGAAAATAAGTATACTATATTTGAAATAAGGTTTTACACAAACTTTACAAGTTGTTTTGGACCAGTGTTACATTAAAAATAAAGAGAGATAGATAACTAACATAAAAATGTATTTTGTTGGAGCATGCAAAATAGAAATTTTGCACATTAAAAAACGATTTTTAGGATAACTTTTTTTTAAAGCTGCTTTAAAAAGCTTAAAATTTAAACATTTAATTAAAAAAGGGATTATTTTAAATTCAAACGAATTTGTCTTCATAAATCCTTGGAGTTTAAAAATTTACAAAATGACTTTCTTAATGCATACAATAATTTGCGTTGAATAAAAAATTGTGTCAAACTTTCTGACACAATATTTATTGTGTCAGAAAGTTTGGCATTGTTTAAATATGACACATTCATACGTAAATAATATTTTTACCTTAGAAGCACCTAATTTTTTCACTAATTCATATTTTTTCAATCCGCTTTCTACAGTATCTTCATACACAATTCTTGTTTGTTTGTAGAACTAAAAATGAATGCACTAATTAACACTAGAAAATATACACTAAAAAATATTTTTTTAATGCAGAAAATATATATTTGGGGTTTGTTTATTTACTCTAATCATTAGGCATGCCAGAAACATTATGAATTCATCATTTCCAAGATGAGCTGTATAAAATGTAAAAATATTAAATAGTTGATAGATGAATGCTCTACGAACGGCTAAATAGGACATTTGTTCGGGCGGCTCCATCTGATATGTTAATTACATGGTTTAAATTTATAATTAGTCCTGTAGTGCTAAACATATTTTTGCCAGAATGATATTGCCTGGGAGAAGGAATTGCACATCATAGACCAAAAATTAGAGACATGTTTTAGCAGTAAGCAAAAAAAAAACAAAACGATTTTGATAACACATTGATTTTGTTAAATATGGTTATAAAAGTAAAGGTGTAGCGAGAAGAGCAATCAGCCATGATTGTTTATTAATTGACATATATCAATTTAATGCTGTGATTCTTACTCGTATAAATGTGCAGCTTTGGCAAGAATGTTAATTCATACAAATCTATTGCTTCATCATTTAATTACCTTACTATAAAGAAAGTATTAATGTAGAAAAGAGAACATGTTTAAAAAAAAGCATAGAACATATTAAATTAAAGTATTTAAACAAAATTTACCTTTTGTCTTTGGTTACTAATACTTGGTACAATTCCTTGTAAGGTTTCTAACCCTCTGCATGCAAATATGTCAGCAGACTTCACTGAAAATAAGATATTAAACATGAATATGAAATTTAAGAAATTTTTAAATATGATGCACTTAAATATGTAAATAACAGATGAAATTTGAAAAAATATTTCTAAACATTACTATAAAAATTAGTCTAAAAATATAATTTTTTACCCTAAGTGGGATAAGCGAATGGGCTGAAGTGTAAATGTGTTTTCACCTCATGATATTTAATTTCAACTGAAAAATTCTTTCTTTAAATTATGTGTCCGTAGCAGATCATATAAATGACTCTTTGACATATCAAATCATTGAATTCATTAAAATCATAAATTTAGAAATTAAAAAATGTGTGTTGTTTGAAAATATGACAGTCAGGTGACAGGCTTAAATCTGTATCCTTTTTGTGTGCAAGTGCACTTATACATAAAATCAATCATTAAAAGTAAGGTTTTGTTGATTATTTTTTTAAATATTAATATGCGTTATAATATAAACTACCTTGTTGTATCTATCATTTTGTAATATACATATTTGTGCATACATTGTAAAACAGCCACTGAAAAAAGATCTACAAAATAATTCAAAGAAAAGGCTTACATTGGTTTTCGAAGGTCTTCAAAATTGGCTGTGATACAAAATATGCAGCTTTTTCTGTAGTACTTAAAGAAACTCTAATAAAGTTGTTGGAATATTTAATGGTGCTGTAAGTATCTGCTGCAAGATTCCAGGCTAAATAGACAACGGGGATGTTTACAATGCGCTGCACGAATTCGCTTTTTGATCGATTTCTTTCCAACTCTTTATTAACCATTTTTAAATGTTGGCGATACATCAAATTCGAAAATTTTGTCAATAACTTTCTTTGAAAAATCACATTAAAAAAGGATAGATTTTAGAAGTAATACAGGAGAAATCAAAATATTTTACGAAAGTAATTTCCGTTACTGAAACGGCTGATTTTGCGAAACAATAGACAGTGTGTTTCTCAAGATCGCAAAAGAAAATCCACAAATTACGAATTTTTCCTCTTAGGTAATGACGTATTTAGAAAAGAACCTTCACGGCAAGTTAAAGGAGAAGCTGATAAAATGAAAAACCTAGTCAAGGGGTCATTTTATAACAACTTCCTCTAACTTTTGAATAATTAGGCAAGAAAATTTGACATAACATTACTAATTGCTGAACAACAAAAAAAGAAAGAGAAACAGCTGATGAGTGTTCTGGTCTTTGATCCAGAACTGAAGAACGCATCAGTTTACATGATATGGGAACATTTAAATAATGCACATTGAAGACTGAAAATAATCCTTACAAAATAAATAAAATAAAATTTTAAGAATTTAATCGATTTTTAAATTCATATATTACCTTCTTTTAGTTTAAAAATTATTTATTATTTATCTATTAATGGGTATCCGTTTTCTTAACTAACTGTGAAACAAGGCCAACCGTCGAAAGCATGTTTACTTTTTGAAGCCTGCTTTCGAAGTTTCGAATCGTAATTCGTAGTCTGCTCTCCAAAACTTTTTCGAGCAGGATTTGTCATTTGAGAAAAGAATCTAATTTTAGTATCTTAAAACGTGTCCTGTTTTAATTTAGTTATTGTACATTTTATATTGGACTCATTTTTTTTCAATATTGGAAATGACCAAAAATTGAGTATTTAAATTGAGAATTTGTACTAGTTAAAGAGGTAAATTTTAGATTACCTAAATGCTAAAATATCTGTCAGTAATTTATGTTGGATTAAGTGGGAAAAATAATTCTAAAGAATGACACTGAAAATGCATTTGTACGAAATAATATTTTAACAATGTTGTCATAATTTTTTAGGAGAAAATAAAGCTTGGAAAAAATGGATGCAAAGGAAATTAAATCGAATCTTAAGCAAGCTAGAGAAGCTCTTAAAGAAAAAGATTATAAAACTGCATTAAAACATTGCAAGGTAAGTCAGCATCTTTTTCAGATCGCGTCTTTTAGATAGTGCAAATAAAATCAATCACAAATAACCATTTTATAGCACATGTGTTTTTTATTTATATTATTTACCTTTTCTTCCTACCTAATTTATAAAGATAATTCAAATTGATTTACAGCCTGATTTGCCTTTATTATCATTGAATATAAATTATATTGTTTGAATACTTAAAATTGGAACAGCCCTATAGTATACACTGTAGTGGTTACATTAATTGTGACCTGAGTGTCAAAATAGGTAGTGAGGGCCGCTTAGAGGGTGTCGCTACAAAATTGCCCTGAGTTTTGGGGATTTACAAAAAAGTAGCTTTAATGCAGCTTTAGAAAACTAGAAGTGTGTATGTAACCCTACAGGACTTTCAATTACTACGCAATAAATGAATGCATACATTTAAAGGTAATTTCCCTAAATTTAAATCCTAAAGAATTATATTGCTGTTACCATTTGCACATGAATGATTTTCTCAAATCTATTGTGGGACGTATGACAGTTACTAAGAACTCATGTACCAAATTTGAAGTCTTTAGCTCTTTTAGTTCGAGCTATAGAAAGGTGTCAGACATACAGACCAATGTTTGAAAACCACTTTTTTTTTAAAATTGGCACCCTCTAATATCCTGAAAGCACAAAATCTACTCTTCTATTTTCAGCCCCCATCGCAATACTTTTGTTACCTTATATTACATCTCAGATAATTGAAAGTAATAAAATACATTAAAGGTGATATATTTTTCTGTGCAGACTGTGCTGAAGTTAGACAAAGGAAACTACAATGCATGGGTGTTTGTCGGAGCTGCAGCTCAGGAAGTCGGCCAAGCAGAGCAGTCTGAAGAGGCTTTCCGAAAAGCTATTGAAATTTCACCTGAGCAGATATTAGCGTGGCAGGTGAGGTTTCCATTTAAATGTCCACTTACAAAGTTTGCACAGTGCAGTAGAAGGGGTTGGTGCATGTTAAATCTATAGTTTTTTTAAAAATTACTATTTAAATGGTGTACATCTTCTTTAGTATTTTCTTTAAACAATACAACAGTTCCGGGACTATGGAAAATAATTTTTATCTGTTTGAAGGAAATGATTTTTAAAAGTATTTTATAAAAGTGGATATCATAACTTTGAATAGTTTTACAAAGATACCTCTTAATGTAACCAACTTGACTGAATCAAAGGTAGGCCAAGTAAGTGAAAATCTGATTGAACCAAACTAGTGAAATAAAGTTTATTTAGATATACATTTGATATCACGTTTTAATATTGGTGATATTTGCCTTATATAAATAAATGAACAATTCAAATAAGTGTCATTTTATTCAATGTATTAAAGCATTGTAAGTTGCATTTTTTTTCATTGAAGTTTAGAAGTTTGCCAACTGACCTTATTTTTCCATGATTTTTATTGCCATCATATGGAATCTATAACATTGAAATCAATAACAAACACAAGGTATTTAGTTATTTTTTATGCTTTAAAGATAAAAACTGTCCATTTAAAGAGGTTTTTTTGTTAGAACAAAGTCCAGTTAAGAGTGAGCATACTACTGTACTGGATAATTCTGTTTTTGATTTTATTTCAGCAAGCTCATTTTTTCTCTCCAGGGTTTATGTAGTTTTTATGAAAAGCATGACAGTGAAGACAACATTCAAAAGCTTATTGCAGTCTACAAGAAATTACTTGACCTATTTTCATCGTGAGTAAACTTTTTGATTACAAACTAGATTACCTATTACACTTTTTGAGAAAATTTAAATGTATTGTAATGTAGAATAACCTTTTATGGTGGTAAAACCCTAATGTCACATCTCCCATTTTCATTGCATTTTTGTTCAGTTTAAAGCTTTTTCAAAAGGATGATGAACAACTATTATTAATGTTTTATTCAATTATATAGTTATAACTTTAATTTGTACTAGAAATATAATTTAAGTTTTGTTATTTTAATATCAAATAAAATGAATATTTATCAAATGTTTTTGAAACAAAAGTTCAATGGTAAATTGCTTTTGCGTTATACAAAAAATTTACTTTTTACCAAAAATGAAAACTATAGTTTTATATTTTTAGATTATTACTCATCTACTAAATCCTCATTTCCTCTACTAAATCCTCATTTCTTTTACAGTGAAAAAGATAAAAAGTTAGAAATATATGACAAGCTCATAGCCCTCCTTAAACGACTAAATGATAAAGAAAGTGTATGTATTTGATTTTGAAGTTTTTTTGCTTTCAATCGAACTAGTCGTTGTTTTTAAATGTGTTTTCATTATTATTTCTTTATGTTACAGGTTTTCAGAGTACTAAAATCAAAATTAGAAGTCTTTAAAGGAAATACAGAAGAAGAATATAAATTGCAAAAACAAATATTTCAAGAATTCTATGGTCAAACCAAACTCTCAGATATTGAGAAGCAAATGGTAACTTACATTATGTATTTCTAACAAATAGAATATAAAACATGCTTTGCTTTCGACTTTTTACTTTTTATTTTCATACAGTCATATATGTAAATATTATGAATAAGGTTCTTATGGTTTTAATTTAAAACCTGCATAAGTCACAATCCTGTGGCGTAGTAATGGGGTGTGTAGGGAAATGATGATGATCAGAATATTTTTAAGACATTAAATTTTTCTAACGACAACACAAACTACATAACAATAAGAATATTGAGGTTCAGGACATCACAGGTCCTTTTGGCTAGAAAGAAGGAGCAAAAGTGATGTCTTGTTAGGCTTGAATCTCACTTGGAATGAATTTTTCCTGTCTTGAATATTCAGAGATTGGTTAAAGTATGTCTATTTACTATGTAAGCCTTAAAAAGACTTTCTTCCCCCATCCCTTTGCTTGGTTTTCTAGGAAAAGGGGGGGAGCATCGCTTTTCTAAATCTAACACGTTTGAGGTTCTGTTGTGAGATTAACAATCCAAACAGTTCAAATCCAAGTAGGGCAGGGAAAAAAACATGCTCACCCCGTTACCACATTGGGGATGGGGGAGGAAAATGCTTTCGAGGCTCGCATTCTAGATAGACAAGATATAAAAAAATATTTTAGAATTAATATTATTGGATGAGAAGTTTGAGTGACAGATCGTTGGCTTTAATTCATGATTTTACAGGATTGGGGTGCAAAGAGAAGTACCTGTTGCAAAAGATTCACTTCCCAAAATGGGATACGGAAGTAAAGTTAAAAGATACTATTTTAACTAAGGTTCACCACAATCTCTTAATGTAATTTGTCTGTATTTCAGCTTAGTGAAGCTCTGCAGACAATTGTCTCACATGGAAGTTTTACCGAAGACGATTGTAAGAGGATATTTTCCACTTGCATTGAACCCTTTTTTAAAGTATGTATAAATCTATACTCATTGTGGATATCATATTTAACTTGCTTACAGAAATGCTTAAAATAAATGGTTCCTTGTTTTAGGCTGGATATGAAGATTTCTCACTTAGCCTAGCCAATCCAATTTATGAGAAGTTTCCTAAAAATGTGGCTTGTTTGGAGTTCTTTTGCAGAGTCGCCATGAATTTATACATAGGTAACATATTAAATTCTGAACTACAATATAATTTATTTAAGTAATAAAATGTACTTGCTTATGTAATTTATTATTTTTTAGATAATGGGACCATTAGAGAAGATGTAGAAGTCATATCTCAAAGTTTAAGCCAACTTGACACAAAAACTGGTTTACACTTTATTTATCAAGGATTTTTTGAATTTACCTCAAAGAAATATATAGATGCTATTCATAATTTAAAACAAGGTATGTCTTTTATAATGTAAGCAATCTGTTAAATTTGTCTTTGTATAGTTCTTATTCACATTCTTGACTAAATAGTTTTATTTAATAAAAATAAATTTACTGGCTGCTATTTTACCTAAGAGTACAGCCACAGTAGTAGTATGAGCTTATAGGCCAATTTGATTCACCTGACCTGAAATTTTCTTTCAAAGAGTGATTCTTATATTTGTGCTACAAAAAACTTAAGTAACCAATTTCAGTAGCAATAGTAAAAACTAAGTTTTTTTTAAAAAATGATATAGTCAGTACAGTAATTTAAATAAGTATTATAGTATACCTATATTTTAGAAATATAAAATGGTAATCAATTCAATGATGTAATTTCAGGACTTAAAACTGTAGAATATTGTGTGCAAGGATGGTATTTTCTGTCAAAATCACAGTTGCTCCTGCATCAATATACTGAATCAGAAAAGAGTCTAAAAATCGGTAAGATAAATTATTAATGTGTATATAATGTTCGAGAATATATTTACTATTTATAAATGATGGATTGTTTGAAAATAAATTAAAGTAAGTATATTTTGCTGGGCTAAGTTTTATATTAATGAAAATAGTAAAGTAGTACAAATTAACTAATACTAAACTTGTTTCATACGTTGTTTTATTTAAAATTGTCTGGTTATTTTTTTTTAATTTATAAATAGCATTTTCAGAAAGAAATTCATTTTAGACCTTTATAACCTGTTATCGACAATTTATTTTATATTTTGCAGCAATTCAATTATGAATCCCTTATCACTTGATAATCAAGTTTTTTCAGTTGAAATTATAGTACTTAAATTCTTAATAAGAAAAAACTTGTGTAGAAATATATTGTTAAAAAGTTCTCTTTGACAGGCCAATATTTGGGTGCAATGGGAAATGGTTATAATTGAGCTAACTAAAAATGGAGATTTTAAATGAGTCTAAATTCTAATTTTTGCTTTTATTGCTTTTTTTAAAATATTTAATAACAGTGCTTCTTATATAAATAATTAAAAATGTTTTTCAGGTATTGATATTGCACTTAAATCAAAATCCTCATCAATAATCACTGGAAAGTTTTATCTTCTTCTTGGACAAGTTCTTAGCAAAAAGGAAAACTGGGAAGCTGCAATAAAATCCCTGGAAAATGTTTAGTTTCTTTTACTTAATACAATAAAATTAGTATATTCTTTCACTTTGTTGCATTATAATTGATTACTATTATTATTTTTAGTTCTTAATATCACTATTTTAGTTATTTATATTTGTAATTTCAAGGGCATCATTTTTTCCCCGTTAAAATGTTTGTTCATATGTTTCAAAAGGAGATATAACAGTAAAACTTCAATTATATTTTATATCTTTGATAGTGCATGTGTTTTAAATATTTCATTGATTGAATTGTATATTCTAAAAAGGGCTTATTATGTTCAGTTTATGAGACTTTAAATATATTAATATATATATTTTTTACAGAGTGCTACATATTTGGGACAGTCTAAAGATTTATTAATTCAGTTTTGTTTTACTCTTCTCAAAATTGGACAAATTTCAAAGGCGGAACAAGTAAGCAATGTGCTGCCCCCTACTTCTTCTGTTAATTTGCTGAAAAATAATATAGTTTATTGTTTATATTCACGATTTTGCCCTAAAATATTACTTTAAGTAACTGATTCTGTAATAAAAATGAGCGCTGAAGAAATTTAAAATACTGTTTTGATTTAATAATTTCTTACACTTGTTTTTTATATTGATGCAGTGTATTTTAGGGGAGAGTGTTGTACCTTGGGACAATTTTTACATTTTAATTTTTTTCTTCGATAATTACATTTTAGTCAAAAGAAAAATTTTAAACCAGCATTTCAACACACCAATATATTCCTCTATAATATATTTTTTTAAAATTCTGGCAGTTTGAAATTAAAAAATTGCCACTCATTTAAAGCAGAGAGGATAAACTGTCCCTAGGTACAACATGATGTTGTACCTTGGGACACACCTTATAATTCAGTCAATAGTCATATACTTCAGCTAATTTTTGTCAGGAAACGAAACTTTATTGTTTTTTCAAGGAAAAACACAAATAAAACTTCATAATTCAAGAATAATTTAAATTATACAGCAGAATTGCAAGTCCAAATTATTTAACATTATATGATGATACAATATGCTTAACTGTCCCAAGGTACAACACACTACATGGTTTAAATAAAAGCAAGATAGTGGCCAATCTAAATGCATTATGATTATTTTCTCATAACCAAAATTTTTTTTTAATCTTCTCTTTTATGAAGAAAATAAAATGCAGTTGACTTTTTGTAAAAGTACAAAGGTAAAAAATTATATTAGAATGAGAAAAATATTTACTTTGGGGTAATGAAATATTATTTTTTGTCACCAATTCATCAATTCAATGATGCCAGTGTTAAATTTTATTATGATGATGTCTGTTGGTTAAGGCTACTATTAGAAATAAACAATGTATGAAAATTGCCAATAGATTCTTAGAAATTGTCAGTGTCCCAAGGTACAAGCGTCCCAAGGTACAACACTCGCCCCTATATAAAACTTATGCTCAAAACATTGCTTCTTTTTCATTTTCTCAAAATTCTAAAACTGCATAGTCTTCAATTGAAGGTTTTCACATTAACGCATATTTCTATATGACAAGTTAGAATGTTCTATGTTATTATTAAAAGAAATTAAGAACTTTTTAGCACATAAAAAACATGTGTTTTTAAGCGAATATAAGTTTTAGATGGTGATTAAAAATTATGTTTATTAATCTTCTTTTAATTTACTTATTATCTTACATTAAAAGCTTTTCTCTATTTTACAAAGATGTGTCAGAATCTTAAAGACAAATTTGCTGAGGACCCTGAGGTTCTACAATTGGAAGGCTTCCTTTATCTTTCTAAAGAGCAATGGAATGAAGCTCTGCAAAAGTATAATAACACTATTAGATTACATATACAAGTAATTAGATTATCTTTGACAAAATTATCAATGTATGCAAAAAAAAATTGTGGTTCTCTGTTTAAAATAAAAATAATATTTTTTGAAAATTTTAAAAAGGATTTGGAACAGTATTTAAGTTTTTGTAAACTCATTCTTTCAAAATATGTACTTATTAGCATTATTAATTATGTTTTGAATAGAAGCATCCTAGAAAAGAAAAATTTAAATTGGTCCTCAGAAAAATTCAATGTTTAAGTAAATGTTTTATTAAGCTTCATAATTTATCCAAGTTTATAGCAAAACTTTGTTTTTCAGTGTTAAGAAAAATTTAGTGAAATATTGATTTTTGAGGATAATGCTTTTTCTTTTCTTTTGATTTTAACTTTTGACTATTTTATTTATTGTTAACTTGTTTTAATGTATGTTTTTATTATTTCTTAAATACTCTTAATTTTGAGGGAGGGAAATTGAAGGGGACATTTATTTTTAAAAGACATGATTATCAAAGGGCATTTTAAATAACTGGTATTCTATGTACTTATTATTTTTTTCTAGATTGCGATTGTCTGTTTCAAAAGCAGAATCTCCCTTTACCCTTCATATAATAGGCCTTGTTTTATGGCAAAGTGAACAAAGGGAAAAGGCCTTTAAAGTTTTTATTAAAGTAGGTATTCTAAAACGAAACTTTTTAAAAATTTTATTGTGAAATACTAACAAAATGTGAACTAATGTTTTGTTTTCCTTAGGCTGCTGAATTAGACCCTTATTTTGCAAAGAATTATGTGTTTCTTGGGCACTACTATTTAAATCACTTATTTGATCAAAGGTATGCTTTATAAAATTTAATGTATTTCAATTACTTGTTTTTTTTTTTTCAATGTAAACTATGCATAGTTTATTAAGTTAATATTTGACTTAGCCTAAAAATGAACATTATGAAAACTCTAAATAACAAAGTTTTTATTATTACATTTATCAGTTTAAAGTTTCTAGTTACGATAAAAAAATGCTCTGTTTATGGAGTATCATGTGTTTCTAATGAACAGGGGCCGGATTTCTAAATAGGCTGAGTAGGCTGTAGCCTAGAGCGGCGAATTTTTCGATAAATTAAAGCGGCATTCGCCATGAAAAATTATTATAAAGAGACGAACATTTTTTAGAGAAGAAAACTACATTTTACGTATAGTTGTATGCTAATATTTCGTAGAAATGGTAGCTGCAAAGGCAATTGCACCCCCTCCTCCCGGATTTTGAAGTTGAAAAAAAAAACCAGTAGAACTTTTTAAAAATTCGCCTACTTCGATTTATTGTTTAAAGGTATATAGATAATTCTATTTTGCAGCTAACCAGCTACCTTTCCCCATGGGGGAGAATATTGTGTTGGGCGGCAAATCAATCGTAGCCTACAGGCGGCAAATCTTTAAATCCGGCCCTGATAAAGATGTTGGATTGTTCTAAAGTTTATAATTTTTTAAAAGTACTATTTTAAAATTAAAAAATCCTAAATAATATTTTTTTAAATATCTGTTGGTTGAATTGTTTTTACTAAAGAGTTTATTAAAATTATTTTTAATGAAAGTTTGTAGCATTAAATTTTGATTTTTCTATTAAAGTTTATTAAAGCATTTAATTGTAAAATTATTTTATATCTATAACTTTCTTCATTGTCCTTTTTTTAGTAAAGCTTGTTTATGTTATCAACGAGCCTTTGATTTAGATAATTCTGACACTGAAGTTGGGATGTCCTATAGTAAACTTTTGAAAGATATGGGCAATGAGGTAAATATCATTTTTCACTGTCTCAATGGAATGATTTTGGAATTTTTGGGTTGTTATTTAAAATGCTTCTATAAATTTTAGGAAGAAAACATAAAAGTTTTGCAAATTATTACAGAAAATGCTGATTTGGGAAGGTAAGATTTGAACCTTCTAAAATATTCTTACATTTATACAGAAATTTTTAATGTCAGAACTACAATATGTGTAATTGGTAAATTATTTCAGTTGCAAATGGGCTTGGACACAACTTGGATTGTCCCAATTACAGAAGAAGCTTTTTAGTGAAGCCATTTTCTCATTCCAAAATGCATTAAGGGCAGATCCTAGCAGTAGGTAAGTAGAGAAATTGAATTAGTGGGGCTTTGTTTTAAAAAGAAAAATACTACAAATTAGGGGGTTTCTAAAAAAATTCTATATATTTTTTTAACCCTCTAAAGGATAAGCAATTTAGCTAAAGTGTAAACTTATTTTCCATGTACGAGAGTTAAATTAAAATTTTTAATGAATGTTTAATGTCTTAAATTAAAAAATATTATTATTCCTGTAGTATGTAATTATAAATAGCTCCTCCATTCTTAAATTTTAAAATTTAATAAAATTATTAAATTCATAAAATTTAAAAGGTGTATGTTGCTGGAAAAGTTGACAGTCATGTGACATGTTTATACTTCTGTATCCTTCAGAAGGTTAATTTGCAAGAATGAGGTCATTTAAGAGTAATATATCTTTTATGATTAGTTGAAATTTTATTTTTAAATGTAGTGCATTTATTAAAGTAATGCTTTATTTGTAACACAGTTACTAAAAATAGGTACTTATTTTAGGTAGCATTGTGTATGAAGATTTTATTTCTTGGAAAGTAACTAACTCAATTACTTTTAGCAGCAACAAAATTTTTGTTACTTTTCTGTTGCTTCACACACTGTTTGCAGGTGCTTCTTCCAATAGAGGAAGGCTGTCTGATTCAATTTTTAAATGCAACTCTTCTTAAAATTAAATTTTAACAAATTGTAAACTCTAATTGCAGTGTTTTGCTTGGGCTTTCTTGGTTCTTTTTGTAAAATGATACAATGGTAAAATTGCAATTTTTCTTACAACTTGAAATTTCCAAAAGTACCTGTAATAGGTTACTTTTTGTAAGTAACTAGAAAAGGTTATTTTTTGCATTATAAGTAACTGTAACTAGTTAACTTTCACATTAAGTCACTGTAATTCTGAGTTACTTTTTTAATAAAGTAACTGTATTTTTAAAAGTTACTTTCGATTCCATGATGTAATGATTTATTTCAGCTACTTATGGGAGTGTCTTGCTGATGCTTACCTAAACAGAGGCAGTTATGAATCATCTTATAAAGCATTTGAGAAAGTATCAGAACTGAATCCAAAAGCAATGTATCCTCTCTATCAGTAAGTTAATTGGTACACTAAAAAAAAATGTTATTTCAATATTAAATAGCATTTTGCATTTTAGATCTTATTTTAACGCAAAATTGTTTTTGTCTGTTTTTAGAATAGCCACTATTCAAAAGATGCGAGGATTTTTTGATGAATCGATAGAAATGTATAAGAATCTGTTAAGTATTATGTCTACCTATGTACCAGCTCTGATAGGTAGGTTTTATTATACTCAATATTTATTCAGATTGTGTTTACATGTGGACTTTGCCAACATGGCCATGTCGGGGAATCCATGTATATTGCAAGCCCACTAGTACATGTGGCACGCATAATATTTCTGACCGAGAAATTCAATGTACTGTCCCCGCCTTCAGAATATTTTTAATACGTTTTCAGTTAGGGTATGAAGGATATTATGAGCATGATTATTCAATATATGTTTTGATTCATAGCAATTATCAGCAAAATAGCTCATGTGTTGTCGCTTTTTATAGGTTTCTCTAAATAATCTATAGTCTGTCTGTGGTACTTTTTTTCCCTAGTGGTCCACTGACTAAACTAGAGATAATATCTGTAACTATCTATATGCAAAATGGTTATTCTTTCAAAAACAGAAAAATATTGTTTTGCTTATTAAATCCTGTGTCTTACAGGATTGGCTGAAACATTAATATTGAGTGCTAAAAAAGCTCTGGAAGAGTGTATGTATGGGACAGTCAGAGCATCATGTCAAGAAGCTTTATATGCACTCGCAAAGTGAGTATATATTACCTTGTTGTAAAAGATAACTATTTAGTTTAGTAGTAAAAGTGTCCTTACATGTATATTTGTTTTAGCTTTTATTCAAGTTAAAAATATTGTGACCTTTTTCTTTGTAGTTTGTTTATATTGCTGTAAATTTATTTTTAAATTCAGAGTTTAAGTTAGTTGTGGAGTTAGAAGATTGTTCATTCAATACTAATCAACCTATATAATAGTTTATTAAAAAAATTAAACAAAACTTTTAGTGCAAAATTAACTTGAAACCTGATTCTTTTTTTTTTTAAATAAAGAGTGATAGTTATCTAAATTTACTGAAACTTGTTCATACCACTTTTAATTTTTATGATAAAAAAATTTTATATTGAAATTTTAGCACAACATTTTCTTTATACAATAAACATAAATTAAATTGTGGAGTTAATTATAAAGTTTTTAATAATATGTTATCTAACTCTAGGGTTGCTGCTACAAAGCCTGGACTTGCTTGCCTGTGGAAATTAGCAGGAGATGCTAGCACTTTACCTTTTCACTTAGATGACTGTTATTTCCCTTTTACAATTCCTTTTGAGCTCCATCAACAATCTGATAAACAGGATGTAGTCTGCAATAAGTCAGAGTTTCTTTGCTTTGGTTCAAAGTACAGTAAAGTTTTTTATTGTTATTATTGTTGGGAGTAAAAGATCATAATAAATGTGGCTGGGGAACTTAACGTATCAAGGCGTTTCCTTGAATGTTATAGGTTTTAGGTTTGGGTCAGCACATTGCCATAATAACTACCGATCTATAAACCAGGGTTCGTACACCTCCTGAAATTCCTAAGTAACTCTGAATTGTAATTTTTTTCTCTAAGGGCCCTTATAACTCCTGAAATTTGTGTTTCATCTCCTGATATTTTCAATTTTATTCCTTTTTTACCTTCTGAATGTACATTGTGCACTCCTGGAAAAAATTCTGATTTCACTATCATTGATAGAGTACGAACCCTGATAAACGGTCTGCACAACCAAAAAGTTAAATGAATAGTGTTCCAAGTAGAAGGAGTGCATGTTACATATGGAGGGATGAGAATAAAAGCAAGCTAAGTCATTTTTTTTAGCATTTTCAAGTTAGAGTGGAATTGCATGTACTATCTATGTAGAATTTCAGTGCAATCATGAAAAAATTCCTTGTTCAGATAATATGCGCTAGGCAACAGCAATCAAAAACGTTTTCAATTGCTATTGCCCAGCGGCTTCAACTTTAAATGTCTGTAGCACAAAGAAGCATTTTTTGGACTTAGTTCACTTGTATTCTGAGCCTTCCATATGCTTTTAGTACCAACGCTTTACAATATTGCTTAGGATGCCTAACTCAGGTGTCAACTAATCACTTAAATTACAATGCCAGTCGCCAATAGCTCATTGTGTAGTGTAGATCTATTGCTGCAATAATTCAATCCTAACTTAACCTAAATAAGACAACTTTTTTTCTTTCTTCAATTATCCAATTAAGTTTGTTCATTTTTGTCAAATTTCCAATTTTTATTTTATTAAATAACCTAAACTTCTTATACATGTAAGTTAAGGAAACTCTTAAAATGGTAAAAATTAAGCTCTAATAATGGTATTTTGTAGTTATCTAATTCTTGGCATATTTTATATCCTTTTGTAGGTTTTATGGGCGAGCTTTGCAATTGAAAGAAGACATGAGCACACTTTGGCATGACCTTGGTATCAATTGTTACTTTCAGTCTACACTCGCCCAAAATGAGGATGAAAAACTCAACCTTGCCAAGAAAGCTTTCATATGTCTCCAAAAAGCTGTTAGTATATCTCCGAATTACGAAAATCATTGGACTGCACTTGGCGTAGTTGCTTCTAGTAAAGGTAAATTATCTTTTTTGTAATAGTTTCATTTTGATAAATTATTCAAAACGCCTTAGGTTTTCAAAACGCCAAGTTAATAATACACTATTATGAGTGATTATAGCATTAAAATAGAATTTTTAAAAATTAGATTTGCTAATGGCACATATACTTGGGAACACGGGGGTTCCACAAGAGGCTGACCACCTTACCGGGACATATGCCTAGTACCCCAGAGCCCCTTGGTCACGAAAGCTGAAATGGGCACGGCAGCCCTTGGCCCAGTAATGGGCTGTCGCGGCGAGGAGTTTAGTTTTTAATGGCACATATTGTACTAAATACTTAAGTAACATGAGACCTTAAAATAGCTCCTGCTTCGGATTTAATCCAAAATGTGCTCTTAAAAATTCAAAGTTTTATCAATATTTTGAAATCTTCCTTTTTTTTAGTGTAAGGATATATTGTTATTTTAAGCTGATTTCTAATTCATTTAATTTTAGAGCTCAAGGATTATGCTTTTGGTCAGCATGCATTCATAAAATCACTTGAAATTAACAGAATTGTAAGTATAATTTTAAAATGCATTATTTTTGTCTAGCAAGTTGAACCAAATTATCTCTACTATTTGATTTATTTCCATATAAAAATGATACTGAATTTTTTAAAAAAATTATTTTAATTTTTTGAAAATGTTTTATTTAAAAAACTTTTTTATGAAGCCTATTTAAAAATTATTTTTCGAATTGAAAAACAAAGTAAAAGTTATTTATTGAATTTTTAATATTCTTGTAGAATGCAGAAACTTGGTCAAATTTAGGAGTTCTTTACCTAGAAAATGAAAATCTTCAGGTAACAACCTTCCATCGAGTTATAAATATTTTCTAAAATAAAAATATATATTATTTCTGTACCCTAGTATGATTTTCAAAAGTCTTTTTTTTTTAACTATGTTTAGCTTGCTCATAAGGCCTTTACAGTGGCACAATCTTCTGAACCTACCTATCCATTAAGTTGGGTTGGTCTGGCCTTCATTGCTGAGTCCATCAAGCATGCTGAGACTATAGATCTTTATAGACACGCTACCACAATAGGATCACATGTGAGTATAATTGAAATTTATATCTTAACGTTTTAGAGGATTTATGCAGAAATAACATTAGTGTTTTATATTATCCTAATTTATATTTTGTTTAACTGGAGTGACAATGTGTGTGTTGGTTGCTTGGACCTGAATTAAAAAATGGTTGTGTTGTAAGATATTTCAAAGACATTTAAAAGTAAATACCAAGAGACAAAATTGGATAGATTTAGATATATCTAATTCAGTAGACTCCTTTAAATTAGGACTGATGAGCTTGGTACTATTAGCTAAAGAAAAGTTTAAAAAATAATTGATCCACCAAAAAAAACTTTGTGAAAGTAAACAAACGCCAATCTAAAAATAAAAACCTATTTTATAAAAAAAAAGTCATAATGAGAATTGTGGCTAAAAAAGCCGTGATATAAAATGAATGCCAATCTCTTGTGTAAAACTTCCTGGTTATAATAAATAATATAATTTAAGTTTTGCTGCTATAAAAAAAATTGCACTGTTTGAGGTTGGTGCCCATCTTAATCCCCGTAAAAAAATTAAATCACGCAAATGAACTTGAATTACTAAATCAGAATAACGAAGTATACTTTAAAAAAAACTTTAACAAATTTATATGATCTCAATACATTTATATAGAGGTATAGAGGGTGGTTAAGATGGGCACCAACCTCAAACAGTGCAATTTTTTTATAGCAGCAAAACTTAAATTATATTATTTATTATAACCAGGAAGTTTTACACAAGAGATTGGCATTCATTTTATATCACGGCTTTTTTAGCCACAATTCTCATTATGACTTTTTTTTTTATAAAATAGGTTTTTATTTTTAGATTGGCGTTTGTTTACTTTTACAAAGTTTTTTTTGGTGGATATCAGTAGTTTTTTTAAAATTTATTTTATGAGATTCTTTTTAAGGTAGGAAGGATTACTAACATGTTTTATGAATTAGTTCAAAGGATACAAAGGCAATATGACTACTAAATAGAATACATAATTTCATTGTCTATGGAAAGTTGTCTAACCACCGGGAACAATGCCGAAGGGAAGCTAAAATGGTTCTGCATCAATATTGTAAATGGTAAAAGTGAACTGCACATCGATGAAATTAAATTAAAACGTCATCGTCATCTAGAAATAAATTTCTAAATGACTTTTTTTCTCTAATGGTGCTGAAACGCTGGCGTACAAGCCTTTGCAGACTCGGCATATTCCCCAGAACTGAAAGCCATTTTTTGTGGCACCATCTAGGCTCTCGCTACCAATGACGCCCATATTAAAAATGAATCTGTGCTTTCTGTGGATGCCGAGATTTAGTTTTTCCGAGAGAACCCAGGCTAACTGGGCCCTCCAGGGATCTTTTACATGCCACATAAGCATTTGACATGCGCGCCCAGAGTTTTCCCATCCAGAAAGTCCGACGACTCAGCCGGGGCTCGAACCCGCGATCACAAGGCGGACGCGTTTAACTTCTCCGTCACTGAGCCGCTTAGATGACGTTTTTTTCCCGATCATTGTTTTCAACACATTTCGAGCTTACATCGCAGTTTTTATTTTTTGTTTACCGCAACCGTCTGTTATACCTTGTTTCATACACTTTTGAAGGCATATTTATTTCAATTTTCTTTTATTAAAAGTAAAAAAATATAAAGCCTATTCAACGAAAAACAATTCAACCAAGTACAATTCTTTAAAAAAAACTAATTTTTTTACCTTTATATAAAACCTTAAACCTTTATATAAAAAAAAAGATTAATTTCTTGAATGGTATTGGTAACTGAATATGGCAACCAAATAGGCAAATATGATTGTTTACATTCATAAATCAATTAGTCCATCGATTCATCAACTCGCATTAATCATAAGTTTTCTAATAAAAATGCCAAAAAGTTTAAATGATGCATTTCGTTTATTAATTAGACATTTTTTTCAATCTGTTTATTTAGATATTTGGTTAATCATATATTTTACAAGCTGTTATAATCCCTATAATAGTTAACGGCGCTACTAACTGCTCTTCGCCGAAAATATAGCAAACCTTTGCGCGTTTTAGGAGATACATGGCCGCTAGGATGGCTTGTTTATCGTGCAACCATACCGCCAAAGGTAATATAAATTTTAATTAATTAAAAATAGAAAGAAGTATTTTTGAAACTTAAAACTTACGCAGAATGTGAATTGGGGCATTCTTAAACGTTTAGTAAAAACCGCTTCGAGATTCATGGTCTAGTAATAGCTGTAGGTCTCAGCAAAAATTAGGTCAAAATTTGACTAAAACTGCTCGAAAGATTTCATTTTCGAAAATTTCCATAATTTTTTTCTCCGCTGTTTTTTATTCTAGAATAACCAAATTTTTTTTATTTAAAGTAATCTACGAAACCTCTCTACTGTATTTTTTAAGTTGTTCTAGGAAGTTTAGTTTTGCTGGTAAAAAATAAAATCGATTTCGCTGTTAACATAGCGAAATATTTCCTGTATATATACATAACTGCCGTTTGCCCTTGGCGTCATTTTGAGATTGGCGGGCGGAACGACTGTTCCGTCTGATAGCTCAATCAACCGGAATCTTATTCCAGGAATTTATATTTCCAATTCATCTTTCTCATAGTGAACAATTTCAGTTCCAATGACAATTCGGCATCATCATTTTAGAAATTTTTTTCTGATCGTCTATAGCCATTAATGATATCAAAACTCACATCATTCGATTCTTCAAATGGTCATCAGCATCACCGAGACTGAAAGTGTTAAAAACACAAAGATCTTGAAATGTATTTAAAGTACTACTGCTTATTTTGAGGCAATAAAATTTTCCTCCGTTGACATTAAATTTAATCAATATTGAGATTTTCTCTAATTTATAATGCATTTTGCAAATATTTCTTTCAGAATGAGGCCTTGATCGGATACTCTAGAGTTGTGTGTGATGCTCTTCTGAATACAGCCAACAAAGAGTCCAATCGGCATTACAAAGACAACATTGTTGAGATGAATGCTACTATGTTTGCATGTGATTGTTCCATTAAGCATACTGGTAAGAATTGTGCCATGTTGGACATATTTTATTATGAGGAGCATAAGTTATTGGTTGATTTACCAATGCTTGTAACATTGTTGTTTTTTCAACAAACTTGACTTGTTATATGAATATTATTATTAGGTTTTTTTTTAATTTGTATTATCCAATATCAAATAAAGGTAATAAAAGTAGGGATGGGGTCGAAAATCCAAAATAAAGATTTGTGTTTTCTAAAAATTTTGAAGTTAAAGATGCTAGTAGTTAGTTTGAAAAACAGGTGCTGCAACTAAGGTGTAAAAAACCCACTCTAGTCCTTGTAATTAAACTGATAAGAGTGACTTGAAGTGTGATGATAAAAAATGTGTCATTATCTGCATGTATTTGTTCGTTTTAAAGTATTGAAATTATAAGCTATGTCCTATATTGTATTGCTATGGGAAAATTATAATTCTAACTTTTCAAATAAATGTTTTTTTTTTAAATTGTAGCTAATAACAGTGAATGTGCTGAAGCTTTTAATATGGCTGGGGTTCTCCAAGAAAGAGAAGGCTTGTACAGTGCATCTTTGAAATCTTTCAAAAGGTACAATTTTACACGAATGGTATCTCTGAATTTTCAAATGTATTTTTCAAATAATGTTGTTAATAAACGATGCTTTTTAACATTATAAATATCATTTGAATTTGGTACTAGAAAATTTACCTTATTAAAAAAAAACCTGCAAAACAATTTAAAAGGTATTAATTTATTTTAGTATTGGCTTTTTTTTGTTGATCAGCTAAAATCATGTAAAAAGTTTCTAAGTATGCATATTGTTAAATGTTATATATTTTCACAAAATGGCCTTTTACTTACTTTAGAGCTTTGGATTTATTAGAAGAAAGTCACCAAGAAGAGCTAATTGAATTGGTCCGAGCTAACTATGCCAGGTTATTAAGGTAAAAAGTATTTTAATGTACTGTTGATTATTTTGAATGTAAAGCGAAAATATTTCATTGCATGTAGTATTTATGAGAGCTTTTGAAATGTTTCATTAAGTTTTTTTGGTTTTCATTTAGTTTTTTTATAGTTTAAAGTTAGCATTCAATGGTAACATAACTTTGTTATGCAATTGTTATATAAAGTTATGTTACCATTGAATGCTAACTTTTTAAAAAATTGTTTTAATGCTTTTTTTGAAAAATAAAAGCAGCCTATTTCAATGTTGTCAGTTTTATGCATACAGTGGCTGTTTAAAAGAAAAATCCCTTTATTTTCTTATTTTACAGCATTGTTGGACAGTCTAGTGAGGCCACCAAAGAATTTCTGTCATTGAAGAAAGTAGATGTGTCAATCATTTGCTGCTTTGCTCTTGCTTTATATCGAGACAAGGAGTATGAACAAGCTCTAAAATGTAAGATTCTTTTCTTATGTCTATGTGTATTTCTGATGAATTGTTAAATGTGACAGGGAACAGGGATCATTCTAGCCTTTACGCCACCTCGTACAAAAAGACAAATTGCAGTCCCATCAAAAACATTGTTTTAAAAATAAGTCAAGTTTTTATTTTATATAAAAATCTAATTAAAAATAATACAAAAATTATTAACCAATAACAGGCTAAAGGCTCAGCAAGGTTAGTCCAAAAGTTTACTATTTTTCTTATGTGTCTTTAATAACTACCGATATTCTTCTAAAATTGTTCTACTCTCTTCAAATGTACAACATACACTGGTAAATAATTCCACTCATTGATAACTTTATGGTTAAAATGTTTTCTTACCTCCATTTTGAAACTATATATTTTTTTTAAATTCTGGTCCTCTGATTCAGCTATTTACTTTCAAACCTAAGCCCTCCACGTCTACCTTCTTGATAAATTTGAATAGCTGAATGAAATCTCTTGTTCTCTTGGGAATATATGTTTAAACATATTAACTTTTAATTGTAATAAAAATTGATATTCTTATTTATATACATTCCATAGTAGTATAAGCACAGAAAACAATAGTATAAATGTATGTAACATTTTGAAGAAGAGTAGAGTCACATTTTCTAATGGGCTCCTTTTTACATTTAGTAATTCAAATATGGTAAAGTTTATAATTTAAATCTATTATTCCATATTATGTAACTATTTTATATTTGTCTTCACAGTGTTTGGGCAAGCTTTTGAAAAATGTAAAACTACAAGTGATAAATCTCATATTAAAGTGGCAATGGCTATTGTAGCTTCTAAAATGTCTGGGCAAAATGTTCCAAATCCTAAAGCTTTATTATTTGAAAGGTATGTCTTTAACTTATTATTTTTAATCCTAATTGTAATGTTATAGAGTTTACCTTAATATTAATTCAAAATTAGTAAATATTACTGCATTAACAAGTTTAGTTGTGCAATTTTAGGAATAGTGATCATTCTTAAATCTTATATATGAAAGCATTTTAACTAATGTTTTTTTTTTTTTTGTAACTTGATATCTTAAAATTATTTGTATATTGGAAGCATATTATTTAAATGCTTTTCTTTATCTTCTAAATTAAATTCCATGTTTGCTATTCAACACTTATTTTTTGCAATTCAGTAAAGTTTTTTTTTTGTTTTTTTTTTTTAATCTGTAACACCTAGAAAGTAATCATGTGTGTATTTCAAAGTTTTACAAATTTTAAATTACAATCATTGTTTTTAGTTTATTAAAAACAAATAAAATTTTCTCTCTATGTAGTAAACTATAAATATGGTTTTTTTATAAACTTTGCAGAAAATAGTTGCAAAATAAAAATGTAATTGTTTCCTTCAGTCAAGTGTTTTTTTAGGTACTAAAATATAGGTTGTATTGCTACTTTTTTTCATCTCCAAAATTGCCTGATTGAGGACTTTGCAGACTACTTCTTTGTTTTAATGTGTGATAATCCCTAAAATATTTAGTTATCATATTTTAAGATTTTTTTTTTGTTATCCAAGAGCATATAGTTGTTTAAGTTTTTGTTATTTAAAATAAAACGTGCTTCAAAGCTACTATATATATGTTGGCAATATTACTTGAATAACACAATTGATATTTCTAATATTTTAGTGCCCAAATTCAGCCTCCTTCTGTTCCTGGCCTGTTAGCTCTTTATGCTAATGGTATTCTAGAAGAAGATGCCAAACTGATTTCAGCTGCTAGAATCGCGCTCCAGCGTTACAAATATCTCAATGAATATTCTTCTTCGGCTGCATTACTTTGGGCAGCTCAAGCATTCATCACAGTATGAAATTTATATGTTTTTATACAGTTTTGTTAAGTTGTTAAGATTAAGTAAATGTCAGCCTAAAGCATTTGAAATAAACTAGAATCAATAATCATACATGCATTTTTTTAAGTATGACACTTGTTTGCAGCATTTTAAGTTTGTGCTATAAAAGTGAGTGACAGGTGGACCTAGCTTTTATAAAATCTTCCACTTTCTATTTTATAAATGTTGTGGGGAAGCTAAAACCAACTTCAGTAAATTATTCTTCCAACACTGTAAATCATTTCATTCCGTTCTAAACTATAGTGTTTTTTATACAAGTTATTTATTTTCTGATAGATTATAGAACCACCCATTACTACCCCACTACTCTTAAGTAACACTTAATATATACTATTTACAACTGTAAAAGGGTGTTCCTTAACATAAGAGTTTGATTCTTACCGTACATACTGCAAATTGAATTCATGTATCTAAATGTTTCCATCAACACTTCTCTATAGGAGCTATATTGAGACAACTGTCTATTATAGCTTCTATCTAGCTATGTTTAGTGTACTATTTTGCCTTGAAAGAACTCTTCTTATGACGAGACATATTTTTATTTCGGACAACACAAATGTTCTAGACAAACATTAAAATTCTGCAAGAATTAGGACAAATGATATTTAGCAGTCACATTCTTAGCAAGTTCTGACAAATCTGTCTCCAAGAAGAACACGAATTTATGCACATTCTTTTAATCACTTCAGTTAAAAAAAAAGTCAGTCATACGAAAAAATAATTACAGTAAACTCCCGATTATCCGCGGGTCACCATCCTCCCATTTTTCAGTTCAAATACAAAATTTAAAAAAAAAAAATGCGATAAATGATTTTTTTTTCAAAACTTTTTGGAAGAATGCATTTTAAGAACAACGAATTCCTTTCTAGAACAACGAACACATTCAAAGAGCGACGAATACATTTAACATGAACAACGAATGCATTAAAATAAGAATGACTATAGGAGACCTGGTGTTCAGCCAGGTGCACATCACGAACAAGTTTTTGTCAAAAAGCATCACTTGTAAAATAATCTGCCCGCTATTTTAATTGAATTGCTTTATGTGATTTTGATACTAGCGAAATGCGTGAGAAACTAAAAAAAGGTTGTCTTCACAATTCAAGACGAAATACAACTCATTAAAAAGGTGGAAAACGGATCCTCCAAAAATCAAATGTGCTTGCAATACTTCATAGGAGAAACGACAGTAATAGACATTTTGAAAAAAGTAAATTTGTACATGCTATATACGATTACTGTTATTTACTTTAATAAAACCCAGAAGAAATTTTGTTTATAGGCATTTTCTTCATTCTTGCGGATTATCCGCGAATTCGCTTATCCGCGGAAGCCGAGCCACCCAATTCCGCGGATAATCGGGAGTTTACTGTATTTACAAGAAAGTCAGTCATTACATTTAGTTACTAAATATTGTTTAATTAAAAATTATTTTTTTTTCACAACTAAATTAAAAATGCAAATTTTTCCTACAATAATGTTTTTCACTCTAACAGAAAGGCGTGCGATCTGCCCGGAACGAGCTCCTCAAATTCAACCTGTGTTCTCCCAGCAATGCCGCTATGTGGCTACAAACTGCCACCTGCCTTCTCCAATGGGACACCCTGTACATTCGTTCCGTTCTGGACTGTACCAAACTCGGTCTCTTTCATGAGGGCTGTAAAGAACGGGCTTCGCAGATCCATGCCTTGGGTCAGATGGCAAAGGGGTCCAGAAGAGGGGGTCTTTCTGCTGCTCAAAAAGCTGTGCACATTAATCCAGGTAGGAGGACATTTGAAGAGTTTAGTTGAAGAAAGTGCTAAGTTACATTTTCGAAAAAACTGAGATTTTTGTGTGAATGAACATATTATTCCATCCTTTAAATATACCAAGTTTCCCCATTTTCATAAACTTTAAGTTAAGTATAGTTTTTACCGATTGTAAGTGCTGTTTTAAGCCAGTTAAGTGCAAAGGGAAAAACTTTAAAGCTCATTTCCTTGTTTCACTTTGTGTCACTTAACACTTTTTTGCACTAAGCTCTTCAATTGTGCTGATGTTTTAAGTGACATGTACCAAGGTTGTGTTCTCTGCTGCTGCTAGAAAGGACTGCTTATGCAATTTTTGTGGTACTATTAATTAACATCTCTTTCTCATTTCTTTTTAACACATAAAAAGAAATAATTGATCTTATTGTAACCAAAAATACTTCATATAACTCCTAGATAATTCTGCATGTTCAATCAAACTTATGCATGCTATACTTAACGTTTGATGAAACGAGTTTTCTTCATTTCCTCAAATGTCAGTTTTTGTACACACAGTCTTTTATCTTATAGGGGCAGTTCAGTTATTTACGTGTTTCTCAATATTTTTTCATTTTTTATAAAATACATATTCTGTTTGCAATGTTCTTACAATTATGTTTGGGTATTGCCAAATGTCTTTTTAAAAATATATTTGAGTTATTTTTATTAATATAGTATTCTATAGTAATTATTTTATTAATATATTATTTTGAGTTTTTTTTATTAATATTGTATATTCAATATGCAAGTGTTGAATTGTTTGAATTTATGCAATGTACAAACATTTGCAAAAAACGAGATTTTGAGGTATAGGTACTGTCAATTAACACTCCAATCAATATATTTAAAGGAAATTTTCTACTCTACTCTTATAAGATATTTTCTTAAACATTACTATGAAGTCCGACAGGTTCTATTAACTGGTGTATTAAATTTGAATTCTGTAGCTCTTTTAGAGCAAACCGTAGTGTGGTTTCAGACTTGCAGACACAAATATCTATCTGTCAGACATTAGGCTGACACAAAATGGCTGTCTGTCAGACAGGTGTTCTGTCCAACACAAATGGCTGTCTGTTTTACCAATGTTAAAAAACTTTCTTAGAAACAGTACCTTCCAAAATGTAAAGAAAACGTAATATCTCCGTTTCAGATTTTCGACAACATCGCAATCTTCTTGCCTCATATAATTGAAAGTAAAAATAATAAACATACTTTTCATGCCGATGCATATTTATATCTATTAATTTTAGAAGTTCTTTTACTAAATTGCTAAATAGCCCTGTAATATTTTTTTAGGAAAGTTGACTAATTGGGCTACACTTGCCGCTGCATGCCATGTGGCTGATTTGGACCCAAAACATGTTGGTTGGATGTTTACTTTTGTTAGAAAATTAGGTAAAATTTTATTTTCATTGTATGTATATTCATTACCCTGAAAATTTTGTAATTGCTACTAACTATTTTATTTAAAGTAGAATAGAACTTTTAGTATATTTTTTATTAGAATACTGAGTTAAGCATATTTTTAAATGCAGGATTAGATAATATTTAATTATATATGATTTGGATGAACATCTTTCGAATTAAAAACTAAAATTCCTTGTTTCTTAAAGCAGAATTTTCACTTGTCTCTTATGGCAGAGGCACAATTAATCTGCCATTAAAGAACTTTCATTTAATATTGTTTCTTGAAATGTTTATTAAAATGAGCATGAAAAATAAAAATAAACATCAAAATTTTATTTAAGTTAACGCAAACATATAATTACATATTTTGTTTCAATGCGTTTCCTTTTCATTACTTTATAAAGTACTTAATTTTGCAATGTCTTTTTAGCTAAAGAAACAAGGTGTTAATGCTAACTTCTTAGGATGGTTTATAGTTATGGAAATATTTCATTATATCAACAGCGGAAACTTATCTGGTGCTGCTGCCTTAACAAAACAGGTAATTTTATTGTCATTAATTCTTTATCAAAAGTTTTATCTTTTATATGCTGTTAAGCAAATACAAGTTTTTCTTTACTTTAATGTGTTCATTTAAAACTAATAACTTTCTTACTGTAAAAAAATACTAAGTTACAAATAAGCAAGAAAAAAAAGTATTTTGTTAAAGATCAACGAACCTCAAAAGTATTTCCAAAATATCTTCACTTTTATGCATGATAATTGATGCATGAGAAGATAAAGGAAGAAAACAACTTTAATCCTTGGCAAAATATTCTTCATTAATCTTCCCATCTACCTCTTAAGTCTTTATTTGTAATGATTTACTAAACTTTTATCTGAATTTGGATGATGCTTTTGTTAAAATTTTTTACAATTTTTTATCGTTATAAAAATTAATTTGTCTGTTTGCTAAGTCTGTTTTTGATTAAAATTGTGCATATAATATCTGTCATGCGTTTTAGGGGGGACTGGGCGTGCTGGACCGGGTGTCTCCAAACTCAAGTGCCTCAATGTTAATCCAATGGGAAAAACTATTTTCTCTGCCACATTTCTCCGGCTGTATTGAATATTTTTACAAATGTTTTTTTTTTTGAAATAATACATGTAGATAACTTACTGGTCTCTATATTTTCACTTTTTTAAATTGCTTTGAATACTTTTTGTAAAATTATTTATTCAAAATTTAAAAAAAATGAACTAATTTCAAAACGTGATATTGTCGTTGCTTGGAAGTCAGCTACATTTATCACATAAAAAATCCATTTGTAAAAATTTTCTATACAGCCTTAGGAATGTGGTAGAGAAAGTATTTTTTCTACATTTTATTACCACTGATGCACTTTGCTTTGGAGATCCGTGATCCAGCCCTCCCATTCACCCCTAATTTTTTTTATGTAGTTGGTATGGTGTATGTATGTATGTAGTGTATGGTTTTGTAAGTGTAATTTTATTATATTTCAGGCTCTTTCTGTCAGTTCATTCACTGCAGAGACCCAGTCTTGTCTCCAAATTTTAGATGCAGTCATCAAAGTGTTCTCAGACAATGGAAACTTAGAACCGTTACTTGTTGCTGTGAAAAACAATCCTAAATCATTTTTTGGATGGAATGTAAGAATTCTTTTGGTAAAAAAATGATTTTCTTTGCTAAGTGACTTATTATTTTAATTTCAGTAATAATTTTTTTAAATACTGCTTTCAGGTTCTGAGTCAGTTTTTATTGGTTTCTGGCAATAGTGGCGAGGCAGAAAAAATGATATTGCATTTTGCTACAACTGTTGAAAAGATGTAAGACATGAAATTTATTTTTTCAATAAATCTATTTTATATGTTATCAATTGAAATTCATCTGAACTATTTCTGTCAGTTAAAAAATTAACTTACTTATTTTTTTTATAAGATATTCATACAGCTCTGCTTTTTTTATTAAATTAAAATTATTGAAGTACTTTTATTCATATTTTTTTAACCCTCTGAGGGATAACAAATCGGCTGAAATGTAAGCTTGTTTTTACTGCATAAAGTTAAATTTGTTTTTTTTTTAATTGAAAATTTAGATGGTTTTTTTTAATTGAAATTATATTTGTAACAGATGATTATAAATGACTACTACATACTTCAAATTTTTAAATTTAGTATAAATCATAAAATTTATAAATAAAATATATATGTGTGTTGTTGTCTGAAAACCTTACAGTCAGATGACAGACCTTATATGTCTGTATCTCCCAGAGGGTTAATATTTAATGCCTATTTATTAAATTTAGATTTGTATTATTAATTAAATCAGCTGACCAGAAATTTAATGAAAACTAAGCATAAACAGTTTTTACTTTATTAAAACAATTATTATTTTTTTAAAAAAATGTAATGTATTTTTAGGTTTCCTAGATGGAAAATTTATCCATTATTACAATTTGCTGTTCTAGCATATAAATCAATGCATGTAAGTATAGGTTAAGGAAATAAAAGAAAACGGTTTGGCATTATTTATATCTGTTTATTATATAGTTTATGTATTATTATTTGTGTATTTATTATATAATTTTTTTTATCTTATAAATAAAAACAGGTTTTTTGTTGAATTTTGTGGAAGATTCAGTATCAAAGATAATGAAACCCCTTCTTCTATTTTCTAATCCGCATATTATTAAATACATGATTAGATTATACTAATTGTAAATGATTCTTATTTATTTGGTCTCACTTAATATAAGTAACTATGTTATTTTGTGTAATCATGTCCCAAAATTTTCAAATTATCTTTTTCAATCTTATCTTGTTTTTTTTTTTAAACAATCGGTTTCAAAGTTTAAAAAGGTCTTGTTCATTGATCGTTACTTTTTAAAACAACAAGAAGGCTGATCTTGGTTGGCAAGCCTTATTCAGTAATTTAATATCATTCACTTTTCTTATTGTATTGTATTTTCTAGTTCTAGATAGATAAAAACTAAAACTATCCATATTTTTTTTACCTTTTCTTTTATTGGAAATTCATAACTATGTTACATTCTTTGATTGTTTTTTTAAGGTAAAGACTGATGAACGTGAGAAATGGACTACAAGTTGGTGAAGAAATGTGTGGCAAAGCTGTTCATATTGCCCCCACAAGTTTGTCTGCCAGGTTCCTTCTAGGATTATTTGCGCTTGAAGCGGGAAATACTAGGTATGCTCTGGTGAAAGATTTTCTTCAGATTTTGTATTTCTGTTATACAGGGTGTCCGTAAAAGAATGTCCGAGTTTAATGGTACATTACGGGAGTTTATTTTATACTAAATATAACAAATCGTACATGAAATTGAAGGAAATCTAACCTAGTTTTTCCTATAAGTGCTCAATGTGTGCGCCCTTAGTGATGCTTCAGACATCCAAACAAAAATTAATTCTTCCCATACTGTCTACTGCAAGTCCGAAGTAATGGAAGCAACAGCCTGTGCAACTGTGAAAATAATATTGTGGTACAATCGCATGTACTTATCTAAAAACTGTTGGGTAATTCTTTATTCGTCACCTTCAACCACATTTATCGAACGATTACAGCTGATATTATTACAATTTGAAACTTGGACATTCTGTTACAGACACCCTGTATTTTGCAGAGTGGTTTTTATTTGTAATGCCATTACTTTTTAAATTATGTTTTCTTGTTTACCCGTTAAATGACTTTCTCTCATTTCTTTACCTATAAAAGACTTTTAAATGAATGTTTATCTATAATATAATAAAAATGAAGTTTTGTAATGTATGTGTGGTGTGCGTGTGTATGTCTCTCTGAAACTCACAAACTAGACATTTGTTTGACTCGTAACTTGGCACAAATGCGTAGTTCCTACTTGAGTTACAAAATAAGAACTTTCAGAGCTCAAAGTGTTCTATTTTTTTAGAAAATTCTAATTTTCTGGGAATACTACACCACTTTGGCTCAAATCCGACGATTTCTTTTTCTTTAACTTTCCTGATGCCATCTGAAGAAACAATTAAATAAAACTTTCAACGAAAATAAATAAAATTGCAAATGTTTATTTTATTGTGTTGCCATAACTTTCAAAAACTAAATTCATTATTTGAAAATAATTGATATGTTTCAAGTGACGTATTTCCGACAAGTCTTGATTCCTGGATTTCTTTTTATGGGTTTAGTTGATGATTTCGTCAATGGATGGTTCTGTTGATTACAAATATGCATGTTCAGGCAATAAATGTGTAGTTTACCTATAAGTTCTAGAGCTGCCGTTAGGTCTTTATTTTCTCTCCAAATACGTTGCCAATCCCGCCAAATTATAATAAAACTCGTCAAATGGGCAAATGGTTTGTTAAGCTATTACTGAACAATGATGGTTTTTTAAGGTCATCCAGGGGTGAAACTTTTCAGGGAGTACCCCTGAATTCAGGATTTTTTTAATATTCTTCCCCCGGATTTCAGGGTTTTATTTTAGACTAAAAATTTGTGAAATGTTTTTAAAAAAATTAATTTCGTAATTTTTAAATCACTTAAACATTAGCCCTGCACTTTTCACGGAGATTTCGTACAACGATCACGTGACTTTGTGACGTCATAACAGGGTATTGACAGGAACATTATACAGAGAGAAAAGTCTGTGAATTCTAATCGTGTCTGCAAAAGTCAAAGGAAATTCAGGATGTTTTTAGAAATCGGTGGGAAAAATTTATTAAGGTGCCCATTTAGCACTACACAAATCGTTAATCTTTAAAGTTTTTCTGAAAGTCCTGGAATTTTCTTATTCCTTTGAAATAAGTTTATGAACCATCATGATTTTTTTTTCTAACCTAAAAAAAAAAGGCCGTAAAAATTGATCATATACAGGGAGCTATCAAGGTTAAAAAAAAAAAAAAAACACTATATATCTGTGGACTCCAATGGTAACGTGTATGCAGTTATTTGATGATTTACAATGGCCCTATATTTTCTTTTACATCCTATGTATCCCTTATGTTTTTAAACAAAATCCTATCCTTATATATTCTTCATTTCTCATTACCTTTACTTTGATATATTATCAACCCCCCCACCCCCCCCCCCCCCCCCACTCCCCCCCCCCCCCACCCGCCCCCCCCCCCCGCCCCCCCCCCCCCCCCCTCCCCCAACCCCCCCCCCCCCCCCCCCCCCCCCCCCCCCGCCCCCCCACCCCACCCCCACCCCTTTGAAATAGTTATCCCCCCCCCCCACCCCCCCCCCCAAAGACTTGTTTTTAGTTTCAGGATTTTTTAATGGTGTGCAGTTTTCCACCCTGGTTCATCGCACGAGCTTGCATATTAGGGTTTTATTGTCCTTTACTTTTTCGCCAATACGTTGCCAATCTCGCCATTTCATTGATTAAAACTCGCCAAATGAGCAAATATGTTTGTTAGGCTATTACTGAACTATGATGGTTAATAAAGCCATCGCACTAGAGCTGCATATATGGGTATTATGTCTTTATTTATTTCGCCAAATATGTTGCCAATCTCGCCAAATTAATTTATTAAAACTCGCCAAATGGGCAAACTGTTTTTTAAAGATTGATTTATAAGCTGGTTGGATGTATAGCATAAGGTCGTTGTGTTTAGAGCTGTTATTAATGTGTGTGTTTGTAGCTATTATCTATTTTCTCGCCAAAATTAATTTACCAAAACGATGCCAAAAGAGTTAAAAGGTTTTATGTATTTCAAGAAGGATTGTGATGACATTTATGAGTACTTTTTACAGCTCGTATTTTTGATTTTAGAATACTTAGGGCAATGAATTGAGGATTTTTTACTTGATAACGAGTGGGAATGAGGGAATAACTTAAGTTTATGTATTTTATAACAGGTTAATATGGTACACATTACTTCGGAAATCGATTTGATATTTATTTTTAATCCGTTCTCGATAAGTTACGTGGGTTATAAATTTGCTTTGGTAAACTAATAATATGACTTTTTCTTCATCTAACATTGTGGGTTTTATTTTAGTAATGTCTACTTTCAAAAATTACATTTATGAATTTGTTGGGTTTTTGGACTTGACATAATTCTGGTTTTTACACATTAAAATTTACTTTTTTCATTTTGCATTAGGGTGGTTTATTATTTGTTTTGTCATTTTTAAAATTGCTTTTTGGAATTGGTAATTTTTGGAGCTTATGATGTTTTACTGTTTTACCTATTTCACGGCTTTCATTTTTAACTGAGTTTTTGGCATAAAACGGAGCTTTGATAAGGTGTTATCCGAGTACCTCAGATGATGTTCAAGTGGAATGGATTGGAAAAAAGCAGCTGATACACATAGTTGAGTTAAAAGGTTTAAAGAAAAAGCAATAAGAATAACGGTATAAGTTTATTCAGAAATGGGTATAACTTTATTTCAACTTTAAAATATATTTTATTGTTAATTGAAGAGTTTATCCTTGAATACTTGTTTTTTTCTTTTGATCTCAGCCTTTTTTTTTTATTTCTTTATAACAAATTTACTATTTCAGAATCTACTCTTTCTGTATTTTTTTAAAAAAAAAAATAATTGCAGTTTATTTTTACATTGAATATTTTCTTTGTAATTTAAATTAAGACTGCAAACATAATTTTAGTAAATCTGTTACTTCTTTTAATATCGTTGTTTGATCTTATATTTTTAAAAAAGTCATTTTAAATTTGAAGGGTCCAACTCCAGGGCCGTGTGGTGCTATGATGCAGAAGAGGCGGCTGCATCAGGCGGCAATTGGTTAGGGGGCGGAAAAATTCGAGATTCTAACCTCCATTTTTTTTTTAAATACTGCTTAAAAAAAAATCAACTTATGTTATTTACTAAGATCTGTGTAAAAATAAATACTTCTAAATCTTCAAATATAGGACAGAAAAAGAGCGGCTGTTGTTGCAATTGCAAAAATTAATAACATTTAATATAATTTTAACAAATAAATAACTTAAAAAAAAAACTAAACAAAAATATGTGTTTTTACCCAACAATTGCGAATAATCGTAAAAATGATTAAAAATAGCTTTCCTATGGGTGACAGATAGAAAAATTGTCGATTTTTTTAAATTAAAATATAAATTAGTATGAAAACTATTTTTTTTAATCAAGAGCGGCATTTTAATGATTTGCATTCATATGAAAAAAACATACCACACGGCCCTGGGTTTCCAACTACAAAAAGCATATGCATTCTATCTTTGGTATCATAAAAAATAACATAAGATTTCTATATGTATCAAGTGTTTTGAAGTCAAACTGTGATGTTTACTAAATTCAGAAATTTTGCTGCAAGCCAGAAATCTCTAAATCAAGAGCTCTTTTTAGTTTTTATTAAATTTTATTAAATTTTGCCTCCGAAACTATCACAATGCCTTCTGTTTTTGAATATTTCTTTTTTAAATTTTCGAGTGTTTCAAAGATGATGATGATATTGATGTTGAACCAGATGAAAGATTATAAATTATTTATGTATTTTTCATCATAAGTGACAATAGCTTTTCCATTTCGGATATTCTCGCCTAAAACACAAAATATTCATTAAGAAATTATACTTCTTACTTTTTATGCTCATATTTCTGCTTTCCTAAAGCAATATATTTTTAAAACTTCATGAAACTAAAACTATTCGATTATGATCGTTGCAAATATTTTGTGTGGTACAGAAATATGACGAACAGAATAATGTATTTTTTATAAAAGATGACATATAAATAAAATAAACATTTAAATACAATATTTTGTTTTTATCTTTCGAGTTTTTTATTAAAATTTAAAGTTATCTATTATATAAAAGTTACCCAATGGACCCTTATTACTCTGTTTTAAATATTTTTCATATAAAATAACCACTTCAAACAGTTCTTCAGATCTTTTTATTTCTGTTTTTCTAATGATACATTATGCTCTTGACAAAATGCACTTATAATTTTTGCCATAAAAAATCTCTATGTATTGAAAGGTTCTACATGTTTTATTTCAATTGTAATCAAAGTTAGCAATGTTAAATTTAAAAATAGAATAGTATTTAGTACAAAATTTTATTAAAATTCGACTTATGGTAATTCTGTCTCAAGTAATACTGGAAAAATAAATGCTTCCTTGTGGCTTTTTTCTCTTTCAAATTCCGAATATGAATAGTGCTATAAATAGATTTTAATTAGGTTTGTTAGATTCCTTTACTTTGTTTACTTTTCAAATCAAAAAACATAGCATAGTAAAAACTATACGTGTACTTAATTCTTATAAAAAAATTTAAATCGAATTAAATTTAACCCATAAACTATATTGAATTCAGTTGAGGACAAAAAAAATTCAAGTTAAGACCAGTTTTTTTTTTTCAGTTACGACAAAGTTTTAAATCTTATAAAAAAATCAATTTAGTATTAAATCTTAGTTAAAAATAGCAGATTCAAACTATATTAGCCACTTAAATCTGAATATTTCTTTCTAGATCAGGATACTATCCCAGTGTTGAACCATTAAATATTAGTTAAAAATATGTACTATTTAATAAGGATAATATCAGCAGTTTTTCACTTTATTCTAGTACCGAGTTGACAGTCAAAGCAACCGTTTAGCCACTGTAAAGTTACTACATAAATTGCCCATAAGTGATGTTGCCCCTCTAATTGCGTTGTTATGTACCTGATTAACAAATTAGGCTGGTGAGGTTCAGCTTAATAATTCCAAGGGGCCCCAATCTGCATTTTCGAATTATAGTTTCATTTTGACTTTAATCTGCTTTTTTTTATTGTGATTCTGTTTTGAACTCTTCTTCGCCTGAAGTACCTTCCATTAATGAATAGGATGGTTACTTATAGCTTTAATGCAAATACGTCCAAATAAACAAATGTGTAAACGCTGAGGAATGGGGCATTATACTATAAATTGAAGGGCTCAGTGGAAGAACCTGCTATGTGAGAAAAAGGATTGAAAACGGAAAATGTAAGTTTTTAAGTTTGCACTTAGATCCATTGAAAACGTTACTGGTAAACGGCTAATAAATATTCTTACCTTTGTGGGCGTTTAAAAAAAAAGGGGGTTAATTTTTAAGGAGGGATATAATTGTACTCACAGATATACAAAATCTCTATTTTTTCACAAAATTTCCCATAGCACTTTCTTTTCTACTATAAGCTCTTCAATTAGATGTTTCACTTTATATTCTGAGCAGGAATAAATAAGTGCTTTAAAAGTTAGTTACGTGTCAGCGTCCTTCTTCCATTTTGTTCAATTTCAAATTGCTTAAGCCTATCCTTTTTTTTATAGTTCCATTGAAGCGCCGACATTGGCGCAAACTAAAGTATAGGGGTGACAATTCTCTAGGTTGGATTGACT